>OU343222.1:347925720-347988185 GCA_910596185.1 Chrysanthemum makinoi
CTTTCAAAAGGAGAATATTAGCGAAGGGCAAAAAATGGTTTTTTGTCATGCTAGAGGTTTTAGATTCAATCTCACTGTGTTTGATTTCAATGGAGTTGCCATTGAAACCTTTTTTTTGTTCTTAGGCGATGATCTTGAATGGTTTTAGGTTGGACTCGTGCTACACTTAAAAGACATTGCTGAAAATGTTTCAACATGTTTTACTTGATATTTTTTTAAACCAATGAGTAATGCGCACGAAAGTGTAAGCATATAAATATGTTGTGTGTTTTCTTTCTTCATCGCCAATTAGGATCTTCAATGTACATAATAAGTTTTAAATTTCATATCAAAGAATTATATAGTACTGGTTTGGTTTCGTGAATCGAAACCATTATTTACATGAGTAATAAAAACATGACCAACAATGGTAAATGTGCCATTCTGTAACTTAAATGATCAACATTCATCATTTTTTGTTTTTATTTGAGTCATAAAAACATTTGTTTAACACAATGCCAATCACCCCTTTGTAACAGTTTAGAACAGCAAATTTGGATACAAACTCAGATTCAAGCGTCTTTTTCAATTCTAAATATGTCGTAACCATTTCTGAATCAATCATACATAATGAGGAGCTGTTTTGGCTTAAGTTAAATTATATTCTCCCGGTCCTAAAATTATAGTTCGCCGATGACTTTGCCTTTTCCTTCACAACTTTGATTAGTTTTTTGTTTGTGTTATATAATACTTGATGGAAATTATATAAATGGATTGTGTTTTAAATGTATTTTCATTTGGTATAATTTTCATCAACTATTATATAACACAAACAAAAATATTTAAAGTCAAAGTTAATAAGGAAAGACCAAAAAAGTCAAAAGGGGATTATAATTTTAGGACGGAGGTTGATGAGTGTGTAATTACTCATCATTTTTGGTCAAATCTGAACTGCAAAACATTTAAAAATGCTCATAAATGCATCAAAATACTGAAAATATCTCAAAATTGCATTTTATATGTTTCTGATGCAAAATGTTTAAAATCAGATGAAAAATGAGCTAAGTTTGCATAATTGCGTTTAGTTCCCCGAGTTTCAAAAGTTGTCGAATAGTCCGAGCACTTATTTTAAAAGAAAAGTCACCAAAGGTCCTTTTAAAATCATAACTTTTCATAATTAGTCCTTTGGTGAAAAATGTCAAAAGTTTTGAAAAATTACAAGTTTAGTCCTTTGAGTTTCAAAATTGGCCAAAATAGTCCTTGGAAGTTTGAAAATGTCCATTATGGTCCTTGTACTATTGAAACTTGTCATAATTGGTCCCTTGGAATAACTTTGAAAATTTGGCAGTTTTGGTCCTCAAGAATCGAAATTACAAAATGGTCCTTGATATTAAACACCTAAACCCTTGAACCATTCCCTTTGGACTTTTGGACCCCTGCCATGACCACCGTATTGACCCTGTTTTGACCCCTGCCTATATATTTAACCGGTCGAGCCGGGTCAAAGAACCAACCTTTTCCGGCCAGCCCTTGTATCTCCTGCAAACCCAGACACTCCCTCACTCCGGCTCACACTCCGCCACCTTATCCTCCGCTCACCCGATGATCCAAAATTTGTGCATGCATCCTTCCTTACACTCGATCCCCAGTGGCAAATACCATTTTGGCGCGAAACTCATCTAAACTAAAATGATTCTTAATCCAATAGTTACGGAGACAAGTGGGATTTTCTTTCAGCTATAGTGGAAGACCTTTTGCATATAAATAGAAGAAAGAGAAAGGAGCAAAAAAGTAGTACTTAGTTTTATTTTTCACATATATATAGTTTTAATATTAATGTTTTAATTTAAGTTTAAAATGTAATCTTACTTCTTATGTACTCAAATTAAGCTATCTTATCAATATAATCTGTTTTCAAGTATTAATTCAAGGTTTCATTTAAGTTTCATGTTTTCATGTTTTCAGCATTTGCAAAATCCAGGTTTCAAGCTCCCATTCAAACTTTTAGTAGCCTATTTTCAAATTTAAATAAGCTTATTTAAAAGATTTTATAGCTTTAGTAGGCTTATAAAGCAGTTCAATCAATATTGGTATCAGTCAACAAAAGTCATTATTTGTGAAATTTGGTTCAACTTGATCTTGGAAGTGGATAATGGTGATTGATGAGTTGGTTTTGGGTTAATTCAGAGTTATTTGGGTTGATATATATAGGATAGTGGTTCTTTGTTTGATTGATCTCAAGCCATTGTGGCTAGGACCTCATGTGAGTATCATATTCTTTTGGTACTTTGAATCCATGTTTTATTGTTAGTAAGCTTTAATCCACATTGTGACAATATAATTTAGCTTAATAACACTAGTATATTAATTATTTTATCTCTATGTTTTGAGTCATTTTGCATAAGCTGTCAACAAGAGCGGTTGAGTTTTAGTATTATGAGTATTAGATTCCTTGCATCGATTAGTTGATTTAGTGAGATTAGGATTTGATTTGGTGAATTCGGAGAGGTTTAGGCTGCAAAAGTCTAAGAGTAAATTGCATTTGATCGCTAAAGTGTGTTTGGATCGATTAGCATAAGTAGGTTTGAGCTTTGGCTTATGCTTAAAATCTGTCTACTAAGTCTCCTTTAGGCGCATGGATCATTTGAGTCATTCATTTTGTGCATCAAGTCGATTAGAAGTCAAAATCACCTTGTCTGTTCATATGCAGTTTGGAATTTTGTAAAATCAAAAACTTGTTTTGTGTTTAGAATTCATAGAGATAGCTTGCATTAGCTTCATTTCACCTTAAAACATCAATCTCAGTCCATAAATTGGTCTCGAATCGACAAAGTCAATATATCATTTACTGCTTATAAAAGTCGAAAGTGAAAAACAGGTTTGACCCAACCTTTGTTGAATTTTCATGTATTCATTTATGGTTCAAATTCATTAAAACTTTGGGATATTCTAGTTAATTTGGTGAGAATTGGAAAGTGATTTTTTGAAATTTTTTGTAAGTCCTTATAAGCTCCAAAATAGCTTGTCAATTTGGGCAAAAATCCCAGATATTTTCGAGTATCTTGAGTGTGCCGCAGTGTTATCTTGAGCTTGTCACAAGCTCATTAGAGCTTATCTTGAGTGCAGATTTTGGTTTTAAGTAGCTAGCCGAGTCTAGTTTAGGTTCCAACATGGTTTTGGTTTAAACTTTAGAGTGGCTTATTTTCAACCATGAGTGGTAGCTAAAACTGTTTTTGGCTTTTAAGTCAAATCATCAAATCATAGCGATTTGCATTTAGAGGTTTAGGATAGTTGTAATAAGTTGCTTTTGAGTAGTTTTAACATATTATAGCTTTATGGGTTGGTGCTTATTTGTAGCCTTTGGCTATTTCAAGTGCTTATTTATAAGCACTTCATCAGTTTCATATTCCTACACATAAGCTCTTGTTTTTATATTTTAGATTCAGATATTAATTTAGACTTTTCTGAATTTTCATATTTTTCTATACATTTGCTATTTTTCTTCATTTAAAACAGTATTTAGGCATTTTTAATTAGCTTTTAATACAATTAAATCAGAAAAGTTTCAAAAAATAAGTTTTCATTTTTCCTAGGTTAAGATAAATATAAAAAGTCAAAAAATATTTTCGGATTTTTCTTATTAAATTTGTAATTTTTACCAATTTAAGTAGTTTTAAATAGTTTTTTATTCATAGAAAATAGAAAAATAATTAGAAAAATACAAAATTAGTTTTGAAAATTCTCTTTAGTTATTTTAGATTTTTCTAATTCATAATTTCACTTTTCTAGCTTTATTTCATATTTTCTTCTATTTTAGAATTATTATTAAATAGTTAAAAATAGTTTTTAATTAATAATAATTAAATAAATAGTCATAAAATAATTTTCTTTTTCTCAAAATTTTCTCTTATCATTAAGTTTGTAAAAATGTCATTTTCATATTTTTTATTAATATTGTTTTAGGTTCATTTTCTTTTTATGCAGCGGCGTAGTTTTTAATTTAAGTTTTATAAAAGAAAAATCAAAAACATCATTTTAAAATAGTAGATAAGCGTTTATTTAATAAATTTTAGCTTTTTAATTTTCTTTAATTTGCATTTAAGCCCCTGTAATTTATAAACTTTCTCTTTAGGTATAATTATTCATAATCAAACCTTTTCAGTTCATTTATCACTTTGATCATTATTAGTTTGATTATTCGTTGGGACTTAGCGACGGGGAAACACTAAACTCTCTGGACTTCATTGCATTTGGTTCGGTACGTTTGAAGTTTGTTACGGTTGACCATTCACAGTGGTGAGCTTGTGTGATAAAACTTGACCGTCCAGAGGCGGATCAAATTTTAGGCTGCCTTGAGGGCTGTGCTAATTATCTTCAAGCTTAGCAGTTATTGATTTGAATATTCACTCCTATTTATACCATCTATATCCATATATATATTTTCTTATAAAAATCCAAAAACCCAAAAACATCAAAAAATATTATAAAACACAAAAATATTTTTTCTTTGTTTACATATATATATCAGATAAAAATACAAAAAGATTTGTGTTTTTCTTTTGTTTAATAATAAAAACATAAAATTACCACACATAAACCAAAGGCGTGTACTTTGGGGAATTACGACCATAATAAGTTCAGACAAAGATTAAAACTTGCCTTTGTGTCCTTGTGGTGGTGTACCTTTTCAAAGCCATTCATCTTGTGATTATTGGTTTAAGTTCCTCGTTTTGCCTCGATCTTGTTTTAATTGGATTTGTTGTTTTATCTACTTTTCAAAACCATAAAGCTCAAAAAGATTCTTCTTTCCCCATTTTCATAATTCCTTCCTTAACTCACGAGATTCCTTAGAGTTAACTCTAGAATATCACTTGCTTCGCTCTTGATGCAGCATGAGCCCATTTTATGAGCTTGTCAAGATTCCAGAAGCGTGTCCGTGCGATTACGCCCCATCGGTCCGGATCGAGATCTGATTGCTCGCCTTCCGTTATCATGGAAGAAGCGTCCTATGTCTGCGACTTCTCGAGGCACCATCGGCGGGTATGGAGATGCTATGATTATCCCATTGTGGTGAAAATTTTGAACTCAAACCGGGTTCTTGAATCTTGTAACCTCCAGTCAATTCTATGGTTTTGAGAGGGATGATCCTCATGCTCATATTCGATGGTTTAACAAGATTGCATCTACCATCAAATGAAGAATGTCCCTACCGATCTTTGTCAAACCTTCTTCCCATTTTTCCTCTCGAAGCGATTTGGCAAAAACAACCCTCAATCGATCGAAACATGGGAAGACACGGTGATGAAAAATTTGTGAATGAATTCTATCCACCTTCCCAAAACCACGAGGTCTTAAAAGCGAAATCATCAAATTTACACAAAAGTTTGATGAATCCTTGATGAATCGTGGGATGCGTTTCAGGAGTTGCTCCTTAATCTCACCATGGTTTCTCCGAGTTAATGCAACTCGATACCTTCTATAATGGAGTGAGTCAATCTGATAAAGATTCTCTCAATTCCTTATTTGGAGGAAATTTCTTGAGCAAAGCTGTAAAAGAAGCTTTACTTGATAATTGAAAACAAGTCTAAAGTCCGCGCGCACAAGCAAGCCGTTTGTTTCCCAGTGCGGTGTTGGTCCTTCTTCTTCATACACTGAGTGAGTCAATCTAGCACGATGCTAAGATTGACAAAATCCTGAAACAATTCAAGCTTTGGTTCTCTCGACCAAAGAAGTTTCTTTTCACAAACTTCACCTCACCGAAGTTAAGAAGTGGAAGTCTGTGTTACTGCTGCGGGTATTTACCTATTATGGCCTGTAGGCGATGGTAACCCTTTGAAACTACTTGGCGTGGATTTCCAATTGGGAGGCAACCATGTCGTGCTCTATGGGCCAGACAGATCTAACCCTTACTACTGGACCACGGGTTTCACTAAACCAAGCCGTAATCAAAATCGAATATGACGAACCAAGGTTTTTCAAAACAAGGTAATTTTAATCCAAATAGCGGTTTCAAAATCAAAATCAAAACTTCCAACACCAAGGAAATTTTAATAGAAACCAAGGTCAGGGAAATTTCAACCCAGGGTATTTTCATGGCAATAATCAAGGAAATTTCCAAAATCAAGGCCCTAATCCAACAATAGAGGCGAATTTTCCTGGCAAAATCAAGCCATTGTTCCAAGTGGACCATCATCGATGAGTTGTTGGAAGCAATTCATGAAATCAGGACGAAATGAATAGGTTGTTGGTTAGCTGATTTGACATTAAGAGTCTTTAAATGATCGACCCAGGCTCGGTGCTTTACTGCAACAGATCTTAATCCGAGGCGATGCAAGGCGATCACAACCGAGAATGGTGCTTCATATGATGGACCCGCTATTCCTACTACCTCTTCTTCTCTCTCGAAGGTAGTGGAAAGTGAACCTGAGGCGACAAAGGACCAAGTGCAACCTACTAGCTCACAAAGTCTGACACATGTCCATCCTCAGTTGTCCGAAACCCAAAACCAAACACAGGTTATTTTTGAACCTCCGGTTGAAAACCCCAAATCCAAAACTTCTATTCCTTACCTAGCTTTTAAATGAGCAAAAACTCCTTGAAAAAGCGGGTCATCAAATGGAAAAAAAATTTCAAATTTTCCGAGAACTACATTTTGACATAAGCTTTGCGGATGCTATCATGTTGATGCCCAAGTTTGCATCAACTCTGAAACATTGTTAAGACAAGGAAAAGCGTTTGGAAATGGAAACTCCTTTGAGGAGAATTGCTCGTGATTGTTAAAGCTTCAGAAGCTTGGAGATCTGGAAATTTCTTCTTCCATGTGTTTCCGGGGATGATTGAATGCTTGCCCTGTGATCTTGGTGCAAGCATCAACGATGCCTATATTGATGGAAGAAACTTTCTCTTCGAACTTATTCATGACTCTTGAGCTTGCGATCGTTCTATATCAGCGTCCCATCGTAGAGGATGATATATAGTGAAAGTAGGAAAGTTCCATTTTCCGGTGACTTTGTGGTTGTTGATTTGATCTCGATCATGGGTTCCCCATTGTTGGGCGAGGATTCACGAGAGCGGACGTGCTCTCATTGATGTATTTGAGCAAGAAATCCGTTACGTGTAATCACTTTTAACCTTGATCAAACTTGAGTACTCCTCAAATTATGATCTTTGAATGGTTAATGAATGATTTAATTGATATTGGAGAGTACTCTCGAAGTTTCTTGGTTATTTTCATAATTACGTGAGTGGGGATTCACCACATCTTCTCAACCAATTATTGCAGACTCTTTCCTCTCTCTCGCAGTTTGGGGGTGACTTCTTCTGGAAGAGATGATGGAGTTTCTTGCTGATGAATCAATTCAGCGAGGTTGATGGGTGTTATGATTCGGAGGGTGATATCCTTTATCTTGAGCAATTGTTAAATGAAGATCCATTACCTTCCTCCTCCAAAAGAGATCCACGATTGAGGAAATCAAATCGGTACAAACATCTGAAGAATTTCAGAGATTGAACTTAAGGACCTACCTCCTGCATCTCGGTATGCATTCTTGGGGGTGATGATAAATTACCGTCATAATTGCTAAAGACTTAAGCGAGAGGAGAAACTCTATTAAGGTCTTGAAGTCACACAGCAAGCGATTGCTTGGAAACTCTCAAACATTAAGGGTATCAACCACGAGTTTTGTACTTACAAAATCTTAATGGAGGATGACTTCAAACCAGTGATCCAACCGAGAGAAGGTGAATCCTAAGATTCGCGAGGTTATCAAACAAGAGGTTCTGCTAACTTCATCGGTTTAATTTACCCTATCTCGATAGTCCTTGGGTCGATCCGTCGCATGTTCCCAAAAGGGTGGCATAAGCTGTCACAAATGAAGATAATGAGTTAATTCCAACTCGACTGGTAACGGGATGGCGTGTGTGTATTGACTATAAGCGGTTAAGCGACCCCGTAAAACCATTTCCTCTACCTTCATGGACCAAATGCTTGAGAGATTAGCGAGGAAGTACTATTGTTTCCTTGATGCGTTTCTCGGGTTATTTCGGATCCCGGTGATCCGCTGGATCAAGAAAAGACCACATTCACCCGTACGGAACTTTTGCCTCTGGGGCGTATGCCTTTTTGCCCTGCTCATAGCTCTGCGTTCGCGATGTATGATAGGAATTTTCCCGCGACATGATGAGCAATGGAGTGTTTATGGATGACTTCCGGTCATTGGGGACTCATTTCACACATCTCTCCCGTTTAGAAAATGCTAAGCGGTGTGAAGACACCAATCTTTGTCTAAATTGGGAGAAGAGCCCACTTTATGGTCAAGAGGCATAGTCCTTGGCCATAAGATTTCCAAAGCGGGATTGAGGTAGATAGACCAAAAGTTGATGTTATTGCTTGCAATTGCCTCATCCTCTACCGTCAAGGTATTAGGAGTTTTCTAGGTCATCTGGTTTTATCGTATTCATTACAAGATTTTTCTAAAATCGCTTGCCTATGACCCATCTTGATGAAAGATGCTCCTTTTTATCTTCACTGAGTGCATGAGGCTTTTGAAACATTAAAGAAAAAGCTACGGGCAGCCCATTCTAGTTACCCACAGGATTTTACCCTTTGAACTCATGTGTGATGCAGTGATTTTGCTATGATGCGGTCTTGGGGGCCTTGAAAAACCAACATTTTCAGCCTATCCATTCTCGAGTAGAACTATGGCTGAACCCATTACACCACTGGAAAAAGAATTATTAGTTGTGGTGTATGCGTTTGAGAAGTTTAACCATACCTTATCTTGACCAAATGCGTGGTGTATCACGGATCCTTTCGGCTCTCAAATATCTCTTTGCAAAACAAGATGCAAAGCGGGATTGCTCTGTTGGGTTCTCCTCCCGCAAGAATTTGATATCATTATCTATTGATAAGGTCGATCTTGTGTCCGTCCCTAGAAAACCCTGCACCAAGATGTGTTAGAAAAAAGGGTGTAACGAAACATTTCCTCTCGGAAACACTCAATATGGTTTCTTTTAAGTGGAGACTTCGTCTACCCCATGGTTTGTTGACTTTGCAAATTACCATGCGGGTAATTTTGTGGTGAAAGGGATGTCGTCCCAACAGAAAAACAAATTCTTTAAAGATGTAAAACATTACTTACGGGACGACCCTACTTATTCAAAATTTGCGCGGATCAAGTCATCGAGGCGATGTGTATGGTCGGGGAAGCTGACTGGCATTCTTAAGGCACGTTACGGACCCTCTTGGGGACATCATAGCCCCAAACTACGAAGGTGTTTTGGATTTTATTAGCCGATTTACAAGGATGCCCATGAATTTGTCAAGGCACGGCGTCTTCAGCGTCGCGGGAATATCTACAGAAAGAAAAATGCGAAGCGCCATTCAAGTGTGTGAGATTTTGACATACGGGGCATTGACTTTATGGGGCCATTTCGCCGTCTGCGCTGGTAATAAATACATACTCGTGGCGTTGACTATTTGTCCAAATGGGTTGAAGCTTTGCCTAGCGATGCGGAGTTGTTGTGAAATTCTTAAAATCTCTTTGCTAGGTTTGGAACTCCACGATGGTGATGCGTGATGCATTTCTGCAATGACGGTTTGATAGAGTCATGCAAAAGTATGGTGTAACTCGTCTCTCTACTGCGTGCCACCCCGAACAATTGGGCAAGTGGAAGTTTCTAGGGATTAAAGAATTCGGAAGGGCGATGGTAGCAAAACCGTGCCTCTTGGTCGGATAAGCTGACGGGCACTGGGCCTTCCGTGCGACTTATAAAACACCCGCCGGTTGTACTCCATACAAGCTTGTATGCGGGAAGGCGTGTCATCTACCGATTGAGCTTGAGCACAAGGCATCGGGCCTTGAAACATGCCAACCGATATTAGGCGGTGATCACCGGAAAGTTCAAATGAATGAATTAAATGAACTCCGTGATCAAGCATCGACAGAACTCTTTGATCTAAAAACAAAAGACAAAGAAGATTCATGACTCCAAAATCAAGAACCGCGTTTTCAGCGTCGGTGATGTCGTCCTTCTTTTCAACTCAAGATTGAAGATTTTCTCGGGAAAACTAAATCTAACTGGTCTTGACCATTCACCATCACTAAATTATTTCCTTATGGAACCATTGAGTTATCTCAACCCGATGGTCCAAATTTTAAAGTGAATGGTCATCGATTGAACATTATTTTGGAAGGACATTCCTCCATGGTTGTGGGATCTACAAACTTTCCCATGAACCAATGAATCGGGGATCGAGTCAAACTAGCATTCGAGAAACAAAACGATAGCATGCCATATGGGTTTTCACGTATTTGACTTCTTTCTATTTTCTACCATCCTAGTGTGGGGAGTTGCCCCAGCTTTGTATATAAAGTATTAAAAAAAAAATCTTTCAAATAATGGCGTAGTATTTCCTTTTTACGTTCTATGTTTTGGCATAACCGCCGGTACTTTGAATATTGAGGACAATATTCATTTCTAGTGTGGGGGGGAATTCTCACGATTTTATCATGTAATTATGCCAAATTCCCCATTTTGGCCAAAATTTTTGGAGTAAGTGTTTTGACTTTTCGACTTACTGATTATCGGTTAAGCCATGTCTAATACACAAAAGGATTGGCTAATCCAGAGCAAAGCGGCTCTTGGTAAAGATATCTCAAATCCGTTTACGGCTTGAAATTTGCCCAAAATTGTATGGTGTTCACTTTTCACCATATCTTTAATTATTGAAGAGTTGACTAGCCATAAGTTTATGGCTTGTGGTAAAGGCGGTTGAAAAACCATAATTGGTAATCACCACCAAAGATATTTTATCTAAGAGTTGGCTAGTCCGAAGCAAGCGGCTTACGGTAAACAAATCAAATCCGTTGGAAGGCTGGATTTGCTCAAAATCATTTGGTTATCATTGTACCAAGGTTCTTACTTGAGCTGAAACATTTGGCTACTCGAGTAATGGCTTTTGGTAGAGACTCAAATCCATTAAGTTTTCTCAAAAGATTGCTAGGGACTAGCAATAGTTTAGTGTGGGGATTGATGAGTGTGTAAATACTCATCATTTTGGTCAAATCTGACTGCAAAACATTTAAAAATGCTCAGAAATGCATCAAAATATTGAAAATATCTCAAAATTGCATTTTATATGTTTTAGATGCAAAATGTTTAAAATCGGATGAAAAATGAGCTAAGTTTGCATAATTGGCAGCTTTATCCCAGAGTTTCAAAAGTTGTCGAGAAATAGTCCACGAGCACTTATTTTAAAAGAAAAGTCACCAAAGGTCCTTTTAAAATCATAACTTTTCATAATTAGTCCTTTGGTGAAAAATGTCAAAAGTTTTGAGAAATTACAAGTTTAGTCCTTTGAGTTTCAAAATTGGCAAAAATAGTCCTTGGAAGTTTGAAAATGTCCATTATGGTCCTTGTACTATTGAAACTTGTCATAATTGGTCCCTTGGAATAACTTTGAAAATTTGGCAGTTTTGGTCCCTCAAGAATCAGAAATTACAAAATGGTCCTTGATATTAAACACCTAAACCCTTGAACCATTCCCTTTGGACTTTTGGACCCCTGCCATGACCACTTGACCCCCTGTTTTTGACCCCCTGCCTATATATTTAACCCCGGTCAAACCAGGTCAAACCCAACCCAACCTTTTCCGCCCTTCTTTCTTCACCCACTCCCCTGCAAACCCGGACCCTCCCTCACCTCCATTTCTCCCTCCACGCCTTATCCCTCCACCTCACCAACAATCCAAAATGCATTTATTGCATCTCCTTCCTTACACTCAATCCCCCCAACTGGCAAATACCATTTTGGCGCCAAAAACTCATCTATGGCTAAAAATGATTCTTCTAATCCAATGGTTCTGGAGACAAGTGGGATTTGCTCAGAGTACTAGTGGAAGACCTTTTGCATATAAATAGAAGAAAGAGGAAAGGAGCAAAAAGTAGTACTTAGTTTTATTTTTCACATATATGTCGTTTTTAATATTAATGTTTTAATTTAAGTTTAAAGCTGTAATCTTCTGTTCTTATGTACTCAAATTAAGCTATCTTATCAATATAATCTGTTTTCAAGTATTAATTCAAGGTTTCATTTAAGTTTCATGTTTTCATGTTCACTGTTGCAAAATCCAGTTTCAAGCTCCCACATTCAAGCTTTTAGTAGCCTATTTTCAAATTTAAATAAGCTTATTTAATTTGTTTATAGCTTTAGTAGGCTTATAAAACAATTCAATATTGGTATCCGGTCAACGAAAGTCAACCTTGTTGAAATTTGGTTCAAGCGTCTTGGAAGTGGATAATGGTGATGCAGAGTTGGTTTTGGGTTAATTCAGAGTTATTTGGGTTGATATATATAGGATAGTGGTTCTTTGTTTGATTGATCTCAAGCCATTGTGGCTAGGACCTCATGTGAGTATCATATTCTTTGGTCTGTTTGAATCCATGTTTTATTGTTAGTAAGCTTTAATCAAGTATGAGAATATAATTTAGCTTAATAACACTAGTATAATTGGTATTTTTATCTCTGTGTATGTTTTGAGTCATTTTGCATAACTGTCATAACAAGAGCAGTTGAGTTTTAGTATTATGAGTATTAGATTCCTTGCATCAGTTAGTTGATTTAGTGAGATTAGGATTTGATTTGGTGAATTCCAGGAGGTTTAGGCAAGAAGTCTAAGAGTAAATTGCATTTCAGTCACTTTAAAGTGTGTTTGGATCAGTTAGCATAAGTAGGTTTGAGCTTTGGCTTATGCTTAAAATCTGTCTACTAAGTCTCCTTTAGGCACATTAGGATCATTTGAGTCATTCATTTGTGCATCAAGTTTTAGAAGTCAAAATCACATTTAAACTGTCTTAATTTCATGTCTGTTGGAATTTTGTAAAATCAAAAACTTGTTTTGTGTTTAGAATTCATAGAGATAGCTTGCATTAGCTTCATTTCACCTTAAAACATCAATCTCAGTCCATAAATTGGTCTCAAATCTGACAAAAGTCAATATATCATTTCTGCTTATAAAGTCAAAAGTGAAAAACCAGTTTTGACCCAACCTTTGTTGAATTTTCATGTATTCATTTCTGGTTCAAATTCATTAAAACTTTGGGATATTCTAGTTAATTTGGTCAAGAATTGGATAATGATTTTTGGAAATTTTTTGTAAGTCCTTATAAGCTCCAAAATAGCTTGTCAATTTGGGCAAAAGTCCCTCGCGTACTGACTCGAGTATACTTGAGTGTGCACAGTGTTATCAGAGCTTGTCACAAGCTCATTAGAGCTTATCTTGGTCTGAATTTTGGTTTTTAAGTAGCTAGCCAGGTCTAGTTTAGGTTCCAACATCTGGTTTTCAGTTTCAGCTTATTTAAGTGGCTTATTTTCAACCACAAAGTGGTAGCTAAAACCTGTTTTTGGCTTTTAAGTCAAATCATCAAATCATAGCAGTTTGCATTTTAGAGGTTTAGGATAGTTGTAATAAGTTGCTTTTGAGTAGTTTTAACATATTATAGCTTCTGTATCAGTTTGGTGCTTATTTGTAGCCTTTGGCTTATTTCAAGTGCTTATTTATAAGCACTTGTCACTGCAGTTTCATATTCCTACACATAAGCTACTGTTTTTATATTTTTTAGATTCAGAATATTAATTTAGACTTTTCCTGAATTTTTCATATTTTTCTAGCTCTGTTTGCTATTTTTCTTCATTTAAAACAGTTTTTAGGCATTTTTAATTAGCTTTTAATACAATTAAATCAGAAAAGTTTCAAAAAATAAGTTTTCATTTTTCCTAGGTTAAGATAAATATAAAAAGTCAAAAAAATATTTTTCCAGATTTTTCTTAGATAAATTTGTAATTTTTAGCAATTTAAGTAGTTTTAAATAGTTTTTTTTATTCATAGAAAATAGAAAAATAATCAGAA
Organism: Chrysanthemum makinoi; assembly: GCA_910596185.1. Taxonomy (NCBI): domain Eukaryota; kingdom Viridiplantae; phylum Streptophyta; class Magnoliopsida; order Asterales; family Asteraceae; genus Chrysanthemum; species Chrysanthemum makinoi. Next base: position 347,939,609 of record OU343222.1, read on the forward strand.
AAATACAAAATTAGTTTTGAAAATTCTCTTTAGTTATTTTAGATTTTTCTAAGTCATAATTTCACTTTTCTAGCTTTATTTCATATTTTCTTCTATTTTAGGGTATTATTAAATAGGTAAAAATAGTTTTTAATTAATAATAATTAAATAAATAGTCATAAAAATAATTTTCTTTTTCTCAAAATTTTCTCTTATCATTGGGTTTGTAAAAATGTCATTTTCATATTTTTAGGATTAATATTGTTTCAGTTCACATTTTCTTTTGTACGCCACGTAGTTTTTAATTTAAGTTTTATAAAAGAAAAATCAAAAACATCATTTTAAAAATAGTGATAGCGTTTATTTAATATAATTTATCTTTTTAATTTTCTTTAATTTGCATTTAAGCCCCTGTAATTTATAAACTTTCTCTTTAGGTATAATTATTCATAATCAAACCTTTTCCCGTTCATTATCACCCGATCACTATTCGTTTGATTATTCAGTGCACGTACTCGTTGGGACTTAACGACCTGGGGAAACACTAAACTCTCCTGGAATTCATTGCATTTGGTTCCAGACTGTTTGAAGTTTGTTACGGTTGACCATTCACAAGTGGTCAGCTTGTGTGACAAAACTTGACCGTCTGGGAGCGGATCAGAGGTAGTAGTAAAAAATGGAACGGGTCAAATGGGGCAAAAGGGTCAAGAACAGGTGCAAAGTCACATAATTTATTTTACAAAAAAAGGATATACTTTGGACCAGCTGTGTCATCTTGTTACCAAATATAAAGATGTATACAATAGTTATCTATTCAAAGTTACTCTTAACATCTACTCACTATACGTAACAACGGGTCAAATGGGGCTAAAGACACAATATTCTGATAGATAAGTTATATATGTAACTGCATCAGCAATGTTTTACAAAACATGCAGTTGGCACACTGCTATTTGTTAAGGGTAGATAGACAACCCTCACTGCTTGCTTACATAGTTACTATACATGGTTCAACTGTTTTTGTTTCTGGCTTAGATCAGTTAGTTGCGCAAGTCCATTAGCATGGGTATACGGACAATAGTTAGTTTTAGTCTATTATCCTATATTCATGATGGGGTCATGGCTATAGTAGGCGTAACGTTATGTCCTTAATTTTTTGTTTATATAGCAACTCACTCGGGTTTAGAAACAAACCACATATTAACCCGAGTAATAAAAGCACGTCCATTAATGCTAAATGTTGCATTATCTGATTAAAACAAAAAACAATCATAAAGTTTGTTATTTACCTGAGTAATATTAAAAAAATAAAACACAATGCGAAACACACCTTTGGTTCATTATCAATTGTACCTAAGCCCTGTCAATCCACCCTGTATTATCACAAATAATATACCAAGAAGAACTTCGACCGTCTTCTTCATAAGACCGGTACATGTCTCCATTGGACCCACGTCTTCTTGGTGGGGCATTACCACCATTTTTATAGCCATACTGATCTTCACTATCCCGCCCATATGAATCCCGTCCATAACCATTACGATAGTCTCCAGTACCTGCACATTTATGATTTTCACGCATAGATTTTCGTTGTCAACTTTAGTTACAGATGTTATTATATCTTTATTGGAGTGCAACGTTTTCAACTGAATAATTACTGTTTGAACATTATTAAATTTATCATTATCTGATTTAAATGAACAACATTTCTAATATTATTTTATTAGAGTAAAAACGTGGCTTGGACGTTTTTTTTTTTTTTTTTACTTTGTGTATGTTTGATGTTGCAGGCGTCTCTATGAGACATGGGATTATAGGTGAAGTGTTGTTAGGCTCTTCTATATGCTAATGTAACCTGAATCATGCCAATTGCGGGGAAAAAATTTGTTTACACAACCTATGCATATGCATTGTGCCTAGAACATCATGTCTCAGCTGGTTATAGCCTTTTTTAAATATCGTGGATAAAGTTATGAAAGAAAGCGAAAAAATGTGTACCTGAAAATTCAAAGACTAACGCAGCCGAAAGAATCATAAACATGTTCAGAGTACAGGTTTCCAGCTTTCTATAAATGCTAGTAAAAGTAAGTCAAGTACCGCAGCGCACATTACCATTCCACTGTGTTTGTGATTTCTCTCTGCCTGCAAATATAGTACCAATTAAAGATGTAAACATGAACTTTTAAAGATGTAAACATGAACTTTATATAGTAACCATGGTGGTGTAAAAATTAGTAGTCCAAAACAGGTAGTTCTATGTTATTTTTGACCCATTTGGCAAATTATCAATAATAATAAACCTGAGTCGTCCCGCTTTCATATGTAACTGAAACATTAAGGTACAGAAACAACAATAAAGTATTGTGTCATTATTCTTTGTTACTCTCCATTATTTATTGAAATGGGGGCATAATAACTAATAGATATCCATTTACTTATCAAGTCAGGATTTTGTCATTTTATTCAAAAATCAAAATCGAAGTGCTTGTGGCGGTTAAACCCTGGCCGGCCATTCAAAAACTACCCTATTTTGACCCGTTTCCTGAACGGCCCATTTTATCACCTCTAGAAAAAGTAGATAGCGACTAAAGAAGGAAATCAAGTTTTAGTAGCTTACTTGAGTAGCTGTTTTATCACTAAGTAGAGCATATGGCGAAAGTTAAATTATTAGTAAAAAAGTGAAAGGGTAAAATGGGGCAAAAGGGTCAAAAATAGGTTTACATATGATATTATGAACATGTATAACCAATTAATGTTGCTCATGAAAGCGTATATGGGTCAAGCAAGTTTTTTTAGTTTTGCACTCATAGATGTTGGATCGATATACTTTAATCAAACTATCTTAACTAGCTTGTTAAGGTTTAATAACCTTGGATAAATCCTAAGTTATTAACAAAGAAACACTGAGCAATCTTTATCAAGTACGCGGAATTTACTTAACAAAGCTAAGAAGAATAACCTTTTATTATAAACTCTAAATCTGCTTATTATGCAGATACTCTAATACAACTCTAAGATAATCGAACTTCTCTCTAAAACACTAATTAACTTGTGAATTCGTAAACTCTAAAACTCATAGACTCGTACATCTAATGCCAATCTAGGAGTCCTTTTATAGGCTCAAGGATATCCTAGTCGGTTGACAATTGATAGCCTTGTACGACAAGTAATCTAAACATAGAATACAATACTTTCCATAAGCGAATAACAGTTCTTTTGTTCTTGCAGTACTTTGACTTTTAGGTGCAGTACTTTGACTTTGTCTTTAGCAATACTTTGACTCTTTGACGTTTCCCAATACTTTGTAAGTACAGTACTTTTATATCTTCGTACTTTCATGTCTTAAGCACTTTCATATCCCAACAATCCTCCCCTAACTTGAATTCTACTTGCTTGACTTCAAGTTCCTTTGTAAATGTATCTTTAATGACTTCATCTTTAAGATCGATTGTTTCTTAGTCTTTTCAATATATCTCTGTAGTGTGCAGCTTGTCAAAGTATCTCTTAGAATTGTTCTTTCTTAGCAGATTCAAGAAGCTCCATCTTTTCAAAGAACACAACAACATATGTCAATTTGTACATTAATTCAGTTTAAGTTGCATACTATTCTCATCACTTCGAGGTGTGTTAACTCCTGTGAGAGGTGAATCATTGAAAATTTAATGGATTTAGATCTCTTTACCAAAGCCATTATCTTTGGAGTAGCCAAATGTTTTGGTGTGTAAGACCATGGTACATTGATAACCATATGATTTTTAGCAAATCATCACTATGAACAGATTTGATTTGTCTTTACCAAAATTTTGTACCCTTATGGACTAGTTAGTTCTTCTATCTAATGGTGAACTAATTACCAATAATGGTTTTTCCATTGCCTTTACCACAAGCCATTTTCTTGTGGGCTAGCCAACTCTTCACATTAACGGATATGGTGAGTTGATTACCATACAACTTATTAGCAAGTTGTCAACTAAAAGCGGATTTGATATATCTTTACCAGAGCCGTTTGCTCATGGATTAGCCAATCCTTTTGTAACCATGGTGGATTGATTACCTATTTGATGTTGCCATCTCAAAATCCATTTATTTAACCTTTGTTTCAAAAAATTTGTTACTTAGCAAAAGGTTTCATTGAAAAATTACTTAACTGGTTTTAAAAAGGCTGCAAAGCAGCGCGATTACTTTGATGAAAGTATTGTTTGATCGCCAGTACTTTGAATAAAGCTTGATTTATCAAAAATAAATTATTCAATAAAATTCATACCAGTTTACTCATATTCTTCAGCAATGGTAGTCCAGTTGATAAAGAAATTGATAACCATGCAAGCAGTTTCATTATCCTCTTCTACTTCCAATCCATGCTCTAGCATTCTTCTCATGAGCTCAACTGAGAGGATATCTTCTATTTACAAACATGTGTATCATTTTACCATTCTCTAGCTCCAAAACATGAACTGGATTCTTCAAAGAATCTCCAAGAAACAATTTCCAGTTTTCTTGATTTTTCCATATATCATCGTTGCTTTCTCTCGCTTTTCCCACATGGTTATAAGATCTCCAAGCAAAACCGGACCAATTCCTTACGATGGAATATCTCCAAAAAAAGCTTTTACCACATTATATAGATAGAATAAATCCACTCTATCTATAATATGTAACAAATCCCATAACCTATTGAAAACTTTGAAGCTTTCATCTTCCTTATGAAAAATCATATAATCTCCTTCTTTGGATTTGACAATATCAAAAGCACTAATCTGAGATATGTTCATCTTCATGTCAGTATCTTCTTTTGAATAATCAAAATCTACCACTCTGAGATAATTTCTTAATGCATCTTTAGACTCGGATCTTAATTCAACTCTTTCTTTCTTTGAAAACTGTCTATCTGCAACTTCAGTTTTCCTTTTTCTTTTTAAGCTCTTCTTCCTTCGGCTTAGGTCAAAAGTTTATTCTCTAAAATCCTTGATATCTGCAACACTCTTCTTATAAGCTTCTATCTCAGCATCATAGAGTCTTTTCATGTCAACATAGTTCAACTTCTGCAATCCTTTATACCCTCGACCTTTTAAATATGCCATCATAGCATTCTTGTCCTTAGCTAAATTAGGTCTTCTAGGCATATATCTAACAGGAGTAGGTGATTGTAATGGTTCATCGGTTTAAAGATCTAATTGCTCTTGCAACTTTTTAACCGCTTCTCTACTTTGAGCTTCTTCAACTTCTTGAGTTGCTCTATCTTTAGCATTTAACTCTTCTTGAAGTTTTCTAGCAGCAACTTCATTCCTAGCAACTTCAATTTCTCTAATTTCTGCCAAAGAAAGTTTCTTCTTCTTTACTTCTACTAAAACACCTTTCCCTTTATCCTTAGTATCAATTTCAGGTTGAGAAGTTCTTTGTTGTTCATCTTCTTGCACTTCTCTAATAGTAACACCACCTCTAGGTTGTGATAATTCTTAAAAAATTGTAGCAATGAACTCATCATCACTTGCAGAATGAATTGGTTTGAGAATAACTTCCTCCTCTTCTTGTATAACAGTTGTAGAAGGACCAACTTTTTCTTCAAAATTCAAAACTCTTGGAGTTATCACTTCTTGTGTAAAAGTACTTTTTTGTTGGCGATTACTTTGTTGTTCAAGATTACCTTGTTGTTCAAGACCTTGAACTTGTTCAAGATTTTTGTTGTTCAAGATACCTTGAACTTGTTCAAGACCTTGAACTTGTTCCTCTTGTTCATTAGTACTTTCAGGTTGTTTCTTCTTCTCAACATCTTCTTTCAAATTATCTTTTCTAAATTCCTCCCAAGTTGACGAAGATTGTTGATGAACCCGGTGGCGTTGTTTTTCCTAGACTCGCTTTTGCGCCTTTTTCTTAGATTTAACCAGTTCGAAATTGTTGAACTAATGGCCACACAAAAGTCTTAAGCCTTAGAAACTTCAGTTTTAATTTCTTTATCTGTTTGGCTTGGACCTCTGTAGTCTTTTTCAACTTGACCAACTCCTTTGTCAAAACATAATTATCCAATGTGATTTCATCAGGAGGTATGGTATGTGAATCCTCTCCTTGAATAGGTGGATGATCCTCTGGTTGAGAAACAGAAACAGACCCTTGTGGAGATGGAGAAGGTGAAACTGCAACATCTTCTTGAAGTTCAGACTAGGAGAAGCGATTACCTTGTAGAGATGCAGTACCTTCATTTGATGTAGCCCGTGTGGAGAAGCGGATTGCTGCGTTACTGCAGATGCGCATGATCTTCCGATATCATCGACCATTATCAGCGCTATCACGGCTGAACAACATCCATCATGGAAGTTGTTAAAGGAGTATCTGGTCCCCTGAATAAAACACTTATTTTTGCCATAAAAGTAAAAATCTTGGATTGTTGAACAATAACAGCAATAAAGTTTTAGGTTTTGGCACATCGAAGTTGCTTGTTTAAGAAAACTGTATAAACCTTGGGTACATCGACCCAAGTAGATCCATGAGAGATATGTGAGAGCATTCCATCCAGTATTAGCCTTGAGAAGTTAAAAACTCTATATGTAGCTAACCCAACCATAGCAGATGCTATATTTGATCCAAAGCGCTCCCAAGAGGTACTATTAGCACTTATGCAATGGAGCAACACATGAACCAAAAACTTCCAATGCGGACAAAATAATTGTTTTCGAAACGTTTGTTCATTCAAAGATCCTTCATAGCCAATATGTCAAAAAGTATCCCATATCAACTGCTTATCAAACCGTAAAGCCCCATCTGCATCATTGAACAATAAATCTTCTCGGATGGAGTCTTCATTAATCTTAATAGTTCTTCCAGAAACTGTTGATCTAATATAATATTCGTCATTCTCCATGTTATCTCTAGCATTAGCCCAAAATTCTTGAATCCAGGGCTCAATTATATCCGACTCCACTAAAAGAGCATAACCGATAGGCGAACCAAGAAGATAATCAATTATATCATAAAAGAGCATATTCGCTCCTTATCCAAATTAGCGACCATATTATGCTTAGAAACAAGAGGGGACGATTCGCCATTGTTGATTATGTAAGCACAAAAGAATTTGACTCGAAGAATATGAATATGATGAGAGAAAGATGGAAAAGATTCTAATGTATCAATATGAGAGGGAAAATCGGAAAGTAGGTATTTATAGGTGAGATTTGAAAAATCACAGCCTAAAATAACATTGTTACCGTTAGCATTAAATTACCCTCAAGATAACCGTTGGACGATTTCTTTAATAAGACAAACAGTACTTCCACGTAAGCGGTACTTTCCCAAGCAAGTACTTTCCAAGCAAGATTACTTTAACTAAAAAAGATTCTTTTCCAATTTCTTCAGTATTAACTAAGTATACATAACTATCCTCCCCTCAAGCATGACACAGGACTATACAAATACTAAATAGTCCTCCCCTTAAATGTAGCTTACTAACTAATATCCAAAACATCTGACAGAAACTCCTTGTCTCCTGTCATGCTAACAGAACAACCACTATCAACAATAAAATGATCTTTAAGCTCCTCTTTTGGGTTGCCCTGTCTAATAAAGAAAAGAGTTAGAAACTTTTAGGAACCCAAGCCATTACTGACTTGTGTTCCCCTTGTGGAGTTACAAACTCAAATTCTTTGAGTATGTAATTACCACTATCTTTCAAATGATGATCCAGAATTATCTTTTGATCTTTAGCATGTGGATTTTCAAAACTTTCAGGTTTTTCAACACAAATCTCTTTTTCTGTCATCACAAAAACATCTGATTCACTTTTGGTTGAAAGTATCTGTCATTCCTCTGCAGTACTTTCCCTCTTAACCCATTCTGTTTTAACACTTGGTTCCTCCGATCTAAATCTCCTATGTGAATTGTAATACCTTCTAGGTTGATAGTGAGATCTCCTAGAATTTCTATACCAAGTATTGTGATCGATTACCTTGTTTTGTCTGCAAGTACTTTGAGAAAGTATCTGGGAGAGTTAACGACTTTGGAAAGTACTGGGAGATCTGAAAGTTTTGAAAAAGGTTTTTATTTGGTGTGGGTATCTATTATCCGTGAGAAATTTCGTGATTGTCCCTATTTGAATTATTCCAAACGGTTTGTGCTCTAGGTTTCGGTTGGCGTCCCTATTCTTTGGAAATTTTCTAAGGTATTCCGAGTGATGTTCACATCTTTAATTAGATGAGTAGAGCTAAAACACACAAAAACAGTTTCGACCCATACTTGTCAAAGTGACATTTTCTCTGTCTATGCCCAAAATTATTTTGCCTTCTTGGTGAGTGATTAAACCTGTTTTGACCAAAATTATCCCAAAAAGGTTTAGCAAGATCGTTTTGAAAAGGTTTTGAAGAAGGTATGCTTGTGGAGCAGACTTTGATTTAAAGGTACTTGATTTTGAACATCGTTTTCAACAGTGTTCTTTGGGTTTTCGGACTTAGATTGAGCAACAAGCTTTTTCCTAAACTCTAGATTGTCTACTCCAAAACGAGAAACATCAGGCCTAAGGGGTTGATGAATGCCGATGGATGTGGAACAGCATAATAATCATTAGCTTTCTTATATTCAGGAGGTGAGTCACTTATTGAACCATCATTACTAGATGTATCTACATAATTAATGAGTTCTTCATCACTAGTGGTTATATCCTCATACTCACCTTCATCCGGATTACTAGATTGGTTTTCTTCTATCTTACTAAAATCCATTCTAAAACCTAATCCAGTTTTAAGGTAGGCTCTTTGCTGTTTTTGAACATAAGAAACATGTGACAGACCGGCTTCACCCCAAGCAGCAAACTTAGCTAACAAATCATCTCTTTCCTTAGTTAATTTCTCAATTTTAGCAATTTCAGGTTTAATTTCCATTCACTAAGCTTTAACTGGTAATCCTGTTGTGCATATTTTTCACCCCAAGCTACTTCATTAGTTTCATGTGCTAAAATTTTGGCTTCCATAGATTCTAAGGTTATTTGATAACTGCTACCTCGCACCTAGCCTTAACACAATTATCTCTCTCAATCACATAACCGCTAAGTAATTTATGATAAAAATCATAGCAATTTGAGCATACCTCAGAGATAGGAGATTGATTTGGTGAAGTAGCCACCAATGCAAGTTGAACAGAATCATCTTCACTTTCCTTGCTCCAGTCAAATCCTCCAAAGCCATCATCAGATTCCAAAACAGCATGTTCATGTTCTTCAAAGAAAAAGCAGTGCTCCAATCCAATGCATCTACTGAGTCTTCAATTTCTTCTTCCACTGCTACCATGCAATAAGTTACTGGTTCATCATCAAACTCTTCACTCCAGTCAACTTCTCATAACTTCTCTTGAGCAACCAAAGCCTTTGTTTCAGTAATTGGAATTTCCTTAAGCTCAAGTTTTGGCTTTTCAGATGTCCTGTTTGCTTGATACTTAGCAAACCTGTACTCTCTTGCAAAGTGACCAGTCTTTTGACAATTGAAGCATTCAATTTTAGATTTGTCAAAAGTTATGCCCTGTTTTGGTTTGAAATCAATGCTTTTGCCTGTCTTCTTCATGTACTTTTTGATCCTTGCAGTGATCATAGCAACTTGCCACCTGATATCAATTTCTTCAAGTGCATCTTCTTCAATCTGTGCTAGATCTTCTTCATAAGTGAGAGGTAAACTAGCTTGTTGTGCAAAGAAGGAGCACATAACTTCATCTGAGGCCATAGTGGTAGTCGGTGGGGCCTGTTGAACATATGAGGGGGTGTATAGACATCGATTTTGAGAAACAAGACTTTGAGGAGAAGCGATTTTTTAATGGAGATCTTGGCCTTCTTTCGATGATAGAAAAGCAATCTTGTGAGACTTTGAACTTGTTTGACCACTCATCTCATGCTCATACACCTTAAGTTGATGATAGAGATCATCAAAGTCCATGACATCCAAACCTTGTTGTCCTCGGATCATTGTAGCAATCACATGCCATGAAGATGGCAAACTCCTTAGAAACTTCAAATTAGCATCCTCAATGATACTTCGCCTTGTATAGCTCCAACATGTTGAGTAGATTTTGAAACCTATCATATGCAGCATCAAGACTCTCTCTTTCACCAACCGTGAAAGTTTCAAACTGTTTCTTTAGCAAATTTACGCATCTTTTAGAGGCTTCATTCCCTCCAAATCTGGTCTTGAGAGCGACCCAAAGTTGCTTAGCATCTTTAGCATCATGAAATTTGAGAAGATGACCATCCGGAATGGCAGATAAGAGAATGTTGAGTGCCTTCTCTTGATTCCTTAAGGTTGCTTTGGTAATACTTGGTTTAGGTGCCTTGGGTTGTCGGGGAATATCAATGGGGTCCGTACAACTTCATTCCCATTCACAATTACATTCCATAGAGCATGGTCGTAATGGCAATGTCGCCTCATCTTCATGCACCAAAGATCATATTCTCCCTTCTTGATTATTGGAATTCTGAGTGAGGTGATTGAGGGTGGTGGAAAATTTCGACATCTTGAATATTGTTGAAGTAGAGTTCTTCCTAGTCGAGTTTCCACACGTGCTCGATACCACTTGTTGGATCGATATACTTTAATCAAACTATCTTAACTAGCTTGTTAGGGTTTAATAACCTCGGATAAATCCTAAGTTATTAACAAAGAAACACTGAGCAATCTTTATCAAGTAACGAAATTTACTTAACAAAGCTAAGAAGAATAACCTTTTATTATAAACTCTAAATCGCTTATTATGCGAGATACTCTAATACAACTATAAGATAATCGAACTTCTCTCTAAAACACTAATTAACTTGTGAATTAGTAAACTCTAAAACTCATAGACTCGTACATCTAATGCCAATCTAGGAGTCCTTTTATAGGCTCAAGGATATCCTAGTCGGTTTACAATTGATAGCCTTGTACGACAAGTAATCTAAACATAGAATAAAATACTTTCCATAAACGAATAAGAGTTCTTTTGTTCTTGCAGTACTTTGACTTTTAGGTGCAGTACTTTGACTTTGTCTTTAGCAGTACTTTGACTCTTTGACGTTTCCCAGTACTTTGTAGCTTACAGTACTTTCATATCTTCAGTACTTTCATGTCTTCAGCATTTTCATATCCCAACAATAGATATGTCGTTTACAACATTGGTTTTATATATTATTATCTCTTTATTGGAGTGCAATGTTTTCAAATCCATAGTGACTGTTTGGGTCAGTTTTCTTCAAAGACTTCTATTGAGCTTTTATTACATTGATAGTGTGTATTAAAAAAGAAGTAATCTTGCTAATCAATATTCAAAAAAGAACTATAGAACCCACGACAAATATGCTAGTCTATATGTTAAAAAAGAACTAACCATGCTGTTTGCATCAGGAGAAAGCTTATCAACAATGACAATGTCAGTAGGCAGTAACACTCTTTCATATGCTGAATGATTTTCACTGGCGTTGCATCTGAAAAAGGATGTCATTAACACAACATTCTCAGATATTACGTGATATATGAAACCAAACTTATCAGTAATTTGTTTGATATTACTTGACATTTAAAACCATGCTTATGACCAATTAGTGTTATTGGCTCACCTTGAGTTCCTCCAAGTTTTAGCACAATATCTATGATTTCTTTGCACATCTCTGTACACCATGTTGTATATTTCTGTATTTTTTTCCTCATAAAAGTTAGACATTCATAGTTCAATAGTACTACGTAGTATAAAAGTTGATAACAAATAATCGAATTGGGTTAGCTTATAATAAAAAAACTTACGTGTTTTTAAACAGCCTCAATCCAAGAGCTTATGTTTATTAGCTATTTTCCTGCCTAAAAAGGATATAATCATCTTATAAGAAGCTTACTCAAACACCTTCAAAGTGCTTTATAGCTATCCCAATATACAAAAAACAATTATGTGCTTAAATCGATAAAAAAAAACTATTCAAGGACCGTAGCAATTACACAATCTAAATAACCGAGATACGATTGCGTTAAAGATATCAAACAAATCCCTGCTTAACTTCGACATCTATGTGCCGTAAGATTTTTATAATCATAAATTTAGACAGACAAAGCTTTATGAAGACATGGCACCAAAATTTATCCGATGGTTGTTTTTCCCTAGATTGAACCAATGCTACAACTTACGAATTATCTATATATACTAAAAGGTAGGAGAGTGAGTTTTGCACAAACTGTTTGGGACACGTGGCATTACATCACTGGCAGAGCATTAAATTAACCTGCGAGCATTAAATGTTGCGTATCTGCTATTGTTACACGTTTGGTACTTCATTAAATGTAGCCACAATACTTTGACTACAAAAAATCTGGAAGCAAAGGCATTTTTATACATTGAAATTTCACCCAGAAGTTTCTACTTCATTACTGCTCATCATCTCTTTCTTAAGCTTATTCAGGAATCCTCCGCTGTATTAGTATTCATCATCTTCATAACAGCTTCCTGCAACTCATATTCTACATACAGAATACCTGCAAAGGTACGGTGGTCATGTTTATTTTGCTCAACAGATGTAAATAAACAACAGTTTAGTTAATCATACAGAACTTGGTTATAGTTTTATTCCATTCTGTGTAGCCTGGGTATATTTTGATGATAACATATTATTTATTCTAGGTGTGCTTCTTTCTGATTTACATATTTGGTTTGTTGCTATGCATTCATGCAGGGAATCACGTTGGATTTGCAGTAAACAAAAAATAAAAAATAAATAAATAAAATAAACCAGGTACAAGATCCAACATTACTTCCCGTTATTTATACTAATATTATGTTTTTGTATGATTTGTGTACTCACTCATTTTCTGTTTCAAATAAATAAAAATTGTGCTTCGCTATAGTCTACATACACATATAGTTAGGTTACATACTGTTTGTGCAATATTACTGTCATCCAGTATTTAGGTTCCTTTTATAACTGATACATATAAAACATAATACAAAATAATGCATCTAACGTTAAGTACTGTAAAAAATTACCTGAGCAATCAAAATATTAAACATGGAACTTACCTCCACCCAACAAATCATGCTGCTCATGAACAACAATACCCGTCCGTTCGTGCTGAAAATATCAATGACCTATCTGCTGTTCAATCGACAAGCCATATTGTTGATGATCACTGCCGCACATTTGTTGAACCAATTATGCAACCACCAAACAATAGTTTTAGACAATATGCCACAACAAATGAAGGATTCAAAAGAAAAGGTTGCCCACTTGAAACAGCTACAAGGAGGCAACAAAAGCAAAAGGTAACATCAACAAATTTTTTTGCGGTTTACTTAATTTACTTAACGCATCGCTAATATATGTTTTGATTATTGCAGTGTTATTCAAAAACAATGCTGACTACAATGAAAATGGGTCTTCATACAATGTTACAGCTACATGTTATATGTGTCCAGAAGTTCTCGAGCATACATCCAATGCAACTGGATACTCTAGCAATTATTGTTACATCGATCCAACAATTGAATATTGCAATAATGAAGGTAATTATTATTATTATTATTATTTTTAACCTACAGTAAGCCTCATTCATATTATGTATAAACAAAATGAAACCCTAATATACCAAAATAAAACCCTAATATGAGGACAATTAAATGTTGTATTAAATGCAGTAGAGAATAAATGCATAATCAATGTCAAAACCCTGCCAACTCTATCACATTTCTGTTTTACCATCATTTACCTTCTTTCCAAAAATGCAGGTTCACTTCAAAAGAATATGTCATGCAACAACTATGATTATTTACACAGTAATAAAGATCATCCCGATATGTGGATAACTTCTGTATTAGGTGAATATGATACGCCTAAATGGCTAGACACTTCTTTCGAAAGTGATGAACACCTAAAAACTTTTAATGCTAATAATGCTGCACATTGTATCAAAAATACTTCTGCAATCGGTCTACGTACCTCTTTCGAGCCACCACAGGTTATGCATGAGTCGACGACAAACGGCAAACCTGTATTAAATTCGTTCCAGGAACTGAATGCTAACGGAAAAGTTGAATTTGAACAATGCAGAGCTGCAAATAAAAGGCATTCACAATTACAAACTTCTAATATTATTAGTGGTAAATCAATTTTACCTTTACCATTTAAAGCATATTGCAGTATACAATTTGCTTTTTCTATCTAATTTTTTGCAACTTCTCATATTTCTGTTTTACTATTGTTAACCTTCTTTCTATAAATGCGTGTTCACTTCAAAATAATCTGGCATGCAACAACTATAATTATTTACAAAGTAATAAAGACCAACCTCATATGTGGACAACTTCTGTATTAGGTGAATATGATACGGCTAAATGGCAAGACACTTCTTTCAAAACTGATGAACACCCACAAACTTTTAACGCTGATAATGCTACACATTTTATGAAAAATACTTACGCAATCGATGTATGCACCTCTTTTGGGCCACCACAGGTTGTACATGAGTTCACGACAAACAAGAAACTCGTATCAAATTAGCCCCGGATATTGCCACCGTGAACGCCAGAAGGAAAAAATGTGCCAAACATGCGTTGTTCGAGAGAACGATACATTATCGCACCAGAAAAGGAAATATACATACAGGTGTAAGAAAAGTGATGGTATGTTTACTCAAGCTACTGTGTTCATACATATTCTTTTCATAATTATATTATTGGTGTATAACATTTACAATGCATACACAAATTACAGGACAAACTGATAACATCAACAAAAATAGCGACTTCAAAAAACATATTGTCAATGTGAATGGTGATTTCACGAAGAGAAAAACCAAACCTGCATGTAAACTTTCATTGGGTAATAATTCAATGCAACGTAAAAGGAAAAAATCAGAAACATGCAACAACAGCAGCACACAAATATCTACAGGTAAACTTTTTACACCCACCATTTTTAAGTCACATACATGTTTTACTTATGCATCTTTAAAAATATAACTTGATTCCCTTATATATAACAGGCAAAAAAAAGAGAGAAAAATACGACATTCCAAATGAGCAGAGTATATTAAATTCAATACGTCGTGACCCTACCATACCTTATAACGAAGGTAATACCAATTCTTTTTAACAATATCTGTCTATACTTCTAATATTAGTAAATCAATACACATGAAATATTAATACTTTACTAATTTTATAACCACAGATGTATCCAGTCTATATATTGATGTAGGCATGTGACCAACATTGTGACTACTGTAACGCCGTATTTTGGCTCGGAGAAAGTTTAAAAGGCAATTGTTCACAGTCGAAGGTGACATATCATCGCTAGTGTGGAGGAGGGCAAGTATATCTTCCAAGAGAATTAGAACCACCGAAATATTTGAAACAACTACTAAATGACAAACACTTTTTGGATAATATTCGTGCATACAACCAGATGTTTAGTATGACATCTTTTGGTGCACAAATTGATGAAACAATAAACGATGGAAGAGGAATATATGTGTTCAAAATTTCAGGCCAAATACATCATTGGATAGGGACATTATTGCCTAGCAATAATGATGACCCTAGGTTCTTGCAGCTTTATATTTATGACACAGATAATGAAGTCGCAAACAAAATGAAACCATTTGGTGGTGACAATCAGAGTGGTCTAAAACCAGAAATTGTTCAAAGGTTAATAGAAATCCTAGATGAGCACAATGAGTTGGTTCGATTATTTAGAACAGAGAGACAGTGCAATGAAGGAAAGCGTGCATGATCTAAAAATTCAGCTCTACAACGCGTGGGTGCAAAAGAATACGCTCTTCCTTCCAAGTGGGACTCAGGGCTATAGTATTTGAAAGTGGTTCAAATACAAAAACTGACTACGATGTAATTATAGAATATAAAGACAAGCACCCTAAAAGAATCAACAAGCTTCATAGCTCATACATGTCTCTTTAATTTCCTCTTCTATTTGTATACGACCAACCAGGTTACAACACAAAAATGAAAGTGGCAGCCGTTCGGGGAAAAAGGACAAGGCGGAAACTATCTATGAATGAGTACTACACATACCAATTACATGAACGATCTCATGAATATGGCCATATATTCAGAACGGGCCAGTTATTTCAACAATATGTTGTTTCAGTTTTACGCACCCTAGAACAAGACAAAGCTTTCGATTTCATACGATCCAAGCAAAATAACATACGGCGAATGTTTAGCGGGAATATATGATGCGATATCACAAGGAGACCACATCGGTGACGAGATAGGAAGGAAAATTATCCTGCCATCAAGCTTCACAGGTGGACCAAGATACATGTATAGTCATTACCTTGATGTCTTTGCCATATGTCGTGTTCTAGGAAACCCGCAATTTTTCATTACATTTACATGTAATATTAACCGCCGAGATCAAAAGACACATGAAAAGATATGCAGGGCTAACTCCCTCGGATAGAGCTGATGTAGTGGTTCGTGTGTTTGAACAAAAATTCATAATCTTTATACAAACACTCAAAGAAAAAAACATATTTGGCCGTTGCACAGGAGGTATGTTATCAATTTCTAAAATTTTTTTTGCACATAAAGATTCATAAATTACTATACAATTACTAAAGTTTATGTCTTTTTTTTTCACAGTTCTTTACACCATTGAATTTCAAAAACGTGGGCTTTTGCACTGTCACACTCTCCTATGGATAGATTCTAAAGATGTAATAAAACTCCTCAAGAAGTTGATAAATTCATTTCAAAGAGAGTTACTCGATAAGTTGTCGATCCTGAAGGTTCTGAGTTGTTGTAGAACTAATGATGCATGGCCCATATGGAAATGCTAAACCGTCCGCCCGGTGTATGGAAAATGGTGCTTGCAAAAAAAAATTCCCAAAAAAAATGAATGAGGCTACCTACTTTGATAAAGATGGTCATGTACACTACAAAAGAAGAAACACATCAGCTTTTGTGCTAAAAGGTGAATTCAGATTAGACAATACGTAAGTGGTTCCTTATAATCGTCTTCTTTGTCTGATATTTCATGCTCATATAAATGTTGAGTATTGCGGATGGAGCATGATAATAAAATATCTTTTCAAATATATCTCAAAAGGCACGATCGTGATCGCCTAGAATTACAAGGCCGTTGGTGATCCAGCGGCATCTTCAAAGACCTAAAATACACATTGATGAAATAAAGAATTTTATTGATGGCCATTTTATCTGCCCGTATGAAGCTTGCTGGAGAATATTTAAATTTCCCATACACCATAGAGAACCACCTGTGCGATTCTCGCCGTGCACCTACAAGATATGCAAACAATCGGCCGTGACAAAGAGACCCTAACAAATGTAATAGCGTATGAAGGTTGAAGACTAACAACGTTGACATAATGGTTTACATACAACGAGCTTCACAATGACGGCAAACACCTTACATATTTAGATTTCCCTTCTGAATATGTATGGTACGAAAACTTAAAAGTATGGAGACGGAGAAAGTATAAAACCAAGTATTCCATTGGGCGTCTTGCATACGCATACACCCGGCCGCAGGAGAACTCTTTTATTTTCGGATCTGTTGGCACACCAAAAAGGGTGCACCTCATTTGCCGATGTCCGTACCATTAATAACCAGACTTTCCAAACTTATCGTGCAGCATGTCAAGCTTTAGGCCTCCTAGAAGATGACAAAGAATGGGATATAGCACTCCAAGAGGCATCTTTATCAAAGGCATCTGCGACAATCCGCACATTGTTTGCCCATATTCTAATATATTGTGAATTTGAAGATCCAATTGTGGGAAAAACATTGGCGCGCCATGGTAGATGACATTCCAACAAAAGCTGCACAAATGTGTCATGTTAGAAACCTTTACGTTAATGAAGCAGAGGTAAAAGATTATATTATGTACGAAATAGAGTGCATACTAAATAGTTGCTCAAAATCAGTTAAGGATTTTGGTTTTTCATTGCCTCCACCACATTTACTCACTCAACTTGAAAACAGGCTTTTGATAGAAGAAAAAAACTACAACCGGCAAGAATTAAAAGATGAAGTTGCTATGTCGAGACAAACTCAATCAAGAACAAAAGAGGATCTACGATCTCATTCTTTCTGCATCAAGGAACAACCACCAAGAATTGGTGTTTGTTTATGGACATGGCGAACAGAAAAACTTTTTATGGAGGACAATAATTAAACTTACGCTCGAAGGCAAAATTGTCCTCGCTTGTTGCATCTTCGGTATTGCTTCATTACTACGCCTTACAGTAAGAACAACTCATTCAAGATTTAAACTGCCAATAGAATTATCCGATGAATCAACCTGCAACATAAAAAAAAATACGATGATGGCTAAACTCCTAACTGAAACTCAATTGATAGTATGGGACGAGGCACCAATGAACGATCCGCCATTGTTTCGAGGCACTAGACGAACAATCGAGATATACTTAACAATTCGTGAAAAAATATTTGGTGGCAAAACAATTATGTTAGGTGGTGACTTCGTGCAAACATTACCGGTTAAAAAAAAGGGGTCAAGAACAGAGATCATCAATTCATCAATATCTCAATCGTACATATGGCCATATTTCAAACTTTTCAAGCTTAATCAAAACATGCGGGTGCTCCAAAATCATCCGATCACAATCGAAAATAAAGGTACATGAGTTCTCATCATGGTTACTTGAAATAGGTGACGGAAAAATTGGAGTACCTGATGAAAGTGATCCAACAGATGCTTCATGGGTTACAATTCCCTCTGAATACCTAATCCCAAATGATGAGGATGGAATGCAAAGACTGATTGATTTCATATACGACAAAGAAACATTGAAAACCCGACACCACAGCCTATTGCAACAAAAAGCTATTGTCGCCCCAAAATGAAACAAATTGACGCTATAACGAAAAGGTATTATCCCTCATGGAAGGCGACACTACAACATACATAAGTAGTGATGAAGTAATCCCGATTGGAAGAGAAAGTCTTGCGGCAAAATGTTATATCCACCGAATACTTGAACACTTTGAAATTCCTGTGCTTACCACCAAACACTCTCCACTTAAAAATTGGCGCTCCAATCATGTTGTTGAGAAACATGAACCTAGGCGGAGGACTCTGCAATGGAACACGAATGATTGTCAAAAATCTCATGTCAAAACTGATTGAAGCGTAAATAATTACAGGCACAAGAATTGGAGAAAAAGTATACATCCCAAGAATCCCTTTAACCCATAAAGATCCAAACTACCCGTTTATCTTCAAAAGGAAAAAGTTCCCAATAAAACTTTGTTATGCTATGACGATAAACAAAAGCCGTGGACAATCTCTTAACAAGATTGGCATCTACCTTCCACAACCGTTTTGGTCATGGACAACTATATGTTGCTCTATCCCGGGCTACATCACCCTATGGGTTAAAAATTCTTATGCCACCCTATCCCTAACGGCCTCAAAATACAACTCTAAATATAGTTTATAAAGACTTTTTAAAGAAAATTTCAGAGACAAAAGGTTTTTAAAAAACACTTACTTATAAAAAGTTATTTTACCTCTTCTCCTTTGTAACAATATATATCACTCTCATACTACGTGTCAATAACTTTCTTTACTACACTTTGACTTTAAACAATATAACGTAAACAAATACTATATTCATTCTTATAACATAAACCCTGTTATTTTTCTTACATTACTATCTACAGGATGACTGAAGCAAATATCAAAGATCTAAAACCAGTGTGAAACAAGATATTAACAATGAAAGTATATCGAGCATGGATACATCGAGACCCACCGCATGAAGGATAAAGGCTTCCGAGCAATTTTGTTAGATAAACAGGTACCTACCATATTAGCATTTAAACAAAAAAAAAAAAACACATTGTAAACAGAAACAAAAACTAACCATTTGCAATATGTCGATAGGGTGATGCGATACAAGCAAACATGGAAGCAAGCGAGATTCAACACTTCACCCCAATTCTGACACTTGGGAAAATCTACCGCATTTCCGGCTTCACATGTATTCCAACGGAAAATTGGCAACAAACACTGCAAAACAACACATCACTTTCGTTTACTAGATTTACCATGTTTGATGAGATTCAAGATAATGAATTCCCTGAACATTATTTTGACTTCATTTCTTACAATCAATCCGCTAGAGTCATTGATACAAACGACAAAACAAAAAACCACATCCAAATCCTAATGTAATAGCTACTGCAATTTTAATATCAATAATACTATCTTTTTTTTATATAAACCTTTCTTTTTATGATCCCAGACGCAGACTACATTGGTTGCTACATAAAATCTCTTGAGAAAGAAAAATCGGCAACCCAAATCGAAACCAGGTCATGCATCGTAAAATCGAGATACAAAATCTAAAGTAAGTTTACATACTAAATCCACCACTAATAGTGCACAATAAATACATAACAATACTTTAACTCTAACATTTTTTTTCTTAAACCAGCCGCAACTTTATTGAGGTAACACTATGGGGTACTCTTGCCGAAACATTCAACAAGGAAGCTATTGATGCACTGGAAAAACCTATTATAATAGCTGTCACATCTTGCAGAGTTTCCCTTTTTTTAAATAACTTACAACTTTCAGAACACCAAAGAACATACTACTATGTCAACCCAAAAATTCCAGAGTGGGCGTATAAGTCGAGTAAGTTGGTTACCATATTTACTATTAACTCAAAATCATATAACAATTTACGCTTTTACTATGCACATTCATACTGGTATAGAGCATGTTTAACCTAACGCAGCCACTACAAATTGTAAGGCAACCATTTCAAGACAAGGAAAAAGAAAAATTTAGAAACAGGATCCCTTTTGCCATACTCCTCAAACAAAGTCAGCCACACTTACGCTAGAAGTAACAAGAACAAACATTATACCAAGAAATTTAATTTTAAATCATTATTTATAAGCTAAAAATCCAACCAAAAATATGCTGGGGGTTCGATTTACATGCGAAGGAACTATAACTGGCCTCAACACATCACTTGAATGGTACTACAAATCCTGCAGCAGCTGTTCTATCAAGGTTACATACGACGACAACATCTATAACTGCAGAGCTCATGGGCCCATTGCATGTCCGACAAACAGTAACGGTCTTCAAAAGGAAAAAATACATAAATAATCTGTATCTAACAACGCAATTCATACAAACATATACAACTTCAAAGGATACATAACAGATGGTTCGAAACAAATCATGATGACATTCTTCACACCGGAGCGGACGATATAATTGGACAAGATCGCAACACACTCCTTGCATCAATCAAAGATCCCGACCCAAAAGTATTTCCGAAAAAATAACAAAGAATCATCGGCAAAACACACATTTTCCAGTTTCACTACAATACTACTTCCAAACAAGAGCCGCCAGATTTTGTTCTCAACAGAATTTTGGACAAACCAGATGTGACACACCAAATTGCAGGAACATCCTCAAGTAAACATTCAATAATCGCAAAAACAACATTATTATATTTACTATATTAACATACTATTTTTAATAAACAGGAATAGCAACGCAACAACTTCAACAAGAATGCATCAAAAATATAGAGAGCACCAACCCGTCCGAGAAAGACACATCTTCCTCAGGTAAACAAAGAAAAAGAAAAAAAAAATTAAAAATATTAACAAAGAATTGACATGCAAGAATTTGTTTTATGATAGGCACTAAAACACCACCGCCATCTGTCATTACATCAAACATATTAGCTACTAAAAGTGGTGCCCAGCCAAGTGAACAAATGACTGCTAAAAGACCACTTTTCGAAGCTAAAGCACGTGACAGCAAAAAAAACCAAAAAAGAATAGCTCCTCCTACAAAGGTAAGTTACCATATAATGCACCATTCATACGGGAAAATTAACACCATCACTACTGATGTTCCAAAATTTTATATATTTAATTGCAGGTGTCATCTCACACCCATACTTTTGATCATCCACTCGACATCGCACCAACCCTATAAGAAAGACACTGCTGTAAACATATATCTTATGTAACAATAATCTTGGAACAATACCTTTTGAACCTATGGACAATGTATCGATGGCTTTTGTAATATGTCTACACCAACGGTATTACCAACCATATTTTTATATAACCAATGTATCAAACTCATCTACAAAACATAACAATAATTACCACTAAATAATCATTTTGATCCACCAACACATACTATACACAAAACTGCTAAACTTCATAAACAATAACCAAAACAACATTGTCACCATACTAGCATAAAACCTTATATTTACATTCATATAAGCATAAACATACATTCACTTACAGCAGCATTAGAAACAACGTACAGCAACATCCATACAACAAAAGACAATACTAAGACACCTAATGTAAACATACACACACCGCGCTTCATATCACAACACCATTGAAAATTCAACCCACTTATCAGCAAAAGACAACCTCCATAGTAACACCAGTCTACTATTAAAACAACGCCCACATCTAATCCATTTACACAGTTAGCCTAAACAAAAGACTACCTAACATAAGACCACTTCATCATACAAAAGACCAACTATAGTTAAACCAGCAACATTATATTCATTTCTTAAGCTTCTTCTTAAGTCTGGATTTCTCACCCACACGCAATGCAGCAGCATAACTCCTCTAAAGTAGCCATGACACTTCAGCGAGATCTTCATGCTCTGCAGCCTTTAAAGCAGCCTCATATTCATCAACATCATAATCTCTCTCAAGCTTCTTCAATTCCATAATTATACCGTGCCTATAATCAATACGACTTTGAACTTCTTCAATCATTTCACAGTAATTCTTATGATCACACTTATAAGCCCTCTTTTCACGAGAAAATACAGCATGAAGAATGCTGTCAATACGATCATCACCTACCTGTTGTGAAATTTTTTTCAACTTAGGAAAACGAGGAGCCATCAACTACACATACAAAAGCATACATCACCATGCACAGAGTCAGTACGATATATACAACATGTGCCACATAATCCAACATAAACACATACAAATTAATATCAGAATGACATAACGCGATCTACAATCGCAGGAGGAAAAAAAAACTATAAAACAAGAAATACACAGGCTTTAGCCTCAATCAATTTAAAATAACAACTTCAAACACTTTTTACATAAGAAAACACAAAACAAATAAATTCTTGAACACAAACAACTGTAACTTTTATTCATATAAAACATAAGTTACAAGGATACCATAACAGATTAACGCTAAACTGTTACCCTAAAACATAAAACGACGACACAAAACATGAAAAACCACACACCAACAAGAAAACAAGCATACAACAAACAAACCTAATCATACAACTCCATAGTGAAAACATGACGGCCTTTCTCAATACGTGCTTCCCTACCCAAATCAAGTACACCGATGAGTGCAGCAAGGATTTCATGATCCCTATCATGCGCCTCCTCTAGGCATTCAACAGCATCACTTGCAACATCACTAAATTGACTCAACCTACGCCCCTCCTCCAATAATTCAGTCCTGTTTTCAATCCTACGACGTATATCATCACATTTCTGTCCAATCAACATAAGAAAGACCTCATTCTCACCCTTCTCCTTTGCAAAAAGGAACTTGAAAGCATGGTGCAGTTCGTCCGAACCACATGCATACTCAAGTTGATCAATGATAGGGGTTAACACCATTTTTCCCACAGAATTTGTTAAATACTGATCACAACTATGTAGACCCAAAAAAAAGCCAAACTTATATAGACCCTAAATTTACTGTACTAACAAGTTACTCTAACCAAATTGAAATAGTAATTCGTTAATTATTGCTGCAACAAAAGATTCCCAAACCAAAGTAAAACAAATACATATACTGACCTAAAAGCATCTTCAAAGCAGAGAAAATAAATAGCATACAGAAATCCAAACAAACCACAACCACAAAAGCACCACATGCTTATATCAACATTTTTTTGACTAAAATAGTTCTCACAACATATAAATTGAACACGTATTTCATATAACATTTTTCGTGGATCATAAGACAGCATATAAAAATAATCAATTACCTTTAACAACAACAGCAACGCTTGACACACTTTATTTTTATCCAAACGAAAAAACCAAGCACGTCTAAGAGAAACGCCCAAATTTCTTAAAACAATGGTGAAAACCCTAAAACTACAAAACTCTAACACGAAGAGGATATACAACTGGGCTGTTGGTAAACAATCTTTTTTTTTTTTTTTTTTTAAAAGGCCCACACCTTTTAGCCAAGCCCAAAAAGTTTACATATAACAAAATTAGAGTATAAAAAATTATGTTTTTTCATAAAAGTATTACGTTTTTTTACAAATAATTATACATGCAAAACAACCCGACAATAAACTCGCCTTCAAAAAAACTACCTCAAATACATTTATAACACATTCACAACCTACTACCCACTTTACGAAAACAAACAACCTAAATATTCAAACCAAATAAGTACATTAATAAATTCACGAATCACTTATTATCTTCAACAACACGTTTACAAAAAAAATCCCGCAGCATCGTGCGGATTATCCAACTCGTTATAACTAAATCTCAAAAAAATAAACTACAAAACATCACATACCGCTGCTCCAATTATTGTTTACATAAACAATATAAAGATGGAAGGCTTTAGTCATACGTAATTATGATATATAGGATCGGTCTAATTGTGTGTGAGATTAGGGTTTTGGGAAGAAGGGTAAAAAGAATACCTTTATTATATTCGAAATAAAAATCGTCTTCTTCATTTTGTGTTACCGATTTGCAGGCAGCAGTTATCTTTTGAATTTTTTATGTAGGTTTCTTTATGAGAGTTAATTTAGCTATCCTGATTTTGTTTTAAAGATTTACAATTTGCTCCAAAACTATCGATAAAGATCTTTCAAGTACTTGCGTATTTCTAGACTTTTTCTAGTTCACTTTTATAAAAACGAATTTTTCTAATTTTATGTCAAATTAGGAAATATTTAGTTATAATTATTTTTCAAAATCCAAAAAAAAAATCAAATTAATAAAATTTGAATTTATTTTTTTAAAATGAAAAATTCTCACTAGGGGGTTTGTTTTATTATATAAAAGAAACATAGACCATTTTTACAGACTAGACGAAGTACGGCGCGTTAGCGGTGATGTCTAGTTTTCTGCAAAGTTCCGACAACCCATAAGTTTCTTTCAACAAACTGTTTTTGTAGTATTAGAGAATCGTTTTCAAATAACTACAATTCTGATGCGTGGTTGCATAGCAGCAGAAATGTATAGTTTTTAAAAAAATTATGTGGAGTCGATCTAAGTGTGTGAGTATATATTTTCTAATAGGATTGTTTTAAGTTATTAAGATTTTTAGTAATAATAGATTCTAGCATTACAAAAAGCAAATGTATTATGTAGTTGGCAATATTATATTGTAGTTTAGAGGTATAGCCAACATGTGTGACCGCTTTTCTTGTTTTGTCGTAATTTAGCGATGATAACTATTTTTTTACATGTGTAACTTTTATCATTTGGTGTGTGGCTTTTAAAATTGTAACTTTGCAAATTGGATATCACCATAAAGATTATTTTGTACTATCAATTTGTATAGATATTTATGCATTGTTCAAAGCTATTTGTTTGAGGTACAAATAATTATCGCTAAAGATAACAATACTATTTATTTTTGTGATTTTAATAAACTTACATAACATTATTGATACACTGGACAAAGAGCTATACAATATATATTAACTTTTAAACGACGATTCATATATGCTAGTCTCTTAAATGGTGCAAGAGCAACATTTTTAAAATAACATTATACAAATGACAAATTACATGTGTCAAAGCAAAATAAAACAAAAACTACAATTATTTGGTCTCTCCTTTCAAAAAAATTGTCACGGGTTCCACAACTACTTCATCATTTCTCATATAATTTTGTCAAATTTGAAACCCGATTTCACCCGGTGGTTCAACTGGTTGAACCGTTCGATAAAAAAGCAGTCGATTTAAACCGAGTCAAACCGATAGGTTGGGTCGAAAAATGTCAAATTAAACCGGTCAACCCGCCGGTTTGAAGCGTCCCCGGTCAACCCGGTATCGGTTTCAACAGTCAACCCGTATCGGTTTCAATGGGTCAACCCGTGATCGGTTTCAATTGGTTGTTTTTAATTTGGTAGATGTGCTTTAATTGGGTGTACAATGTGAATAAATTATTGTACTTTTAAGTAATGGAGTGTTTTAATAAGAGTATTAATTATATTATTTATTTCTCTCTCCATTGACCATGTTTTCAACATTCAACTTTCAACATTTTTCACTTTTTCCACTTTGACCATTTTTTCATTTTATATAGTAAAGATATAGATAACTAAGTGGGCCAAAGTTATAAAATTGGGAGCCTTTTATCTAAAACCTTTTTGGGCCAACATGTTATTAAAGTGTTGAAACTGGTTATCAACCGGAAACGACAAAAGAGTGTGAAGTGGAAAACATCTCCGGCGGCTCTGGTCAATCCCGTCATCGTATCAAGGTAGTAATTTTCATACCTTAATCCTATGTTATTTTAATTACATTTCTTAAAAAAAATGTTACATCAATAGTTAATGTTATAGTTTAGGCAATGAAATTAGTAGTATATGACAGGTGAAAGTCAAAACCCATAAAGTCCATTACTTTTTCATTAATTCAGTATTGGAATTTGTTGCTCAAATGTTGTATGTTGTCTTTATTCTATTTTATGGATTCTCATTGATGCAAGTTGTTTGTTTTGGGGACATGGTATAGTTTGCTAATGATGAGATTAAAGATTTTTCTTAGAATATTTGGTTATAACTTTGTTTCTCATGACTTGTTTTTTAGCGCGTTTTTAAGGATAGAAATGTAGTTCTTGTATACCTATTAGTACTTTGTGGATTTGTTTATGCTTAGGCTTAGGCTGTGTTTGGCAAAACTAGTGGTAGCCGTTAGCTGTAGCTGTAACTATAAAGTGTGAAACAAGTGTAAAACTCAGAAGCCTAAAAGCCAAACGCTGAAACAAGTAGCGTTTCATTAGCGTTCCAAGCACTGAAAGCTAAATGGTTGTTGTCAAACAAGCATACAAATCTAAAAGCTAAAAGCTTGGTACCCGTGAAGACAACATAAAACATTTGAGCTTAAAGATTTGTCTTCACTGAATAAAAAGAGTGCAAACGGGTGAATTCGACCTATTAGTATTTGACACATAACCAATTTGACCTGTTCTTAAAAAAAACGAAAATTTAGATTTTAGACCATTTGCTTGACCCAACCCACCTCGGCTATTTTCTCACCTCTATATGTAATGCCATATGTGCTCAAATGTTCCGAGACCCCTTTTGGTCGATAACCTTTTTTTTAATCTTTCCGTTATTGGATTATATAAAGCTCTTGCATTTCATTGTCTTGCAATTTTTCACTTATAGTATATTTTATTCGTCTTTTATCAGGTGTAGCTTTGTTCTATATGGCGTTTGTAAATTTTATTGGACTTCGAACTTTGCAAATCTCTTCACGAGAATGTGTCTTCAACCCTAGTGGGCCGATACAAATTGATACATCCAACAATAGAAGTTATGCTATAAAGGCTTGCGCTAAGAAACCTGATCAAAGTATTCATATTGAATCCAAGGTAATTTATTCTAAACCCGGTGCTTCATTTAGCTTTTCCTTATTAAGAGAAAACATTTAGTTATGCACATACTTCTAGCTAAATGTGACTCATTCGATCCATTTAGCTTTAATGGTTTAACGAATTACATAACACATTAGGTAAAACAAGACAGTGTGGTCGTGTCGGATGAATCTCAGTTTGAACTTATGAAACTTTTAACTTGTGCTAAAGTAAAACCATTCATAAAACGAATTTCAGTTAAATTCGGTATTGGACAGTGTGAAATGGGATGACAAAGGTTTGGCTGTGGCAATCGCTCAAAATGTGGACACAGGAGCAATCTTAATGCAAGGATTTGCGAATCGGGAAGCACTTGCCGCTGCGATTTCCTCTAAGAAAGCAACTTTTTATAGCAGATCAAGATCGTCATTGTGGACAAAAGGAGAAACATCTAACAATTTCATCAATATTCATGATATCTTCCTTGACTGTGATCGTGATTCTGTAAGTTCCTTTATGCTTAAAATGCTCTCTCTACCTAAAAATGAAATGAATCAAACGGGTCGAAAGTTACCTAAATAGTAATTTGATCATATGATGCATGTTCAATTTCGAAGATGCCAAATTCTGAGCTATTTACATATGAATGGGCCCCGTTTTCCAAGTGTCAAATAAAATTATAGCTAATAGGGAAACAAATTGAACAAGTTAAACCTGATCCATCCAGTTTACCGCCTCTGATATATGAAATTTACGCGAGTGAAATGTTTGAATTTTTCTATGAGACACGGGAATGTAGTTATATAGCAGCTATCATGTTTTAAGTTATTCAGAAAAAATACTGAATTGATTAACATTTTGACAGATTATATACCTTGGAAAGCCTGATGGTCCCACGTGTCACACTGGAGCCGAAACTTGCTACTACACATCCATATTTGATTCACTAAATAAAGCAGAGGTGCCCCTTTACTTACCTGCAAGCGCTATATAATCATGATCTTTCTTTTTTTATTTTTATGTTAAATTCAGTTTGTTTTGTTAAGGTTGAAGAAAATAATCTGGCATTGACGACATTGTACTCACTGGAATCTACACTTGCCCAAAGAAAAGAAGAATTGTCTGCACCTCAAGAAGGCAAACCATCATGGACGAAACGTTTATTACTTGACGATAAGTTACTGTGCTCAAAGATCCGGTGTGTTGGTCTTTTCATTATGTGCCATTTTATCCATTTCTTTTCACATTTAATTAGTAAAATCTGCAACCTTGTCTTCATTTTTCTCAAACCATGCAATCAAAGTTTTGAGCTTAACTTTAACAACACTTCTTTTGTTGCTTTTTTGCAGTGAAGAAGCTGATGAGTTTTGCAGAACGCTTGAAGAGAATGAGGACGAATCACGAACTGTATCAGAGATGGCAGATGTACTATACCACGAAATGGTCCTTTTAACCCGCAGAGGCTTAAAGTTTGAAGAAGTTCTTGACGTTCTTAGACGCAGGTTTTCTCAATCAGGTGTCGAGGAAAAGAATAGCCGCAAAGCTAAAAGTGTCCAGTGATTGAGTGATAATATCCGAGGCGTCAGACACATGGTGTATTGTTGTTTTATTGGATATTTGGAAGATAACTTATCCAGCTTGTGTTTTTTCGGAAGATTTATTTTAATCAATCTTTTTCATAGGTGTATAAACCATGAAAATTGTTGAATTTTCTATGAAATGACATTTGTTTATAAGAGATACATTTTGACTTTTGAGGTCAAACATCTTACTTTCACCTTGTAGACTTGTAGTTGTAATCTTGCTTGGGTAGGGCTGTTTGTTTCAATAATAAATGTTACCTTTGAGTTATAGCATTGGGAAGGAGACACAAATCTTCTTCATGTCAAACTATTGTTGTTGACTTGTGAAATTTTATTTTTTTGATTTTTGCGGAGTCTGTATGCATTAGCAAGAACGCCACTTGCAGCTTGAACTGATGTACCAGCTACTGCAACATTTTTGCAAGTGCAAAAATATGACTCGGGATTTTGAAGATTGTCTCGCTTGTCATCCGTGGATGTGTTCAAGTTGCTACACCCAACCATGTTTTTCAATATTCATGTTTGGATAGTAATTTCGGTCAACTAATTAATTATGGAAAGAAACAGATAAAATGGACTGGATTTATGATAAGGATTTCCAGGCTATAAAATTGTTCACACATTTAATACAAAGAAAACAGTTAATGAAATATGAATGGGCAATGAATCAAACGCACACATGATACCCAGAAGTGGTCTTCAGATGGTAAATTGCATAAATGAAGAATGTTAATGTGAATACAAAAACATGTCCAAAAATAATGTTTTTAGAGCATTAACCACACTGAGCCAAATGAAAAATATGAGCTTGGAATTCTTCTAACCACGTAGAGATGCACGGGGGACAGAGGGTAAACCAAGTTCGTCAACCTGTAAAGCAGTAAACACAAAGGGTCGGAAGACAACAAATAAATAGAGAAAGAAACCTACTTAATAGTGTAGGTGGCAATTTGGATGGTTTGATAATAGTCAAAATGGGTCGCCAGCAAACACGGTCTTTTCTCTTCTCAGATTTTAACTATACACTAATATTCTGAATAAGATAAAACATATCCAAATGTTTAGAATGATGAACTATTTTCTGTAACAAAACGATTTAAGCACTGAAAATACACTTTGGGCGACTTCTAAACCATTCAACCCTTTTTAGCTATTGTATTTAAGTTTACCCATTTGATCCACCGGAGACCAAGTATAACCCAGTTGACCCATTATCCATAAACGGGTTTAAGATACTTAAAAAGTAGGATACCTGATTGTTAACTCTGCGGGCCGGTACTGCATGTCCACTAGGAGCTGAAGGCAAGTTGAGCTCCTCATAATCGGGTTCATTATCAGGTTGAAGATATGAAGGTACCCCTTCACCTTCCATTTCAAATCCCATATCTGCCTCCAGTGCATCAAGTTCTGCATAAAAGCTCACAAATAAGGTTTGTTAATTGAATGCTAAATAGCCTCCTAATAACCAAAACACGACTAAAATAACTTGTAGACCACAATCAATATCATAAACATTAGCAAACATTATAGCTCCTTTGAAACAACATAAAACAAAAAGAGTGGCATTTTCAGCTGTGCAGTGGTAAGTTTCCGAATTTACATTTTTGTGCATGTTAGTAATCCTTGTTTGACCTAAGTTTTGGTTAACAAGTTTCATTTCATTTTTCCCTAGTCAACTTTTTATTAGGCTATCTACCAAACCAAAGCATGGCCTCTACATTCGGGATGGATGGCTCATGATAAATATTTACAGATAATTCAACCAAAGTAGTTGACAGTTAAATGGTAAATAAAAGTGATAAGTTTTACTTACCGCCCATGAGATCTTCTTCATCAATGTCATCAGGCACGTTGTAAGATCTACCAAGCGACTCTTGTATTTCATTACTTTCATCCATCAAGTCCAGCATGTCATCTTGCAAATTCTACAGATTAATTCCAAATTATAGATAATTAAGTGAATAGTTATACTAAAAGAGATTCTAATAAACGAAAAACTTAATACTAACATCAATTTCTTGGATCTTTACTGTCTTCATCATTCCTTTCAACTCTTTGTTTGCCGACTTCAGAGCTGTCATCTGGAAGATGTGAAATTGATCAGTGACAAGAACAGTTGATTTGTTTAACTAAAATAAGGAAAATTATCCGGTTAACAGACATATTGACGAAAAAACCCGTCCCTAGAGTTAGATGTGGGGTCCACTACCTCACGGAGGTAGGCAGCAACTTCCAGTTAGAGGACAGAAAAAGCTCCACCCCGCATGCTTTGAACTACTTCCCACATGTCGCTACCAACAAAACCAATTTTAAGGTGAACAATGGAAGCCCAAAAGAACCAACTTTGACTGAGCAAAGTCCATGTTATATTGTATCACGAAGATATGATGGTCCGATACTATTACAAAAGCTAGACCTCATATGACGTGGGATATTTCACACACATAATTATACAAAATGCAGGACTAGACTTTAATAATCCAACAATACATGGATAATAACAGCCATAAATTAGTGTCGAGAGACATACTGTTTGCTGAGCATCTTTGAGGCCCTCTGAAGCAAATGCAACTTGATCTAGATTGAACGTTTGGTTGTATAGCATGTCACGTTGTCCTTCGTACCTGACAAGAATCAGCAAAGTTTAGCCATCAGCAAACTGCGTAAGATATTCACAATTCATATTTGCTCTATGAACATCTTAGTTATTGATAACGGATATGATATTTCTATAAAATTCTTTAAGTAAACTTCAAAGCCAACTTTACAATGTCACTAAAATACAAATGCAGTATTTGACTTTAGGTGCTTGAAAATTGAAAAAATTCCGTACAAATAGAACATGTTATTCCCGAGCTGTAATAACACTAACTATCATTTTCTAAGTATATGATTATAAGCAAAACGTATCCTCAAATTACCATGTCATATATGATACGAACTGCAATATGTGTGCCATATTAGGATGTGACTTACATTCTTTTCTGCTTGAGTACTCTCATTGCCCGAGCTTTGACAGCTTCTTGAGCTGGTCCAGGACGGGTTCTTTTGATCTGCTCTTTATACTTAGAAAGTTCCCCATCAAGCCGCTTGATTTTCTCATCCACCGACTCCCCTCTTTTATTGATCTAAATATGCAACAAAAAGTAACGAGGCTTCTATTAGTAAGGTAAAAAAAAAAAAAAAGTACTTGCGGTACTTAATAAAGCAATATAGAGAAGAGAATATTCACATAGCTATAGCCACTCAATCAGCATAAAAAGTACCCAAAAAACAATTCTAGCATACGTAATATAGCAAAGCGAACTAAGAGCACCATACTAACATCAATGAACGGCTCATGCACTGACATAACTTAGGGGGTGTTTGTTTCAGCTTATATAGGGACTTATGACTTATTTTTTTGGCTTATGTTTCATAAGCTCACTTTTTGTGGCTTATTTTGAAACTTTTGGCTTGTATAAGCTTATTATGGCCGAAAAGTCTAAAAAAACCACAAAAAGTGAGCTTACGAAACATAAGCCGAAAACCAAATAAGTCATAAGTCGGCTATATAAGCCGAAACAAACACCCATTTGGGTCCGTTCTCCTAGGACAAGTATAATCTATGTAGGTTTTAAGGATGCTCGTAAGTCGTAGCTTCATAAGTCATAATATAGCAGTACTAGAACCACAATTTAACTAATACCACAATCAATTATTTTTAATTTAACACATAAAAATGAAACACACAAACATATTTAAATTGCTACAGTACAACAAAACAATTGAAAGAACAGAAAATTTAATAAATAAAAAGAAATGAAAAAAAGGGTTATGTTACTCGATCAGAAGCTTCATTGAGAGAAGGAGGGGGTTGTTTATCTTTCTTAGCACCAAACACCCTCTTCATTTTTTGTTTTAGGGTTTTATCTGGTATCTAAAATCCTAATTTTATAGATGATGATTGAAGAAGAATGTTAAAGAGTGAGTGAGAGTGGATCTGATGATGTTTGATTTCCAAACACCGCTTTATTACTCTTTTTCAAATTATTTGTTTCTTCTTTTTCATTTTCCTAATTATTTTCTCTCTTATTATTTAGAAAAATTACACGTTTAGTCCCATGGTATATCCAAAATAACAACTTTAGTCCCTAAGTCGTTTTTATTACACCACAGATACCTATTTTTAAAACCTTGCACTCATTTAGTCCCTATTTTGGATGGGCGTTAGTAAAGTCCGTTAAGTGTTTTGCGCTGTTAGTCCTTCGTTAATAATTTTTGCACCGTTATTCCTTATTTTTTAAACTATAGTTTTCCCCAGTTAGTCCCTACGTTAATAAAGGTTATCGCCCGTTTTTGTCCGTTTTCGATCGTTTTTATCCGTTTTCACCCGTTTTTTTTTCGTTTTTCGTCCGTTTTTTACGTTTTTATCCCTTTTCGTCTGTTTTTATATGTCTTTGTCCGTTTTTGTCTGTTTTTATCCGTTTTTTACCGTCTTTTTACTTTTTATCCGCTGCTTCGCTTTTTTACGCTTTCGCATTTTTAACGCTTTTGTCTGCTTTTATCCGTTTTCTGCTCGTTGTTTATTCGCCGCCGCTTTTTACGCTTTTGCCCGCTTTTTGGTTTTCTACCGCTTGTTTTACGCTTTTGTATGTTTTATCCGCTGCTCGCTTTTTATCCGTTTTCCCCGTTTTATCCGCTTTCATCCGCTTTTTTACGCCGCCTCGTTTTTGACGTTTTTGTTTGTTTTTATTCTTTTTTATTCGTTTTCGCCAGTAATTTTACGTTTTTGTCCGTTTTTTCCGTTTATGGCCGTTGTTTTACTTTTTTGTATGTTTTAATCCGTTTTTGTTCGTTTTTTTATCCGTTTTCTCACTTTTTTTTACGTTTTCATCCGCTTTTACGCCGCTTGTTTACGTTTTGTTCTGCTTTTATCCGCTGTTCGCTTTTATTCGTTTTCGCGATTTTTAACGTTTTTGTCCGCTTTTTTCCGCTTTTCCCGCTGTTTTATCCGCTGTTCGTTTTTAGCTGTTCGCCGCTTTTTTACGTTTTTGTCTATTTTTATCCATTTTCATTCATGTTATTCCGCGCTTTCATACGCTTTTTTATGTTTTTATCCATTTTCGTTCGTTTTTTATAAGTTTTCGTCCCTTTTTAAAGGGACAAAACGTAAAACAACGGGCGAAAACGGAAAAAAAAAAGAGACAAAAACGTAAAAAGACAAAACGAATAATAAACGATCGAAAACGGATAAAAACAGACAAAAACGTAAAAAAACAGCGAAAACGTAAAAGAAGGGCGAAAACGTAAAAAAAGGGCGAAAACGGATAGAAAGCGAACGAAAACGGATAAAAACAGACAAAAATGTAAAACAACGGCCGAAAACGGAAAAAAACGGACAAAAACGTAAAAAAACGGGCGATAACTATTATTAACGGAGGGACTAACTGGGGAAAACTATATTTTAAAAAATAAGGACTAACGGTGCAAAAATTATTAGCGAAGGACCAACAACGCAAAACACTTAACGGACTGAACTAACGCCCATCCAAAATAGGGACTAAATGAGTGCAAGGTTTCAAAAATAGGTATCTGTGGTGTAATAAAAACGACTTAGGGACTAAAGTTGTTATTTAGGGTATACCACACGGACCAAACGTGTAATTTTTTCTATTATTTATAAAAACTAAATTGCAAAAAACTTCCATGTGGTTTGGTCAAATTGTATACATACTCTCTACCTTTTCGA
The DNA here is from genome assembly GCA_910596185.1 of Chrysanthemum makinoi. Lineage (NCBI taxonomy): Eukaryota > Viridiplantae > Streptophyta > Magnoliopsida > Asterales > Asteraceae > Chrysanthemum > Chrysanthemum makinoi. Next base: position 347,974,516 of record OU343222.1, read on the forward strand.
AAGTGCAGGCACATTTTTTATGGGAACTTTGGGTTGCAAATTTCGTCCTTAGCTGAACCGAAATGATTAAAATCCCTTTGTCTTCTGCCCCTCTAGCTGAAGGGTATTTTAGTCATATACACTCAGCCAAGGACTGAATCTGCAACCCAAAGTTCTTACAGGGATGGTTGTTGTAGTTTTGAAAAGGCAGAGATTGAGATTTCAATTTGGTTAAACTACAAAAACGATATGTGAAAGATAATATTTCAAATGACTTTTATCTAAAGAACATTTTGTTGTATTAAGACTTGGCGTAATGGAGGTCTTCCATCACACATCAAACGCTTATTCACACATCATCAACTGTTATAGCCCTTCAGTCACGCACCAACCGGATTTTGCTACATCCACATAAAATTCTCACAAAAAACTCTCACTCACTGACGTGTCAACGGGTGATTGATTTTTGAGGGATCTACATCCCACAAAAAACCAATCACCCGCTGACACGTCAGCGAGTAAGAGTTTTTTGTAAGGATTTTATGTAGATGTAGCATACCTCCGCACCAACCTCCGCCACCACAACGTGTCATGAACCAGATTATTTTAGGATGATTTGATCGCAAAGTTATTTGCTACGTGCTAAATTACTAACCAAAAACTACATTTGTCATCTTGATTCTTAACTTATAATATATAACATTTGTCATCTTGATTATATATTTTTAAGAAAATATACTAAACATGATGAAAAAAATATAACAAGTGGTTTCTACTAAAAATCCTGGATATTCTCGCCATATTGCCAATGGTAGGAGACACGCCGACGTCCTAGTTTGAATCGTATCTCGTATCTTTTAAATCATAGTGTTACGTTGGTTGTGAGCTCAATTAGTTTATGATGTATGCAGTATGCTAGAAAGACACAAGATTTAGGCCTCGTTTGGTTTGTTGTTAGGAATGACAATGGGTATCGGATTTAGAATGAGGTGGAATGATAATGGGTATGAAAAAGTGTATCATTACGATTGTTTATGTTTCGTTGATAAAATATAGTATGAAAAAATGTATAGATATTTGAATTTTGTTGTGGAAAAAAGAAGGGCCTACGGGAATGGATTTCATAGACACCAAATTGGTGTGTAATGAATCTATGACTATGATATACCCATTTCATTACCGGGCCCACAAATCAAAACAAAACAAACATGAACTATGACTTTGAAAGTCATTGTCTCATTTCCATTCAACCAAACCAAACGGGCCCCTACAAAAAAGCATCCACATAATAATGTGGATGACATTTGGACCACTCATTGACTCTCTTAATTCATAACTCTTCTTTTTATAATAAATCATTTTGTTACACATCATTGTGTGAAAGTTTTTTTGTAAATCTTGTGTGGTTCTTTTATAGACGATCACTTACCAAATTTTTTACTATAAAATTAAATATTTAAAAGGAGTAAAATGTTACATTTTCATTAATTTCAACAAATGGTGTTAAACCATGCATTAAGCTATTTAACGAATAACCATATCATCATATGCACGTTACAACGGATACACATATGTAGTTATCCATTTATCTATACTACATTATAAAATATTTGAGACTTTCTATTAAAAGAAGTCTTCAAATTTTAAGACAAAAAACATTAATATAAAGAGAAAAGTAGAAAATTAATGTAAAATATAAACATTTAAATCTCATTAAAATCATATGTAACCACCCTCCAATAATGATACATTTTAATAGAATTGTTTATAAGAAAAGCTCATCATAGTTAAACCACCTATTTACTACTAAAATTTGAAAAATAAAAATGTTTACCATTTACACTATTAATAATTAGATGTTCTATTTTTAAAAAACATATATCTACTACTTTATAACAAGAAAGTTTAAAATAAAAAATATTTGCTCGCAACAAAAATATTCACCGGATACCCGCCGCTGCATTATACGGGTACCCTTCCAGTAAGTTTCTAAGTCATACATAATACTATTAGCCGTAGTAAATGACGGCGTTTTACTATTTCGGCTAGTAAATGATGTCCCCTAAAACACCACTAATAATAACTCCGCCATTGGATTATTTGCTATGAAGAAAATAAAGTGAAACGTGTAAGTAGGGTTAATTTGTATATACTGAATGAGGTTGTGTCAATATAAATAAGAATATGACATGCTAAAATACTAAACGGGCTTGGCTTAATACAAACAATGTTAAACATTAACTAATAGTCCACTAACAAATGTTATGTTTATATTTGTTACGCAGAATTTAGATTAAACATTTTCTTTTTTAACAAGTACAACTCTAACTTAATGCATAATAGACTTACAAAGTCATAAATTTATATCCATACACCCCAGCCAAACAACATTAATGACTTTAAGTCATAAATCTTTTCTAATAATAGCCTGCTATCGTAGATCCAAATTACCTATTACCATTACCATATTATACATTTATGACTTTAAATGACGTTTTCGTATGCCTAAAAACAACGTCATTGTGGCTTTTTTTTTTCGCTTTACTTCCTTTCATGCGAAGACTTTGTGGTTAGAAACAACTTTGCTACTAAACGTTATCGTTTTGCACGGTAGGCATAGAAAAATAAAAGTTTACAAAATAGCCTTCCAAACTATATAACGAATTACGAAAAGTACGCTGAACGTTTTATTATTTACAATATTTTTATATAACAAAATTTATTTATCAAATATCTAGCATTTTTTTAATAAAAAATATACCTATGAAGAGGCATTGCGAACAAAACGAGCCCAATTTTGATATACTTTTGACATACGTACGATTTATAAAAAATGTTAAAGTTTAATATACATTTTCGAAAAAAAAAAGAAAAAAAAAAGAAACATACCTTAACCTTACTAATGACTTTAAAAACTACTCTAAAGTTTGTTTTAAAATTAATATAATAAAATAAAGTTATGATAACTAGCGTGTACTTTTAGTTATTTACGATTTTTTTTAAATAACAAACTTTATTTATCACAACATAACGAGCCCAATGTTGCAATACTTTTGACTTACGTACAATTTTTTATAAAACGTTGAACTTTGATATATGCTTTTCGGAAATAAAAAAGGAACTTGGTTATAACAGTTAAAAACAAAAGGTTTTTGCTAATGAATCAAATATTTGTTGTGCATCCAGATTTTTAGAGATTGTATCCATGTTTTTTGGAATTGACATCCAATCATAATGATTTATAGATGACTTTGTAATAAAACTCATTGTCTTAACGACAACCCTAAGAGTTGTCATTAGCAAAACCCAAAACAAAAATAGTTACTACTCCGTATTAAATATAAAAAACAATAAAAATTCCAATTATCAAGACCAAAAATCCTGCCAGAAAAAAACCAGACGCAAAAATGCCAAAAATACAGTAATGCTACCTACGCTTCCCACTTTCCCATTATTATATATACTAAAGATGGGGAGAAGATGTTGCTACAGTAACACGTTAGCATTAATTGCTATCTATATCAAAATGGCAAAAATAATCCTTAAGGCATTAATTGCTATTTATATCAAAATGGCAAAAAAAAGTCCCTAAGGTTTAGTTATCTTTGCAAACTAAGTCCTTTGTTTAATATTGTTCTACACTATGTCGGCATATTTTTTCTGGCTGGGAAACGTTGAGGTTTCTGTTAATAGCACTGTTGTTCTCATTTTTTCTGGTCCATAATCTTCCTGCCCACTGTTCATTCAACTGTTGTTCCATTTTCACTTTACAAAACCCAACTAAAAACAACACATACATATCAAAAGTACCTCTCTAACCTCCTACAAAATTCCAATCTTTTCAAGGAACACATTGTATCATTAATTAGTATGTATAGTCATTTAACAAAAATAATCCTTAAGGTTTAATTATCTTTTCAAGGAACACGTCCCGCCGCAACGCGCGGGTTACAACACTCGGTTATATCTAAAACAAAAAAATTGAAGACATCAATTAATCAGCTTCACCGCAATGCGCGAATACCTATCTATTTTTTAAAAACAATTATGTATAGGGGATTTTCCATTGGGCCTATACAAGTAGCTTATTGGGCACTCAGTTGTTCAGTACAAACTACAAAGATTAAAACCCATCTTTGGAGCTCTCGAAGGTTTGAGAAATATATCTATCAAACCATTCTGTTTCGTCACACTTCAAGAAAAACCTAGAAATTACGACATGCCACTCCAATTTAAACACCTTTTCCCTCCTATAAATACTAGTCACATCCAACTGAACTTCTACATCACAGACAAAACACAAAGCAATTTATACATTCAGGTTCAAATATTCAATATTTGAATAAGAAACATAATGTCGATCATCCCAAGCTTTTTCACAGGCAGGAGGAGCAACGTATTCGACCCATTCTCCCTCGACATATGGGACCCATTCCAAGGCTTCTCTAGTGCACTTACCAACCTCCCCGACTCCTCAAGAGAAACCGCAGCAATCGCGAACACAAGGATCGACTGGAAGGAGACACCTGAGGCTCACGTCTTCAAGGCGGACTTACCTGGCCTTAAAAAGGAAGAGGTTAAGGTTGAAGTTGAGGAAGGAAGGGTGTTGCAGATAAGTGGTGAGAGAAGCAAAGAGAATGAAGAGAAGAATGATAAGTGGCATAGAGTTGAGAGAAGCTCTGGCAAGTTTTTGAGAAGGTTTAGATTGCCCGAGAACGCGAAAATGGAGGAAGTGAAGGCGAGTATGGAGAACGGTGTGTTAACTGTGACCGTGCCGAAAGTGGAAGAGAAGAAGAAGGAGGTCAAGGCCATTGATATCTCTGGCTAGCTAGGCTTATATGGTCACCTTTTGTATGGTGTTAATAAAATGATTTGATGTACCAGTTTCGTGTTTTTTGATCTGATGTTGGTTTTGTAAAAGAAAGGTTGCATACCTGCATGTATTTTGTGCTTTTGCTTGAATAAAAGCTTTGTATTATTGTTTTTTCAAAAACACAAGAACATCCCTAATAGCTTGGTTAATCTCACAGAGATGCAATGTTTAATTGACTTGGCCAAGTTTCGGGTACAAACTTAACTGGCTTTTGATAAGCATTCTGATCCTGATTTAAGTGGTCAGACCGAAATTCGTTTCAGACTTGCACGCAAACTTGCAATCCATGAAAGATAAGCAAGTCTCTAATACTAATGTTCTACTGTATTAATAATGGTGATTAAGGTTTCTTTAATGGGTCAAAAATATGACTGTAAAGTTATGGACCTTATATATTCAGTAGTGCAATATTAGGGGCGAAGGCACGGAGGTGCTTGGCCTCCGCCCAACTCCTTTATTGATAATATTGCCAAACTTCTGTAAGTGATGTACTGATATAGCCCATGTAATTATTTTGCTTAATTCCCTATAGTTTTATATATTTGGAGAGCTTTCTAAAAGCTGAAAAGAATACTTTTTAGTACTCCGTATTATTTAGCCATATTTCACTTCTGTTAATTGTTTTGTTCACAATTCCTTGGATATCATTTCAATCTGTTTCGACTTGAACCTCTAAGACAATTTGTAAGAGTTTGCTAATGTCTATATCTTAATGACAATGTAATACTTAGGCATCTCAAACTTGTTTTTTAACCAAACACTCAAAGTTTCACGAAACATAAACCGAAAGAATACAAGGAAAAAAAAAATACAGCAATCATTACCACAAAACACAAAAGCTTTTCATATTCACCCTTTAGCCTTTGAAACAATGAGGGAAGTTTATATAACAACAATAACTTTCGGTATATAAAGGCTTTATCGAGCCAACACACACTTGATCAATTGTCAACAAGGCTAGCCTCTGAGCCCGAGTTGCTTCCTTGTTTTACCCACAAATAAGTCTTTAGATTTAACCATACCGGGAATCCGCCCAATGATTGTTACACACCCTACATGTAGCAGGGCATCTCGTCTCCCTAATGACACAACCGCCATTGGTGAGGCGGGTTTGTATTTGACCATTTTGCCCTCATTGCCTCCATCAATTAGAAGCTTTAGATTTCTAGCAACCACTAAAGCATGCTTTTGTGCTAGAAATCCTTGTTTGAGTTCCTATTAAGTCGGCAATGTGGAATGTCATAAAACATTCAATACGATAAAATCAAAGAAATATAACTTTTAAGTTGTAGAAAATTGGACGGATTGGGTGAAGGGTCAAAACGGGTAATGCTTTATTACAGGTTAAAATTTGTTGGGTGAGGTGCGTGCGGTTGGGTTGTTGAGAGGTGACCCCAAAAACTTTTGGTCTAAAGAGTCAAATTTTTTCTTCCCAGATAACCAAGCAATAATCTGATTTTTTGAAATCAAATAATCTAGGAGGTTTCGTGTAGCGCTTTTAGACCTGTTCAACCCTTTTATGTTGAATTATTTATTATAATTGTTTGACGTTATAATACGATAATACTAATCGACCCATCTATAAGTAAATAGGTGAAAACAAGCCTAAAATATCATATAAACATAGAAAATGTATTGGCAAGCTCCAACTTACCGGGACATCAGTGATATCACCAATCGCAAAGATATTTTTACAACCCTTAACCCTTAAATTCACATCAACCGTTAACCGTCCACGATCATCCAAACTACCCTTTAGAATAGTCTCTTTAAGCCACGACGAGCCAATTGGTTCACTTGTGCAATTGAAGTGACAATCAGCCAGAATCGTTTCACCACCGGATGTTTCATAAACACCATCAGAGCTTGAGTCCAAATCAACAGATTGGCCTAATATGACCTCCACGTTTCTAGCATTTAACCAATCAAGTGACTTTTTACCAGCTGATTTGCCAACAAACTCGAGCAATTTTGTACCACGGTGAACTAACTTCACCTTTTTGCCGGGAAAATCAGTTGCGATTTCACCTGCAAGTTCCACACCTGTGGGTCCCCCTCCTACTATCAATATTGATTCAGATGATAGTATCTTTTCATGATCTGTAAAAGAAGATTGTGCTTTTAAGTAGATGAACTCTAAACAAAACCAAAATCTAACCATATATTTCACGCAAAGTGTTGTATAAATTCAGATATAAATTAACGGTTCATATATAATACTTGTAGGTTGCATGAGATACCAACATACTTTTTCATTGGATTCATTTTAGTCACTGCAATTTCAAATGTATATCTGAACTAAAAGACGGTTTCGTGTCCTTTCAGGTTACTTTGCAACTGGTAAACACTTTGTAGAAACAGTAAAAAATACACAGAAGTTTAGGTTTTTATAGATAAAGTAAACATACATTATATCATCATTTTTTAAAGCAGTTTTAGAGCATTTTTTGGCTCCAAGTCGACTCAACTGGGACACAGCCAAACAATGACTTAGATGCATTAAGTACAGGGATAAAACGGCACACATGAAAAACTACATTGGTATCTGTTTTTTTATGCACAAAGTCATCTCGGTATCAAGTTTACAAGTTTACAAGTTTTAGCCCAATCTTTTGTATTTCACTAAAGTATCTTGAAGTGAGAGGCAAATTAGTCATTTTAAATCTTGTTACAAAACTAATCCCTCAAATAATTTGTAGAAATATAAATTTTAGTCGACGTTGACTTTTGAGGTCAACCACTGATTTCATATCCATACATATACAAACTTGATACTAAGTTACTAACCATTTTTTACTTTAGTATTTACTAGCAAGTTTGAGCTCAGAACTTATATGGTTACCTGCCTCAAACTCCCTGAGCCTTTCATGTTTAGTTACATAACGACTCCCGAAGTGACCGGTGGCGATTACAAGATAATCATAAGAAATCTGGCGGCCTTCTGAAGTTGACACTTGGCCTACTTCATCAAGCCCAATTGCATCAGATGTAATAATACTTGCACCAGGAAGATGTTCATGGTGGTTAATCAAGGATCTTTTTGCAAATGACGGTTCGACCATTGACCTTAAGTTTGCCCATGTGATCTCGAAATATTCTTTCCTGAATAAAAAAATGCCATACGTATTACTACAGTATTAGCCCTTGTCTGAATATACATACGAGTATATATATACAAATACATACAGAGTTCGTTAACAATTTTTGCTGCACACTGTTATTACTAGTGAATGTTCATCTTAAATTATGATACTGATTAATATTTCAATATACTTCAAAGTACCTCCCCATGTGCTTATTTAAAAGTGTGATTATATCCTTACAAAAGTGCTTATTTATAGTAATATGCAATCCCAAAGAGCCTCTAAATAAAATAACCAAATTTTCAACTAAATAAACAACCCATTAGCATAATAAGAGCATATGTTAAAGGTTTTAGTTGAAAAAAGCACTTGAAACTGCTTAACCAGAAAAAAGCAAGCAACCCATTATCAGAAATACCATGATAATCAGTTTGAAAACAAAATGGCAAACTCCCAGTTAGAAAAACAAAAACTTTATATAAAATGTATGAAGAAAAAAGAGATACTTACGAATCAATGAGGGTGAAATCAAAGTAATGCTGATATTGAAGAAGGTTTTTACAAAGAAGAGAACCAGCTACGCCTCCACCAACCACCACCACTCTTTTCTTCATATTCTCATATGCCATTTTTTACAAACACCTGATTGGTCACTAGGCTAGAATTCAAATGGGAAACTTATTTATATCAAGGGATTGGTTGTCTATCCCTTTCACACAAGCCACACTTTGACTCTAAAATATGCTCAAAGACTTTTTTTTTTATTAATCTATACTGTATTATTGAGTTATATTGTTGTGCAGGCAGGATCTGCTTAGAATAAAACTTAAAACAAAAAGAACGAGTATCACACATTAGAATAAAACTTAAAATAAACAGAATGAGTATCATACATTAGAATAAAACTTAAAATAAAACTAACGAGAATCACACACTTAAGTTATATTTTTACGTCACTAACTGAGAGCAGATTTGTCAACGATTGTATAATTTAGAGCTTTGTATGTGGAATATGATCTTACACTTGATTGCAAAAGTTAAACAGGTTATATAATGAAGGTCATTATAATAATTGAGGGGCATATAATCAGTTTAGGATACTGCAACAAAAGTGATTGTAATTATATAATCCTTTACAACTAGTTTTACAAGTAACTCAAACAGCTAGTTATCACATCTCCAAACAACAAAAACACATTCAACACAATCTCTAGTAGCCAACTTAGTTACAACTTATATATATCTTATTCTCATAATTCGATATCATATAAGGGGTGAGTTGGCTTATATATAAGTTAAGGCTTATATGGTTTTGGGCTTATGTTTCATAAGCTCACTTTTTGTGGCTTATTTTGAAACTTTTTGGCTTACATAAGTTTATTAGGTCCTAATAAAAACCGAAAAGTTCCAAAATAAGCCACAAAAAGTGAGGTTATGAAACATAAGCCCAAAACCATATAAGCTATAAGCCGGCTATATAAGCCAAAACAAGCACCCCTTAAAGGGCGTTTGGGGATGCTTGTTTTCTTAAGCAGATAAGCCGCTGCAGTTCACGAAATAGTTTTACTTAGCGCCTATATGCTTATAGCTTGTAACAAGTTTTAAATTAGCACCTCCCCATGTGGTTATTTAAAAGTGTGATTATATCCTTACAAAAGTGCTTATTTTATAGTAATATGCAATCCCAAACAACCTTTAAATAACCCAATTTTCAACTAAATAAACAACCCATTAGCATATGTTTACCGAAGGGCTTGTGTCCCAATGATATCCCATGTTGTCTGAGAAGCTCCTCAACCAAATAGTTGCGGGTTAGTCCTGCTTAGGACATGTGAGATAGTTAAAAATTGTTGTTCTAAAAAAAATATGTTTACAGGTTTAGGACAAATAAGCACTTTTAAAAAGAATAACACCTTTATAAACAAGGGTTATTTTCATATATACCCAATTTAAACTTCTAAATGTCATATTTACCCAACAAAAAATCATAATGACTTATATACCCAATTTAAACAACATAATTGTCATATTTATCCACACTACAAATTTATTCATTTTAATTTCATAAAAATCTTAATAATTTAAATAAAAGATTTGTTTTTTCCTTTTTTACCCTTCTTATAGTTAGAAGGAACTGCTAAATCAAGATATTAAACAACTTCTGTAGGGCTATTGGAAATCAAGAATTTATATTTTGTCATATATCTTGAAACAAAGATGTTATTTGATTTGACCCATGTGTTCTTCATGTGTTTTGGTTATGTATTAGTGTATTACATATTGAAAAGTGAGGGCCTGCTTCATGGCAGGTGTGACTCTATCCAAAAAATGAAAGTCACAGTTAAAAAAAAAAAAAAAAAAAAAAACATATTGAAAAGTGCTGTTGTGATCATGATTCATGTTTCTTATAGGCTTATTGTAGTTGTGTCCTTGCGTATTGGGCGCTTTTCTTTGCGTTTTGGCACTGGTGTTAGCATGGCATGTTTGTACTGTATTCATTTGTTAATGTATTGCTAGGTTCTTTGTTTTTTTAGTAGAAATCATCCTTTTTTTTAGCAGACAATTAATTGTGAGGGCAATTCCATATTTACCTAACTTAAACATGATAATGTCATATTTACCAAAAACATGCTTTAAATGCATTGTACATCATGCATTCAAAAATTGTATTTTGGGTATATATGACATTTTCATGTTTAGATTGGGTAAATATGGAATTATCCCTTAATTGTGATAGTCCTAATGGAGTTAGCCATGGGTTGTTGGTTGTGTTTGGCTATCTTAGGATAATTTGTGTTTGTATTAAGAGTATAATGGGTATGTAATAATTTAAATTAAAGTTTAATCAATTTAATAATAAATTAGGTATATATGACAAATATAATGTTTAAATTGGGGTATATATGTGATTATGATTTTTAGTTGGATAAATATGACATTTAAAGGATTAAATTGGGTAAATATAGAATTAACCTTAAAAAGAAAGACCCAGTTAAAAAAAGCAGAACTTTATAAAATGTATGAAGAAGGTTTTTACAAAGAAGAGAGCCAGCTATGCCTCCACCAACCATTATTTACAAACACATGATTGTAAATAATGGTTGGTGTTGAAATTAGTATTATGAAGAAGAAATGAATATATGATCAAACGTAACAAGTGGTTCACACTTTGACTAGTCTAAAATTTATAAACAAATGAAATATTCTATTATACTTTTGTCTATAATGAAATTCTTTTTTTCTGTGCATGTTAGTTTTTAATTCAATCACGAAACACACGAGCCTTGTTAAATGGAATTGATATCATTATTTTTTATTCTTTCATCATAATTATGCATATACTATGTTGTAACTTATGCATTAATGATGTCACATTGTGGTGAAAGAATAAAAATTAGTGGTGTAAGGCTATGTTTGGCGCGGAGCTTTTTAGAGTTTTTTGGAGCAATGAGCGGTGAGCAATGAGCATTTTGATTTTTAATGATCGTTTGGCAAAAGAGCGGTGAGCGGTGGCTAATTTTTAGGAAAGCTAATTTTTCAATGCTTATTTAAGAAGCTGCGAGCATGAGTCAGGATAGCTATGCCATGACACAAATTTACTGCCATCGCCACGCTACTCGCTACTTCGCCAAACACAACCTAAGTATCACCTCCCTTATTAAATAATCTTTGTGTATGTGTTTGTGTCTCACAAATGACGGACCCAGAAAAATAAGATGTGAGGGGTAATTTTTTTTTCTTTTTCTACAATAGCAATAAAATGCGAAAGAAAAAACTATGATTGTAATGATAAATCGTGTATTTTTAATTAGATATGAAGGATTTATAAGACTTTAAAGTGTTGAATGTTGGATTTTAGTATGTGGATGAGAGGCAATTTGAGTTTTTGGTGGGGTCATTTTCGAAAAAATAAAATTAAAAAAAATTACACTATAATCTCGACTTTTTCGGCTAGCCATTAGAGCATCGGCCCCCACGCTTCCTACATAGGTCCTTCCATGTGTCTCACCAACCACAAGTCGTGGTCACCACCACCACCGTCTAAAAATCTGCATGTAACATGTGACAAAGAGAGAGATGTGATAAGACCGACCGATGTGTCGAAGTGTTTGCTAACGTAGTTGTATCGTTGATTATAAAGTGTAAATGATGCTAACGCTAAACACTAATTCAAGTAGAATTTAAAATGTAGCGTTTTTAGAATCAAAAAATAAATAAATGGAGATAAGAATTTTTGTTACTCGATAAGAAGCTTCATTGAGAGAAGGAGGAGGTTGTTTATCTTTCTAATTCTTACCACCAAACACTTTGTTCATTTTTATTGGGGTTTCTTATTTAATAAAATGAAGAAGAGGAATTTAAAGGTGGATCTGATTTCAAATTTGAGGGGTTGTTTGGTTCACATCATTTGAGGGCATTTCGAGAGATTTGAAATTAAATTCCCTTTCTAAACGTTTTTGGTTGGTCAACAGGGGAATATTAAATGTGGGCCCAGTACTTTTAATTGCCATAAGTGGAGTAAATTTAAAAGCTGTGAAAAGATAAAGAATGTATCAAAAAGAATGTATATGAATTATTAAGGTTAGTTGTGTCATTTAACATTATTATGGTATTTAACTTTGGACAACCAAACACGTGACATCAATTTAAATTTTAGACTTTATATTTCTTCAAAATCTGAAATTCCTCACAATTTGAACTTCCATGAATTAAAATTGCACGAACCAAACGCCCCCTGAGGGTTTTTCAAATTAGCCTTGCCCTCTTTGTTTTTCTTTCTTTTTCACTTTCCTACCAATTTCCTTTTCAAGTTATTTAAATATATAAGAAATGCTAGATTTATTAAAAGAAAAAAAAAAAAAGTTTCATCAATGACGTGATAAGATCATTTGTCCAATCAAATAATTTCTTTTTTTTTATCATTATTTTGATTTGACAATTAATTTTGACACATCATTATCTGAAAGTTTTTTTTTTTTCTTTTTTTTTAAATTTTTTGTAGCCATATCATTTTTATTTAAATACAGTGTTTGCTTACTTAATTAAATAATAAATAAGACAACAAACTTTTCTCATTAGTTACATATTATTAAGTTAGTTAAATGTAAAAACGATATATATAATTGATCTAATAATGAACAAAATTGTCGATAACATGGCAAAAACTTATTTAAAGTTTATTAAGTGAAAGTGTATTTCAAACTTTTATCTTTTATGTTAAATTTTAAAGCTACAAAGTTAAATAATTTTTTTTAAAACAAGTACCAACCTTCTTATGAAAAACCTTCTTTTTTTTTAAGCATAAAAACATAAAAGTGATTGGCTAAAAAAACGCGCAAGTGCTTTTTGTTGGTGTGTAACTCCCAGAACAGGGTTAAGATAATCAAGGTCAGCAGAAACAGATATCAAATCAGCAGAAACAAATACCACTAGGTGGTTACCGGATATCACTTGGAATCGTGAGATCACTTTCCAAAGTAAACTATTCACCCTAATGCCTGGTTACACCTAATATCTACTTGGGATAAGACCAAATGTAGTTATAGAATTAGGCACAATTCATAACCCTTTTGGCTTAGAAGTGTTAATCGCTTTTCTGCGGTGTCCATCATGCATAATCGGACTTCCTATTTATAGGAGGTTACTCTTAGCTAGTCAAATGGAATTATGATATTAATCGCCCATTAATCGCTTCATAATCATCCCCATTATAGCCGTAGTGGTTACATGACCAA
>OU343222.1:347988285-348075085 GCA_910596185.1 Chrysanthemum makinoi
AAGCTGACTCACTTTACATCGGTTTTAAGCGTGAAGCCTGAACTCTAGGCTTGCTTATAGCCGCTGCCCGCATATGCGTGAGACCACCATCATCACCTATCCGTTTAGCAACATCACCACCATGTCTTGGAGGCCTAGATTTCCTAGTGTACCACCTCGAGTTTACTGCATGAGACTCAGGCTCATGGACTCTCCTATGGATGGCGAGGAGGAGAATGAAGGTGAGAGCATGACATTGAGGAGTATGTTGTTGATGAGGATGAGGATCCTCATGAGGAGGTTGATGAGGATATCGAAGGGGGGTACTCCTCAATTGCAGAGTCACATTCTCGGGACTGGTTCTCCTTTGCACGAGCGAGTCCCTGAAAGCCTTTAGACATCGACTCACCACCTTACTCACCTTATATAGGTAGCCCGTTAGGATCCGAGATACCATGGAGATTGTTTAGGCGAGGAGTATGGTGAGGCAGATCCGATGTGGGAGAAGGATTACATCGCGGGGTACTAGGCTTAGTCAGTTGGCGGATCATTGGTTGGAGTATCTAGGGCTAATATTGAGGATCTGAGAGTTGATATGGGTACTGTAGTAGGGAGGACTAGGGTTTTGCATGAGTATGTCGGGCTCGGGGCGGTGTTGGGGACCTATTTGAGAGGGTTTAATGACGCACGTGATCGCGATAGAGCGATTTGGTGTAGGATTGGTGAGTTGGAGCGAGAGGTCGCAGAGCTTAAGAGTGATCGCGACGCTCGACGTGTTGAGCTAGCCTCATTGTGGAGAAAGGTTGACGACGTTAGGAGATCCGTGAGTGGTATTCGTAGACGTGGCTAGATAGTATTAGATTTATGGTTTTGTACCATCTTGAAACTAAGTAGTACTTGGTTCGAGATGTAGGATTATCATAGTTGTCTTACTAGTATCGTCGTTAAGATCGTTTTTGATTTCTTCGAATCCTTCCATGTATTTCCACTTTTGAAACCTATGAGTTATAGCTGTGGGCACATGCATCCTTTAGTTATGATGCGGTATCTGATTGTTTCACTTTGGTATAGCGTTATCCCTGTTGGCCTTGATTATGTGTTCAAGCGTTATTGGGTGACCCTTGGAACCCAACTCTATTTTAGAACGGGAATTGTGAACTTATGAAACTGTTCTTCTTGCCTCCAGAATGGTGGCAACAAGACGAAAACTTGATTAGGAACAAGCTGAGCAGACTCCTGCTGGCTGTTGTTGCCCTTAGTCGTCGAGTGCGTCGTCCCGGCCAACCGCACCACATGTTGAGAACCCGAACATTGATAACGGTGTGAGAACCCGAACGAGCGACCATGTGAGAATGGTCACGTTCCACAAAACCCTCCACTTGTGATCCCAACCCACATTGACCCGTTAGTGTCGCGGCCATTTGAGCGCTGAAGTGAGGAAGCTAATCTTTCTAACACCTCTAGTGGAACCCCAATCTTTGAATCGAACTCGAGGTTGTACCTACAAGGAGTTCGATTATGTGGTCCCATTGATTTTTGGAGGCGGGGAGTAGTTTACGACTAGGTGGTTGGAGAAAAACTGAATCGTGTTTCTTGTGAGTAGCTGTGATGAGGATTGTAAGGTTAAGTATGCAAACATCACTTTGAAGGACGAGGTGTTGACCTGGTGGAACAATTACCACGGAGCAGTAGGAATTGATGTAGCTTATAGTATGTCTTGGACTCAGTTTAAGGCTCTCCTGATTAAGACTTACTATCCTAGGAATGAAGTTAGGAAGTTAGAGAGTGAGTTATGGAACCATAAGGTTAAGAATGCTGACATGGCGACTTATACTCGTCGTTTCAAGAGTTATCATTGCTTTGCCACGAAATGGTTCGCACGAAGAACTTAAGATTGAAAGGTATCTTGATGGATTGCCTTTAGCTACTCGAAATGATGTCATATTTGCCAAGCGGTTAATTTACAGAGGCAATTCTTTGTGGCTCGAGTTTGATGGACTCTTGTGTGCTAGAATTAGGAGACAAGGGTAAGAGTGATATGAGTGATAAGAGGAAGAGGAGCGAAGTTGCAAAGGGAATGGCAACAAACGGCAAGAGACAGCAGTGTTTGCCATAGGAAATGGTGAGAAAGAAAGTTCTGAAGGTAGTAGGCCTATGTGTGGTCGTTTGTAACCGACACACCACCATGGATCGTGCGAATTTGGTGGAAGTGCTCTAAGGTAGGACACTTGGCCAAGAGCTGTAGGTCCCGACCACTTCTTGCAGCTCAAACTACACAGAGGCGGGGTGGGAAGCCCACTTGTCACTTTTGGATGTGGGAAGAAGGGACATTTTAAGAATGAGTGCGAGAGGCGTAGATGAGAGGAAATCCCGATGTGTAGGAGGATTTTCTAACCGAGGTGTAGGAAGTAATGGCTTAAACCAGGCGTGAGTTGTAGAGAACCGGGAAACCATGGTACTAGGAATCCAGAGAGACATGGGAACAGCGTGTCGCTATTGGGAAGAAGATGGTGAGGACCTAGCGTAGTTACGGTGCGTTCCTCTCAATAATCGCTATGCTTCCATCTTTGTTTGATCTTGGTGCGGATATGAGTTTTAAATCCACCAACTTTATGCAATTACTAGGAATCTCCCAAACACCTCTAGGGTTTAGTTATGATGTGGAATGCGAATGGGAGCGAGAGAAGATAGACACCGTAGTTCAAGGTTGTACCTTAAATTTCTTAGACCGCCCGTTTAGTATAGACCTATTGCCAGTTACCTTAGGAAGTTTTGGCGTCATTATCCGAGAATGGATTGGTACGTAGAAAGGGTGCACACATCATGCTTGATGAGAAGGTTGTCGTTTAGGTATGGCGAAAAAATTCCCGAGCATACAAAGAGATGGAGTGGTATGGAAGTCCTTCGGTTGAGCATCATCTCACATATAAGGCCCGAGAAGTACATCGATAGAGGAGGTTGTCTTTTCTTGGCTCAAATTTCACGAAAAGAAAAGTGAGGAGAAGAGTGAAAGAAACCTCAAGGATGTACCCGTCGTTAGAGAATTTCCAGATGTGTTTCAACGATGCAGAGGAGATTCCACTGTCCGACAAGTGGAATTCCAAATAGAGTTGATACCGGTCGCGGCACCGTAGCGGGCACCTTATCGACTTGCTCCAAGAAATTGGAGGAGCTGTCTAAGCAGGTTGGCGAATTGTCAGAGAAGGAATTCATTCGACCAAGTTAGTCACCGTGGGGAGCACTGTGTTGTTTGTGAAGAAGAAGGATGGATAGTTTCGGATGTGTATTGATTATAGGGAATTGAATAAGTTAATAGTGAAGAACCAATATCCGTTACCTAGAATAGATGATCTATTGACCAACTCCAAGAGCTAGTGTCTTTTCTAAGATCGATTTATGATCTGGTTATCACCGACTTAGAGTTGAGAAGAGGATATCCCTAAGACTGCATTTAGGACTCGTTATGGACACTATGAATTCCAAGTGATGTCGTTTGGCTTGACCAACGCACCAGCGGTTTTCATGGATCTCATGAACCGAGTGTGTAAGCCATACCTGGATAAGTTTGTGATAGTATTCATAGGCGACATCTTGATATACTCTAAGAGTAGTGAGGAGAGCGAAGAGCATTTGAGGCTCATTTTAGGATTCTTTGAGAGGAGAAGGCGTATGCCAAATTCTCTAAGTGTGAATTTTGGATTCCGTCTATGCAATTCTTAGGTCATGTGATAGATAGTCGAGGTGTTCATGTTGACCCAACTAAGATTAAAGCCATTAAGGATGGGCGGCTACTAAGACCCATCCAATCCGACAGTTTCTAAGGTTAGCAGGCTATTATAGGAGATTCATTGAGGGATTTTCTAAGATAGCTAAGTCGCTGACCAAATTAACTGATAAGGTTTTAAAAGGTACCTTTTTGAGGGGTCGTTTAAGCCCTTATTTGATCACTTTTGTATCCGTTATTACTTAATATCGTTCCTTTTCACTTTTTAGGTCTCTTGAAGGCAAATTGCTGTAATGGCACTTATTTGGACGAAAAGCGCGGATATACGAAGAAAATGGCCAAAGTCAAGAATCGAGACACTCCAGCTGAACATACAAGGTGGCGGCGTCACTGCTTATCTGCGACGCCGTCGGAGGATTTTGTGACGGAATGACCAAAAACTCTTATTTCAAGTGACGATGTCAAGTTACAAAAGTAGGCCTTCGCAATTCAACGGCCTAGATTCATCGGGGCGTCGGCGAAGAAGGGCGGCGTCACAAGCATAAGGTGACGCCGTCGTAAGACTAACGTGGCCAAGACGAAACCCTAATGGCGATGATCCGGCGTCACGAAACATAGGTGGCCGCGTGCATGTGTAATCTTATATATAGAATCCGAATTTTTTAGTATTTGGTGTGTAGTCTTTTGGAGTAAAAACCTAAACCGAACCAAGGCTGTCTTGTACAGTATTTTAGGGTTCCAAACCCTATCTTACATCAAGATAAGTGTTTTACTTCATTAATTCAATTATGTCTTTGATTATTTGTGTGTATGCTTGCATGTTCTCCATGTCCGGCTAATTTACTTTGTGTGTTTGCTTAGGGAATATGAAACTTAATTATTGAATATTGATTGGTTGTCTCTTATCTTAGTTTGTTAATGATCTAGTAATGCGATAGGTCATTAGTTGTGTACTTAATGCTTGATTAAATCTTTGTGAACCTTAGAATATGACTCCTTGAGTAGTTGTAAGCTAAACCATCCAAAGAGTGCCTTAGAGTAAGAGTTTATTATCCTAGTGGGTTTTGTAGACGAGACCCTTTGGTAAGTTCAAAGAGTTAGGGAGAAGCGCATACCCTACAACTTTAGACACACAACGCAACTAAGAATAAGGACGTGACAATTCAACCACCATAGGGAGATAATTAAGGAGTAGTAAAACCTAAGTAAACACATCTTTAAACTATCATACGAGCACACAATAATTAGACATAGACTACATACACCTTATATTAGATAATTAGATAAGTAGAGTAATCGGTAGAAATACCAACCCCCCAATCCAAACCCGAGATTACGTACCTTTCATTTCTAAAAACATAAAAAAGATAAAAAATAATCTTCCTCAACCCCAACCTTAGCGTAGTAACTTCTCACTAGCATTCCTATTCCCTAGAGAACGATATCAATACCCGTGGCTTACCCTAATACTACACTACAACGATTAGGTTCACTTTCTAGGGTGTTGAAAAACTTGCTCGACGAAAGGAAGTTCCTTTGACCCCGAACGACGCGTGTAGCGTTATCAAGTTTTGGCCGTTCTTGCGGGAATAGAATAGCTAGTAGTAGTCCACCTCGTTTAGGTTTCTTTGCTTGATTCCTATCAAGTAAATTTTTCTCATTTTAGCTTTCTCATAGTCTATCCCCTTCTTCGTGACCTTTGTTCGTAATCCCATCACTTTTCATCATGGAAGGTGATAACCACCCACCACTCATCAACCCACCATCAATTGACCCGCCAAGAGCCCGTACTCTTGGTGAATACTCGAGACCAAACCACCTAGGCTATAGGAACACCATTGAGCTTCCCGACCAAGCCCAAACTACGGCCTACTGCGATCCGACACCATCTGGTTAGTGCAAAACGGATGTGCATTCCATGGACTTAGTTCCGAAGATCCAAATCAGCATCTTAGGGATTTCCTTAAAATTGTCGATTCCATCGACCTTGATGCTACTACTCGGGAGACCACGCGCTGCGTCTCTTCAATTCTCTCACGGGACCAAGCTAGTAGTGGCTTAGCGACTTCCGCGGCTCCATCTCAAGTTGGGATGATCTTACCTCTCGCTTCCTTGCTCAATTTTTCCCACAGGGGAGAACCACTAAACTTAGGCGAGACATCTTGACGTTTCAACAACTCCAAGGTGAGTCTCTACACATGGACTCGATTTAAGGACCTACTCTGTGAGCTTCCCCACCATGGCATTGATCTTTGGCTTCAAATCCAAATCTTCTATGACCATATCGATTTCATCACTTTCGGCGATCCATTGATCGAGCGCAGGTGGAAGGCTCAGCAACTTTAATGCAGAGAAATCTTGGGATATTATAGAGGAGCTTGCTGATCAAAGCTACGAAGATTGGAATGAATCTCCAAAGCTGCGGTTAAGCGTAGTTAATGCCATATCAACTCCTTTTGAATCTTCCGACACCCTCGAAGAGCAAATGAGTGCCATTGAGAGAGGGATTGATTATCTTATGGAAAGGCAAAGAAGAGTCCGTTACAAATTCCTCGAGAAGCTGTCAAATCGCCACCAACCACCCACACCTTTTGGTCCCAGAGTCGTGAGCAAAACCCAAATTCCGAAAGGCTCTTCCGTTCTACTTCCCCTATCCCACTTTCACCGAGCTTCAAGGAACAAATGAGGGAGTACATGGCTGCTCATCTGAGAGATTAGCCAAATTTGAAGAGGAGGTTTATAGGCGAGAGAGAGAGAAATGCAAGCGAAAATAGCGAAATGATGAATTTGGTAATAGAATATACCAAAACAAAAGTTCGAAAGGTACTAGTAAACAACGATTGTCCTCTACTTCGTTTGTTACGCCGTTGCCATTATGCAGGATGCAAGGGTTGAGATGAGGCGAGGAAATCAAGAGGGAGAGTGCATTGCCTAATGATGAGCACGAGACCATTGAGTACTACCTTAAGCACGAAATTAACAGAAAAACCATTGCAAACCAAGTAAACAACTTTAGGTACAATGAAGTTCTTAGGGAAGCCCTTGAAGGAAAAATAGCAGAAGAAGAGTATGGCCTTTATACCTATGGGACCCCTGTATGAGTTGGTCATAAAAACCATTAACAAAAAGCGAGACACCACAGGGAACTTTGTGATACCATGTAGCATAGGTGATATTGATAATATAAATGCCTTAGCCGATCGAGGGGGTGATGTGAACATAATGCCATTATCAATCTATAATAAGTTAACTAAGGAGAAACCAGCAAGGCCGATCTTAGACTTTCCTTAGCTAATCACCCCCTATGTCCACCCCATAGGAATCGTGGTGGATGTTCTAATTGAGGTGGCTAATATCGTTTATCCGGTGGATTTCGTGATCATTGATGTTGAGGAAGATAAAGCGTGCCCCTCATTCTTGGGACACCATTTCGGCCACCGCCAGGCAACCATCAAATGCGGGGATGGCATCATGATACTCAGCGGGAAGAGTGCGCTAGGATACCCATCATCCTAAGGTATCCTCTTAAGATCATGGAAATGATTACGGGTGGAAATCGAAAAGCCCACGGCAATAGTGTTAAGAAGAAGAAGATGAATGGGGGAAAAGGGCTTAGGGACTTTATGGTTCAGGGTTGTATGCAGCGTTGTGGAAACAGATAAAAAGTTAGGAAATAATCCCACTTCGATACCAAAGGCACAAAGGAACCCTAAGGAATTTCTAAAAGGAGAAAAAGTACTTTTATACAAATCACGGATAAGGGCATTACGAGGTAGAAACAAACCAAGATGGTTTGGACCTTTCACGGTGAAGGAAACCAATTTAAAAGATAAAACCGTCACCATAATAGACAACGTTGGCAAGGAATCCATGGTAAGCATACAACGTCTACACCCTTTCGGCGAAGGAAAGAGAAGGAAGAAGGTGGCTGTAATGAAGTCCGTGAGGAGCCGACTACGAGTCTAGCTACAAGACTCTTAAATAAAAGAAAAGGCCAGTGGGAGGCAACTCATGCTTAATTGTTTGCTTGTTAGTGTCATATATCTTTTAATAATTGTATATTCTCATGTTTAAATTTCTAAAAATGCTTTATTTTGTTTTTAACCTCGTCTTAATTGCATATAAAGGTATTTTACGTAAGGGATAAGTGTAGGGAGGATTACACCGTTTTCAAAGAGCGTAAACATGAGAATAACAATTCATTAAAAGATATATATATGTGTTTGTTCGAGTCAAATGCTTGTATCGAGTCATAATGGATGTTTTGCAGAAATTTTTCAGATTCTAAATATGTAAATTTTCTAGAATTTTTCGAAAATCGCAGACCGGTTTTGTCAGGGGATAACTTGACGGCGTCAGATTGCCTGACGGCAGTCGAAGGAGTAAAAAACAGTTACTTTTTTTCTGTTTTCTGAGCTACTTATAAATTTTGGAATTTTCGAGTCTTAATTTTCGAAGTGCTGTAAACATCCATTCCACAAGCATTATATCCTAGTTTAAATCGAGTCTTATATATATATTATTACCGCCGATTTTACGCGAAGGTTTCATTTGTTTTCTTCAAATGTGCAGGTTTAATCTATCAAGAAGAAGTTACATAAGATTGGAAGGAGCTTTTCACGCATAAATTCTTCTCAGAAAGGATTTAACCACTACTTCACATGGATCCTACCGAGCTAATCGGTACTAGTTTCTTTCATATTTAATTACCTTCCATTATCATAACTTTGATACTTTCGGGGAACATTGGGGACAATGTTCAGTTTAAGTGTAGGGAGGGAAAATAAAACGGGAACTTAGAAACTATGCTTATCCTTGATTATTTGCTTTGTCCAATTGTATTTGTATAATAAACCATGAGAAAATGTCGGTTAGGGTAATTTTGGCACCAAATTTTTAGTTTTTAATGACATATAGGAGTGGGCCATTAGTTTTAACAAAAGCGTCTCACGGATAGGAAGTTGCATGACTAGCACAAAAACCCTTTACCACCTAAATTCCACCCAAAATGTGAGGATCGCCCTTAGATTAGTAGGAATTAAAAGCATTCATCTTTAATGCTTAGAGTGTGAACCGGTAGTACATTAGATTCTAGAACTTGTTTTGTGATGCATTCCGAGATTGCTAGTAAGACTACACTTGTGTAGTTAGGAATAACTAAATGATAAGAGGCATTAGGATAACCCTTGTTTGATACCCGTATTATAATTACTTCTTCCACATCGGTTGAGTAATTCCCCCACACCCTTTGCGTTGTACTCATCTTTAGTACACGATACCCCTAGTTAACCCCTCAGAGCCTATCCTTTTCGTGGTTCTCGTGATGTTTTGGTTTTTTTCGGAATATCAATGAAGAGCATTGTTTACACCCCACCCCCAAATATACACCCAAATCGCCTTAGCCTACCCTTTATGCACTCACTTTTAGTGCATTATTGTTATCACCCTAAACCCTTAGTTCAATTATCTGGTTGCTTGCATGAGTTGCAAAGTCGAGTCATATCCTTTGTATACAGTTTTGGGATGATTGGGATTCATGGGAAAGGTTAAAGTTTATGAAATGACGGGAAGGGAACGTTAAATTCAAATTCCCTTTGTTTGCGTAATAATGTACCCCAAGTGTTTTGATCTTTTCAATTCGGGTTAAATTAGTGTCAGAGTAATAAAAACTCAAGTGTAGGGATGTGCCTATAAATCCCTATCATTTTGATGTTACCGTTGAGGATGGTAGAGTAAAAGTGAATGAAAAAAAATCGAAATAAAAAGAAAGAGATAAAAGAAAAATAAGTAAAAAAAACGGGCTACCATCCTACATCTATCCTTTTAATTTATGTTTGTTTATTTCAGTTAGCTAAAGTCTAGAGTGTCGAGTCTTGGCTTAGCACCGCCATTCTTCGTATGCATTTAACATAGAGATTTTTGACTTGCCACCACTAAAAAGCCTATCCCACCAAACCCTTTGTTTCCCTACCGTAAGCCTAACGTTACAACCCTTTAAAGACCTCTTTGATAGTCTTTCCTAGGTGCTTACGCCAAAGCGATGGAGGTTTGATCTATTCTCAAGCCTATGGTAATCTATGTACTAGGACCGGTTAATGAGTGTTTATCTTCCATTTCCAACTTGTTATATTTCATATACACCCGAGAGAGATGTGAGTATCCAAACACCCCATGTGAGGTGCTAGTATGTAATTTTCGTGCTTGTTATGACTTTTGCGGGGCTTATATGTGTTGTGGACTGTTTTAAACGAATGCTTCATGACCCCTAACTTATAAATCAATTGGCTAAAAGCACATTTGCTTGAGGACAAGCAAATACCAAGTGTAGGGATATTTGATAAGGTTTTAAAAGGTACCTTTTTGAGGGGTCGTTTAAGCCCTTATTTGATCACTTTTGTATCCGTTATTACTTAATATCGTTCCTTTTCACTTTTTAGGTCTCTTGAAGGCAAATTGCTGTAATGGCACTTATTTAGACGAAATCGCGGATATACTGAAGAAAATGGCCAAAGTCAAGAATCGAGACACTCAAGGCTGCTGAAAACACAAGGTGACGGCGTCACTTTGCTTATCGACGCCGTCGAGGATTTTGTGACGAAACAGAAGCCAAAACTCTTATTTTCAAGTGACGACGTCAAGTTATAAAAGAGTAGGCCATCGCAACTCCTAGGCCTAGATTCAATCTAGATGGCGTCAGAAGCTGAAGAGGACGGCGTCACAATCACAAGGTGACGCCGTCGCAAGTCTAACGTGGCCAAGACGAAACCCTAATGACGGCGATCCGACGGCGTCACGAAACATAAGGTGACGCCGTCTCATGTGTAATCTTATATATAGAATCTGAATTTTTCAGTATTTGGTGTGTAGTCTTTTGGAGTAAAAACCTAAACCGAACCAAGGCTGTCTTGTACAGTATTTTAGGGTTCCAAACCCTATCTTACATCAAGATAAGTGTTTTACTTCATTAATTCAATTATGTCTTTGATTATTTGTGTGTATTGATGAGTGTGTAAATACTCATCATTTTTGGGTCAAAATCTGACTGCAAAACACTTAAAAATGCTCAGAAATGCATCAAATTACTGAAAATATCTCAAAATTGCATTTTATATGTTTCAGATGCAAAATGTTTAAAATCGGATGAAAAATGAGCTAAGTTTACATAATTGGCGTTTCAATCCCCAGTTTCAAAAGTTGTCAAAAATAGTCCCTGAGCACTTATTTCAAAAGTAAAATCACCAAAGGTCCTTTTAAAATCATAACCTGTCATAATTAGTCCTTTGGTGAAAAATGTCAAAAGTTTTGAGAAATTACAAGTTTGGTCCTTCAAGTTTCAAAATTGGCAAAAATAGTCCTTGGAAATTTGAAAATGTCTATTATGGTCCTTGTACTATTGAAACTTGGCAAAAGTGACCCTTGAAACAACTTTGCAAAATTAGGCGACCTTGGTCCTTGGTCTTTCGAGAATTGCAAAACAAGTCCTTGTTATTTAATACAAGCTTTGACCCTTTGTGACTGGGACCCCTGCCAAAACCTTTGGACCCCCTGTTTTGACCCCCTTTCATATATCAAACCCCAAGTCAAACCCGGTCAAACAAACTCACCCCGCCCACTTGTTTCCTCTCTTTTCTTTCTTCCCCACCCACTG
The DNA here is from genome assembly GCA_910596185.1 of Chrysanthemum makinoi. NCBI lineage: Eukaryota > Viridiplantae > Streptophyta > Magnoliopsida > Asterales > Asteraceae > Chrysanthemum > Chrysanthemum makinoi. Next base: position 347,999,637 of record OU343222.1, read on the forward strand.
CCTCTGCAAACCAGACCCTGCCATCCCCAGCTCATCTCCCACACCCTTATCCTTCCACCTCACCCAACAAGCCAAGATGCATTTATTGCTTCTTCAACCTAACACTCAAACCCCCCACAATTGTTAAATCCAATTTGGCGCCAAAAATCGAATCAATGGCCAATATTACTTCAACTCATCCAATGGCTAAAAGGAGGTGGTGGGATTTACTCAGAGAACACGTGGAAGCACTTTTGCATATAAAAAGAGATGAAAGAGAAGCAAGAGAGTAGTAGATTTTAGTTTAAAATTTCCCTTATGTCGTTTTTTTTATCAATGTTTTAGTTTAACTTAAAACGTAATATTTTGTTTCTATGTATTAAACTCAAGTTGTTTTATCATTATAATCTATTTTCAAGTATCAATTCACAGGTTTTATCATAGTTTCATGTTTTATATCTCCTTTTATAAGCTCAGTTTAAATGTGCTAAAAACCAAGCTTCAAAAAGCTTCATTATACTTCAAATAAGCTCACTTAAGCTGGTCATAGCTTTAAGTAAGCTTATAATTCATTTTTAAGCAAAATTGCCCTTGGTCAACAAAAGTCAACTAAAAAGCTTCAATTGGACTTGGTCATGGAATTGGTTGTTGCAGAGCTTGATTTGGGTTGGAGTAGCTTCATTTAGTATAGTTTGGGTTCTGTATAAGCTTCTTTATAAGCTGGACCTCTTGTGAGTTTGTTTTTATCTTTTCAATTTCAAAAACTTAGCTAGTTTGCATTTTCTGTGGAGTTGAATCTGTGGCATCTGATTGTCTAAATCTGGTAATGTAGCTGTAATTAGAGTATAATTTTGCGGTTTAATTGCTTTGGTATAAGCTAGTGAGCAAGTAAGTGATTTAATTTTGCATTTCATTTTCATAAGCAGTGTTTGGATCAGGTCTTAAACCTGTGTTATAGTTTTGCTTAATGGTTAAAATCAGTTTCCTTAGCTTCATTTAAGCTCACTTAGTCCATTTCTGTCATAAACTTGGAACTTAGAACCACAAAAGTCAAGATCACCTTGAATCTGTCTTAAGTTCATATCTGTTGGAATTTTCAAAAATCCAAAGCTTGCATTGTGTTCATAATTGATAGGAGTAGCTTAATTAAGTCTTATAATAGCTCAAAACATCAATATCAGTTAACAACTTAAGCTCAAATCTCACAAAAGTCAAAGTATCAAAACTGCTTAGATAGTCAAAATTGAAAAATGCAGTTTTGGCAAAACTTTGTGTAATTTTCATATGTTCAGTTCTGGGTCAATATCATTAAAACTTTGGACTTAACAACTTGAATTGGTCAAGAATTGAAATATGATTTTTGTAGATTTTTTGTAATTTTTTACAAGCTTCAAATTAGCTTGTCTAGTGGGTCAAAAGTGCCCTGTGCACACTGCTGCATACACGAGTGTGAGGCAGGGCACCTGCAGCCTTGCATAGGTTTGGTTTTAGATCCTTAGGGTCTGAAACTTGGTTTAGAGGTAGTTAAGCTGGTGGACTTGAGGTCTCCAGTTTTATTTTTCACATTGGCTTATTAAATGAGCTTGTGTTTAAGCTAGAAGTTAGGAGAAAAACTGTTTTGGCACTTGAGTTTTTAAATCACCAAATCTTTGTAGTTTGCATTTCAGTAGTATAGATTAGTTGGAATTAGCTCATTTCTAGTAGTTTTAGCATATTATAGCTTCTGTGATAGGTTGGCAGCTTTTTGTGTTCATTAGCTTATTCCAAGTGCTTATTTATAAGTACTTTTCACTGCAGCTTCATATTCTCACACATAAGCTATTGTTTTTATATTTTTCATAAACTTAGAATATTAATTTAGACTTTTCCTAAATTTTTCATATTTTTTCAGCACTGTTTGATATTTTTCCTCATTTAAAACAGATTTTAGGTATTTTTAATTAGCTTTTAATACAATTAAATCAGAAAAGTTTCAAAAAAATAAGTTTTCATTTTTCCTAGGTTAAGATAAATACAAAAAGCAAAAAAGTAATTTTTCCAAATTTTTCTTAGTTAAATTTCTAATTTTTAGCAATTTAATTAGTTTTAAATATTTTTTAATTCATAGAAAATAGAAAAATAATCAGAAAAATACAAAATTAGTTTTTAAAATTCTCTTTAGTTATTTTAGATTTTTCTAAGTCATAATTTCACTTTTCTAGCTTTATTTCATATTTTCTTATATTTAAGGGTATTATTAAATAAGTAAAAATAGTTTTTAATTAATAATAATTAAATAAATAGTCGTAAAAATAATTTTCTTTTTCTCAAAATTTTCTCTTATCATTAGGTTTGTAAAAATTTCATTTTTATATTTCTAGGATTAATACTGTTTCAATTTCACATTTTCTTTTGTACGTCACGTAGTTTTTAATTTAAGTTTTATAAAAGAAAAATCAAAAACATCATTTTAAATATAGTGATAGCGTTTATTTAATATAATTTAGCTTTTAATTTTCTTTAATTTGCATTTAAGCCCCTGTAATTTATAAACTTTTTCTTTAGGTTTAATCAATCATATCTCTTTTCCGTTCAAATCCTCTCGATCACTATTCGTTTGATTATTCTCGCATTTCGTTGGGACATAACGACCTAGGGAAACACTATACTCCTCTAGATCTTCATTGCATTGTTCCTGAGCTGTTTGAAGTTTATCACGGTTGACCATTCACAAGTGGTCAGCTTGTGTGATAAAACTTGACGGTTCGGGAGCGATCATGTATGCTTGCATGTTCTCCATGTCCGGCTAATTTAATTTTGTGTTTGCTTAGGGAATATGAAACTTAATTATTGAATATTGATTGGTTGTCTTTTATCTTAGTTTGTTAATGATCTAGTAATGCGATAGGTCATTCGTTGTGTACTTAATGCTTGATTAAATCTTTGTGAACCTTAGAATATGACTCCTTGAGTAGTTGTAAGCTAAACCATCCAAAGAGTGCCTTAGAGTAAGAGTTTATTATCCCTAGCGGGTTTAGTAGACGAGACCCTTTGGTAAGTTCAAAGAGTTAGGGAGAAACGCATATCCTACAACTTTAGACACACAGCGCAACTAAGAATAAGGACGTGACAATTCAACCACCGATAGGAGATAATTAAGGAGTAGTAAAACCTAAGTAAACACATCTTTAAACTATCATACGAGAACACAATAATTAGACATAGACTACATACGCCTTAGATTAGATAATTAGATAAGTAGAGTAATCGGTAGAAATACCAACCCCCAAATCCAAACCCCGAGATTCGTACATTTCAATTTCCTAAAAAACATAAAAAGATAAAAAATAATCTTCCTCAACCCCAACCTTAGCGTAGTAACTTCTCACTAGCATTTATATTCCCCTAGAGAACGATATCAATACCCGTGGCTTACCCTAATACTACACTACAACGATTAGGTTCACTGCCTAGGGTGTTGAAAAACTTGCTCGACGAAAAGGAAGTTCCTTTGACCCCGAACGACGCGTGTAGCATTCTCATTAACACAGAAGGATGTTAAGTATGAATAGGGAGAAAAGGAAGAAGAAGCATTCCAACTTTTGAAGGAGAAGTTGTGTAGTGCGCCCATCCTAGCTTTGCTTGAAGGAAGCGAAGACTTTGTCGTGTAATGCTGACGCTTAGCATAAAGGCTTAGGTTCTGTTTTGATGCAACGTGAGAAGGTGATTGCTTATGCATCCCGACAACTTAAGAAGCATGAGAAGAACTATACCACCCATGACCTTGAGTTAGGTGCTGTAGTGTTTGCTCTTAGGATTTGGAGACATTACTTGTATGGAACCAAGTGTGTAGTATTTACCGACCACAAGATTTTGAAGCATATCTTAGATCAGAAGGAACTGAACATGAGACAACGTCATTGGTTGGAATTGCTTAGTGATTATGACTGTGAGATTCGTTATCACCCTGGTAAGGCTAATGTTGTGGATGATGCACTTAGTCATAAAGAGGACATTGTTTCGCCTTTACCGTCTCAAATTTTAGCCGCCCAAGCAGGGGCATTGACGGAAGAAAACCGTCCTTATGAGAATCTTCATGGAATGGTAGAAAGTGAAAACGGCTTCTTGAAGCGTTCCGACGGAACTTTATGCTTCAAAGACAGAAGCTGGATACCATTTTATGGTGGAATTCGTGAGTTGATTATGCACGAGTCGCATAAATCAAAATACTCTATTCATCCCGGAGCCGATAAGATGTATCAGGATCTTAAGAAACTTTATTGGTGGCCCAATATGAAAGCCGATATAGCTCAGTATGTTAGTAGGTGCCTGACTTGTTCTAAAGTTAAGGCCGAACATCAGAAACCATTAGGACTTTTAGTTCAACCTGAACTCCCGGAATGGAAATGGGAGTAAATAACCATGGACTTTATCACTAAATTACCGAGAACAGTTAGCGGAAATGACGCTATCTGGGTAATAGTTGATCGTTTAACTAAGTCAGCTCACTTTTTAGCTATTAGTGAAACCGATAGTCTTGATAAGCTTGCTCTATTGTATCTTAAGGAGATAGTATCGCGTCACGGAGTACCGATATCTATCATATCTGATAGAGATAGTCGTTTTACATCCCACTTTTGGAAGCCGTTACAGACAGCATTAGGAACGAATTTGGATATGAGTACTGCTTACCATCCACATACCGATGGTCAAAGCGAGAGAACCATTCAGACTTTAGAGGATATGCTTAGACCATGCGTTATTGATTTCGGCAAAGGCTGGGAGAGACACCTCCCTTTGGCCAAATTCTCTTACAACAATAGTTATCACTCTAGCATTAAGGCCGCCCCATTTGAGGCATTGTATGGCCGAAAATGTCGTTCTCATGTTTGTTGGGCTGAAGTTGGCGAGAGTCAACTTATAGGTCCCGAACTTGTCTTAGAAACCAATGAGAAGATAGTCTGATTCAATGTCGGTTGCAAACCGCTCGTGATTGACAAAAGAGTTATGCCGATAAGAGACGTAAACCCTTAGAATTTCAGGTTGGAGATCGTGTTATGTTAAAAGTTTCTCCTTGGAAAGGAGTGGTTCGTTTTGGGAAATGTGGAAAACTCAATCCCCGATATATTGGTCCCTTTCCAATCCTGGAAAGAATTGGACCGATAGCATACCGCCTGGAGCTACCATTGGAACTGAGTAGTGTACACATTGTCTTTCATGTTAGTAATCTTAAGAAATGCCTTTCGGAGGAAAACATAGTTGTGCCTTTAAGAGATATTCGTATTGATGAGAAATTGAATTTTGTTGAGGAACCGATTGAGATTATGGACCGTGAGATTAAAAGGCTGAAGAATAGCCGTATTCCGATTATTAAGGTTTGTTGGAACTCCCGGCATGGACCGGAGTTCACTTGGGAACGTGAGGACGTTTTCCGTAGGAAGTATCCTAAACTTTTCATGACATCAAGCAACTCGGAGTGAAACTCGGGACGGGTTTCTTCTGAGGCTGGGAGGCTGTGACAACTGGCAATTTAGGGAGTATATTTTAGGAAACCGCATTACGTTAAACTAAACTGAGATTTGCTTTTAACACTATTTTTATAAACCATGACTTGATTTTATATCGTCTATTGGTTTTTATGGTTTATTTCATTATTAAATGAGTTATCGTATGAGTTTTAACTCTATTTGGTAGACACTATTCGATTCGGCACTAGAAAAGCCTAAAACGAGAGTTATTGTAACTTTTAGACCGTAACTCGAAAATTGACAAATAAATAGTCAAAACTCGTGGAAAAACGTAAATAACGATGTTGGAAAGTTGAATAAATGTTGTGGGACACTCGGAGGACAATATGTGAGCTCGGGAATAGGTAAACGGGATAGTTACGAAAAATTCCAACCGAACCCTCCCCTTTTCTCTTGAAGCCGGCGCCCCCCTCCTCCCAAATAATTACATGTGATACACGTTAGAAACAAGTAAAAATAAGTAAACACATAAATGATGTAAACATTTCATCATTTTCATGCTTTATCACAAGTGATAAAATGACAAAATATTTCATAAACTCACAAATACCTCATAAAAATTAATTCCAACTATTTATTACAAGAGATACGTAACTTCTAATTTATGACAAAGACAAGGCTTAGAACCAGGAAGCTCAGTTGCAATTGCTTTTCGGATAGCACCATCTTGACCAGTTACAATGATATTCGGATAATGCACAGAAGCTTTCTTGAATGCTTGGAGTAACCATACACAAGATTCAGTAGTTTCATTCTTAAGCAGACCATAACCAACAGTAACACATCTCCGGTGATTGTCAATTGCAGTAAAAGGCACAAAAACCATCATGTACCTGGAAAGTGAAATATCTCAAGTGATAATATATTCAAAATGTATAAACAACAATGAAATCTCACAGGAGATATTATAAATTAAAAAGCATACTTGTTTGTTTTGTATGTGGCATAAAACGAGACGATATCACCAAAATATTTGTGATTGCAATTTGCAAAAAAATGGCTCCATCAAAAGAAAGAATCAACAACAAATGCAGTTGTGGTTCAAAAAAGCACAACAGCTCCCCAAAACAAATTGAAGAAGCTCAAACAACTTTGATATCACTTGTGATATCATAAGATCCTCCATTACCACAACTGATTCAACAAAGTAAAAGAAAGCTGACACACCTGTGATATCACATTTGATATCACCTGTGATACAACTGAGAAACCAACAATACAGACTAGCAAAAAGGAGAAAAACGTAACCTCAAGTACAACACACTAGGTCTTCTTATCTTCTGCAATTAACCGAATTACATGATTCCAAATAGAATTTAAGTTGTAATCAACAACATTTATTTTGAACTTTTCAAGTGGCCGAATATATGCAATCACATAAGGATCAAACTTCCCAATCATTTCCATGTTTTTTAAATAATTTTCCTTCACAATTGTTAAGGTAAGCAGTCCTTGTGGTTTAAGCTCTAGGTCACTGTGCAATTATCGAACAGTACATCAAATTTGCATCACCTCAGATATAGAGTGATGGAGAAAGCAAAATACAAAACGCACTAAAATAATTCAAAAGGACGCCATTCAGAAAAATGAAAATAAGCATCAACTAATGCAACATAGGATATGATTACTCATTTACAATAACTACAATGCACTTTGATTAATTTCCTAAAGCATGTTTATTCAAATAAATATTTTTGATTTGGTTATATATGAAATGATAGACAAACAAGAACATGTGATTGCTTCTCAACTTGTGCATCCCTCTCTTAGGCATTTTGTCAAACACTTTCCATGCATCAAATTTCCATCAATTCACCCATCCCAAAATAATATCATACTAAAACCTAATGCTACTCACAATCTAAAACATAAACTAAAAGTATCAAATAAATAAATTTCACAAATAATAATACAAACATCACTAGTGATAATACACATATACAGTTCAACTTCAAATATCATTGGTGATACTACATGTACGATAAATAGCAGATTCAAAACAACAATCAGACATAAAAACATCATTCAAATGCAGTTAAAAACAAAAATTAACTAACAACTTAATTAATAAGCAGAATTACATGATCAGATAACAAGATTATCTAACATTTTTCACTCACACATTCAGCAAACACTTGGTGTGCAACTTAATAAGAAGGAATGTTAACAACTTGATCCACATAATTAACAACCTATCAACAACATCAATCAAATCAGCTTATGAAACAAACGGTTCATTCAAATCAAAAGAAGATATAAATAAAGGATGATATGATCGGGAGGTGATGATGAGATATCAGAATGGTGATGGTGATTGGAATGGTGATGGTGATAATGATCCAACTAATGATCAAACGGTAATAGTTGATTGGAATAACTACTTTTTTGAGGGAAATAATGAGAGCAGGTTCGGAGGAGAGCACGAATGAAAAAAAAAGAGAGGAAAATGCTTTATATAGTTGGGAGTTAAGGTTAAGCATATTAAATCTTAGGTTAATCCTCACCATTAGATCAAAATAGATGGATAGTGGGGATTTGTCCATTGGAAAGCATCAATATAAAGGTAAGCAAATGAAAATTTCTCCACGTCGATATCTATACTACATAAAATGTAAAAATGGTCAAAAAGAAATGTTAGAATAGTTGAAAAGTTAAAATTGGTCTTTGGAGAGAGAAATATATAATGTAATTAATACTCTTATTAAAACACCTCATTACTTAAAAATACAATAATTTATTCACATTGTACAACCAATTAAAAGCACATCTCCCAACTTAAAAACAACCAATTAAAACACTCCTTACTAAAAAGTACAATAAAATTTTCGTAACCGTACAATTTAAAAAAAACTATAACATAATCCAAAATATAAAATAATTAAACACACTAATTAATGTTATTTTTAAAACATCATAAAATGAAAAGTACATGTTATTATACACATTATACAAATTAATAAAACACACAAAACTTCACACAAGCTAACAAGTTGATGGTATATATAGTTTTGAAAACCGGACCGGATCGAACCAACGTGTTTAACCGGGAACCGGTGTCGCCACCGGTTCGGCTAACCAATTAAAGCCATCCGAAAATGAACCAGAGAGGACCCGTTAAAACCGATACAAACTGGTGAATCAGGTCTCATCGAGATCTATTTCTCCGGTTAATCGTCACATGGTACCCAGCGCCGAAACGCGCGAGTACCCTGCTATATACTATATATAAAGGAAAAACCAAAAAATAAAAGTGAAAAGTTGAAACTAAAAATGGAAATGTTGAAGACACATATTTCAAAAGGAAACTATTAATACACATGAAAAATCGGGTTGACCCGGGACGCTTCAACCCAGCGAGTTGACCCGGTTTAATTTGACCTGTTTTCGACCCAGCCTATTGGGTTGACTCGGTTTAAATCGACCTGTTTTTTTTACCGAAACGGTTCAACTGGTTGAACCACCCGGTCGGCAGGTTTCATATTTGACAAAATTATATGAGAAATGATGAAGTAGTTTTGAAACCCGTGACAAATTTGGAAAAATAAGAGACAAAGTAATTGTAGTTTTTTGTTGTTTATTTTGCTTTGACACATGTACTTTGTCATTTGTATAATGTTATTTTAAAAATGTTGGTCTTGCACAACTTAAAAGACTAGCATATATGAATTGTCTTTTAAAAGTTCATATATATTGTATAGCCCTTTGTCCAATATATAAATAATGTTATGTAAGTTTATTAGAATCACAAAAATTAAATAGTATTGTTATCTTTAGCGATAATTATTTGTACCCCAAACAAATACTCGTAGGTTTGAACAATGCTTGTTGATACAAAAGTTGGGCGTTCTTTGTTTGGACTCCGGTTCCCGTATCAATTGGATCTTAATGCTTGAGACCTGCGCACTAAGAGAACAGAAAACACCGTTAGGCTTATCGTGGGATTGTCTCCCACGATTATCCTCCGGTGTGAGAGTAAGTAATCGGTTCTAGGGTTGTTATTGAGAATTAGGGTTGTAGATCGTACCTTTAATGAAAGATAGGGTTCCCTTTATATACATATGAAGTCCTTGTTGATTTCGTGCTCCCCAACCTTCGGCGTATCCCGCCTAAGTCGGTTGGTAAACGCTTATCTCCAAAGTTAGGAGATATCCGATATCTTATTCCATAAATAACTTTGGGTTTGGGCCTTCGTGAGCCCAAACACTTATCGGCTTAGCCCAGTTCATGCTGGGCTCGCTAGTAGCGATCGTTGGTCGGGTTCGTGACCCGAATGTAGACTATACGTCATCATGTCCCCCCAGTCTAGTATGCGCAGTGACTAACTGCGGATGCTAGACTAATAAATGTCATAAAATCCGCGAAGCGTAGGAAAGAAGCTAAAAAGGTTTCCCGCTTTGAAAGACACTCGATGAATTTAGACAAAATGTTTCAAATTCCCACCTCGTAAATCGGGGGAAAGTAACTGGAATTACGTCACATCAATCCATCCTAGCCACACATTGGAGATAGTGGGATCCACGTGTAGATCATCTCGTGGATGTAAAAACTATATAAATGTCCGCCTCTTCATTACTGTGTTTATCACAGTAAAAATCATTTCCGCCATTATTAACAAAGCTTCAACCTTTCCAGCAAGAAAAACTTAATATACCAAAGGTAACCGCGCGTGCGCATATAAAAAACCATACCATGGTCCGTGGCTTGTCTGACTTCACCTCCGATCTGACCGAGGATGAACTGCGTGAGTTCACCTCAGATTATTGCATCCCGATGGCTGTGCATCCGGAGGTGCCGAATGCGAAAGCGTCAATAGCGGATTTCCCCGAAGGGAAATTAGGGGTATACACACTTTTTTTCGAATTTGCGAATCAACGTGTGCCTCTATCCCTATTCCTGTGCGACGTATTAAACTACTACCGTCTGCACATATCTCAGCTGCACTGTATAGGTGCAGAAAAATTGACAAACTTCGAGGTTAATTGCCGATTATTGGCGATCAATCCCACCATATACCTCTTCCGCCCGTTCTACCACACAACGTGGTCCAACGGGTGGGTTTCGTTCACTAAGCGCGCCGGGGGTCCACAATGTTACACCGACAAACTGGACGCGCTTAGGGACTGGAGGGAGAATTTTTTCTGGGTCGATGAAGTGGTATTCCCATGGCGTTTTGAATTCTACTCCCAGAGTACCTTTGCCAAAAGATGAGCGCCCCCTCCCTGGTTCATACAGTGCTGATGATGCAAATACGATAAACGCCAATCGTATTCCTATCAGCTCCTATCCCGAGGAGTTTTTGGTGCACATGGGCATTAGTCGCAATTATTTTGGCGGACCTGACGAGGTGCCAATCTTCTTAGACACGGATGGCCAAGGTGGGTGCTCGTCTTTTCACATCCCTTTACTTTAGTAATGTAAGATTTTTCTTTTTCCCTTTGTACTTTATGTAACCTGTTTGTTGTTGTCTTCTGTTGCGCAGAGATGGATCTATTTGGAGTTGTGCAATTGGCGAAGCCGCGCCAAGTTACTGTGGGGGTACATCCGTTGAAGGAGGGTGAAGAGCCCGTTCTGCAAGCTACCGCGGGGCGTACCTTAGACATGCAGTTGGGAGAGACGGGGGGTAGTTCTTCCGCCGCACTGGAGGCAATTCCTTTGCAAAGCGTGCCTAGCCCCACGGTTCCTTCTCCATTGGTGGAGCCAATAAATGTAGCTGAAAATGTTGAAGAAGAAGAGGAGGAAGAGGCGAGCCATGGATTGAAGCGCAAGAGGGCGCTTGGTGGCGATGGCGCAGGCTCCTCCAGGAAGAAGCGTCCCGTTGTTTTTGACGTGGAGTCGTCCTCCAGTGATGTTGCATCGCCTCCTCCGTCAGCTGATACTGCTACTCCTCAGTAAGTGTGACTTCCAAATTTCTTATCGCATTCCTTTTGATGCTATAAAATAATTGCTAACTCTTTGGTTTGCGTGCAGGTTTGAACACTCTGCGGAGTCGCCCCCCAGGGATAGCCCTGTATGCTCTGAGTTTTCCGAGCCAAAGAACCGAAGCGCTGAGCCATTGGCGGCTAAGGATGTGCCAATGGATCACCTTGTTGAAGAGTTGGTACTGGCGGCTGCGCATCAAGCTTCGCTGGTGGAGAAGCTAAAGGCCAAGCATTCTGGAGAAATCAGCTAGAGCGCTCAAAAAGATCAACAAATTGCATTCTTTGGAGGCGCTTGATTGGCGATGCCAAGCTTGAAGCGAGGGCTGAGCTCATCGCCCAAAAGCTTCTGAAGAAAAGATGGCTGCTAGGTCAAATAAGTCAAGAGCGTCTGCGTCATCGGGTATAAGGCTTCTTGTCTCTGAAGTATCTTGAGAAGGGCAAGGGCGAGTTGTTCTCGCTTGATTGGGAAATTTTGGTGCCACTGTGGCGGTGCATTGGAAGCGCCGAAATGAAGTTATAAGCTCGGCTGGAGTATGATGAGGAGTTATATCCCCAACTCCTGTCTACTATCGCTGAGCACAGGTGGCTCATAGGCCATGGTCTGCGACTTGCTGCCCTCAGCACCTTGGAGTCACAGGAAGTGGTGGATGCTTTCGGAGGAGTGGTTCAGTGCGCATTGGCGCGGGGTAAGGCAGAAGTTGTTGAGGAGCTTCATGAGGCTGATCTTTTGAAGGTGCATGCTGATAAGGTACCTGGATATAACGCTAATGCGTATGATGATCTGGTTGCAGCAATGAAGAATATGGAGTTGTTAGAGCTTCCTATGATTGCGGAAATGGAGCGCGACCAGGATTATCCCATCGGGGTGATTATGGAGGGACTAACCTTGGCCCGCCATCGTGCTGAAAACGCAGAGGCACAGCCCGATTATTTTTTGAAACCTGATGAATCCCAACTTCAAGTGCCTGTGTTTGCCCGCCCCCGCGATATCTTGAATCCCTTCGCCCTGGAGAAGGAAGTGCCTTTAAAGCAAGTGTTGGAAGCGCATGCTACAAGACTTGCCAAAAAGGAAGGGGTTAAACGTAAGGCCATTCTGTGCAGTATTGGCACAGCTCATCTCCAGTCGATGGGATACCGGTTAGTGTTGCCACGGTATCTCGCCAAGACTCTGACCTATTGAAGAAGCTGAACGAGATTGGGGATGCTGCAAGCTATGTGTGGAGTTCATCTCTTAGATATTGCAATAGTTGGTAGTGTATAGATTGTAACTTGTGTTGTAAATAATATTTTGTAAGAACGCGTGGTACTTAATGAAATATTACTTTTGTTGAATGTGGTTGCGACTTGTAATGTTTGTACTTAGTTATTCGTCTTTTCCTAAAAACGTACTTGTTGTCTAAGAATCAAACTGTTACATAAGTGCGAATAACATATAAAGTTCATAATCATGTATGAAAGTCACGATATACTTGAAACATAATTTCTAAGTACTTGTATCATAATCGTGTATGGTGTGATATGCAGCGTACTGTAAATATCATATCAAAGGAGTCAAGTGTCTTGATTCCTAATTTGTTAAACGCGCACAGTATGCATGGTTGCGCATCCGTCGTGGAATGCGCATTGAACTTACTCCAACGTCTTGAAGATAAGGTGTTTAACAAGGATGCGTGATCCGATGTTGATGGGTTTGCAACCCTCTTACTCAATGAGCTGTTTAGTAGGTTAACTCATCCTTTTACCAACGTGGGTTTATTAGGTGCATGCACGCCATGTAGGCAAAATATAATATAACAACAGTGTTGAGATATGAACAATAAGTAAATAACCAATTAAAATGTGTCGCGGAGTTAGCTTGAAACCACGACGTTTTATTAATACTTGCAAGTTTTTGTAATAAGAGGAAAAATATTCGCCTAAGTAAAGAAAAAATTAAAATACATAGACATTTATTGAGCACAATACTAAAGTGCGGGGATATCCATGCTCTAGGCTGTAGCCGTGTCTAGAGATAGCACCGTTTGAGGTTGCAGATGTTCCATGTGCGTGGTAGTTCACGACCATCCATGTCTCGTAGCTTGTACGCGCCTTTTCCTAATGCTTCAGTAACCTCGTAGGGTCCTTCCCACTTCGGTCCAAGTTTGCATGTATCTTCTGCGTGGCTCGCATCATTGGCGCGGTATACGAAGTCACCTGGTCTGAATGAAACACTGCGCACTTTAGCATCATAGTATCCTTTCATCTGTGCCTTGGATCTCGCTTCACATATAGCTGCACACTCGTCTCTCTTCCAACAGGTCTAAGTCAATACGCCGGTCGCCATCATTGGTTGCAGCATTGACTTCAGCAGTGCGAATAGTTGGCATCCCAATTTCGGCTGGTATGACGGCCTCTGTCCCATAGACCAGAGAAAAGGGAGTGTCTCCCGTGCTAGTTTTGATTGAAGTGCGGTGTGCCCACAAAACATGTGATAATTCTTCTACCCACCTTCCTTTGTGCTTGTCGAGACGTGCTTTAATTCCTTCACCCAGACTTCGATTTGCACGTTCTACTAAGCCGTTGGTTTGTGGGTGTTTAACTTCTCGCACCAGTCCTTGAAAGGGTTGTCACATAATTGTTTCCCGTTGTCCGAGATAATTTCCCCAGGTAGTCCGAAGCGGCATACAATATTTTCCCAAACAAAGCGCTTTACCTGATTGCCAGTAATTGTTACAACTGCCTTTGCTTCGATCTACTTGGTGAAGTAGTCTATGGCTACTATGAGGAACTTCAATCCTCCTGCTGCAACAGGGAAGGGGCCTGCAATGTCGATACCCCACTTGTAGAATGGCCATGGCGCCGTGATAGGTGTTAGCTCCTGTTGTGGTTGGAGTGGGACGGGTCTGTGAACCTGGTAGTCGTTGCACTTTCTTATTAAGTCCCGCGCATCATGGTGCGTGGTGGGCCAGTAGTATCCTGTCCGTAAAGCGCGCGTTACCACGGACCGTGGTCCAGAATGCATCTTTGCATGAACCGGCGTGGATTTCCTGGAGTACATAATCTGCTTGCAGGGGGCCGACACAGCGGAGCCATGGTTGCAGGAAGGAGCGTCGATATAATATACCGTCTTGAAGTTCAAACCTCAGTGTTGTGCGCCGTATTCTTCGGGCTTCCTGCTGCTCTTGGGGCAATGCGCCCTTGCTTATGAATTCCATTATTGGTGTCATCCACGTAGGACCTTCCTCCTCTATTATCGTGGATATTTCCATCTCTGAGATGGACTTGCTCCTCAACGTTTCCACCAACATTTGCTTTGACAGGTGGGCAAAGCTTGTGGATGCAATCTTGCTTAATGCATCCGCCTTTCGATTATCCCCTCTAGGAACCTGCTTGATTGTAAACCTGTCGAAACTTTGGATTAGTGTCTTGGTCTTGTCGAGGTATTCGATCATGTTTTCCTCTTTAGCCACATACTCGCCCAACACATGGTTGGCTACTAACCGGGAATCCACATTTGCTTCCAGGTTGCGTACACCCATTCGAGCTGCAATGCGTAGTCCGGCCATTAGGGCTTCATACTCTGCCTCATTGTTTGTCGCTGTGAATTCAAAACGCAGTGCGTAAGTGAATTCCATTCCTTCCGGACTTGTGAGGATGAGGCCTGCTCCTGACCCATCCACGCATGAAGATCCATCCGTGAACAAGATCCATGGATCTTGTAGTTTCTTCTTGCTTGGTGCGGGTGCATCATCAGTATCTGGTTTTTCGATGATGAAATCTGCTAGTACCTGCCCTTTTACTGCAGTACGTGGTCTGTAGGAAATGTTGTGTTCACCTAGCAGCACACTCCACTTCTATAGTCGTCCTGATGCGTCAGGTTTTGAGATGATTTGCTTGATAGGTTGGTCTGTAATTACCGCTATTGGATGCGCTTGGAAATACCTGCACAATCTTTTGGCGGCGAATACCAATGCTAGGACCAACTTCTCCATGGCGCTATAATTAATCTCCGTTTTCTTGAGCGCTTTGCTTACAAAATACACCGGTGTTTGTACTGAGTTCCTATCGGTCAGTAACACCGCACTGACTGCTCCATGAGTCGCAGATAAATACATAATTAACTCTTCCCTTGTCGAGGTGCTACGGCGTGGGGGCCAGGTGTTGTTTAAGCTGTATAAAGGCTTCTTCTGCCTCCGTAGTCCATCGGAAATCTCCCTTTTTTATGCAGCTTAAACAACACCTGGCAGCGCTCCCCACGCTCATAGCCCGAGTGTTTTGAAGAGAGGGAGTGACTTGTCTGCTGATTTGGACAAGAATCTATTTAGACCGGCCAGTTTTCCATTGAGAGATTGGACTTCCTTCAACGTCTTGCGGTGAAGGGAGTTCGATAACGACAGTTTTTACGGACACGGTTTGATGCCATTGGGCTCTATCAAATATCCAAGGAACATGCCTTATGTAGCACCGAAAGTGCATTTCTTAGGATTTAGCTTCATGTTGATATCTCGTAGAGTCTTAAACGTTTCTTCTATGTCACGCACCAATTCATCCTCAGTATGGCTTTTTATGACCAGTCGTCAGCGTAAACCTCGAGGTTGCGGCCCACCTGTTTTTCAAATGCGTTATCTACTAACCGCTGATAGGTGGCACCTGCGTTCTTCAAGCCAAAGGGCATTTTGGTATAGCAGTAAACGCCTTGGCTTGTATGAAAGGCCGTGTTTTCCTCATCTTCCTTAGCCATCTGGATTTGGTGGTATCCTTTGTATGCATCCAGGAAGCATTTAAGTGGGTATCCATACTGTAACATATTGGATTTCACAAGCACATAAGCAAACACAATATGGGCGTATACTTTAGATGATTTAGAGAGAGAAAGTGGGACATTCTAGAAAGAGAAACTCTTGGAAGGTTAGATTCCACAAAGAACATCCAACCCTCTACCTTGCAAGGTAGAGGGTATTTATAGGTTACAAACTAAACGACCTCCTGACGGCCTGTGGATCAGGTATCATGGGTAAAGACCGAGTCCTTCCTCCACGGTGTTGCACTAGACTAAATCTAAGCTAGTTACTTACTAACAACTATTATAATAAACGATATGTCTACGAGCTAACTTAAGCTAGATTATACTTGGGGTGACCGATGCTTTACAATAGAATTTCCAATTCCTAACAATATCCCCCTAAGGGAGGTCACCCCATGAATTACATTGTGAACCCTAGCATTCTAATAAATCTTCAGTCTTGAGCTCGCAGACTTCTCTTCATCAAAGTATTCAAACTATGTGCTTTTGTGGTGATTTCATCATTATACAACTACAATGTATGTTTCGTGGAGGTTATTGAGCTGATCCACCTTGATGACTCTTTGAGCATTACTAGAGATCATCAGCCATTGCAAATCTCAGCATCACCCATTGTTGTGTTGCCAGCATATGATGTTGTGACATTTGGACCGACATGCTCACATTCTAGATCATGATTTCTTCTTATTAGCGTAGCGGAAGATTTCGTTGATTCATGATATTGGCAGCAGCGAAGCAGAAGCATGGAGTGAAAATATCATAGTCATTGATGCACTAATCATGATTTCTTTAGATATGAATGTGTTGTGTGAGCATGCGGCTATATAGTTAGCAATAAAGCGCACGAAAGTGTCTTTGATCACTTTCGATGAATTGAGGTACACGGCCCATGGTTCCCGTTGATCGTACAATCTGCCTGTGATCGGTATAATTCCGAAGAATTTCCTTGACGAGGTTTCGCAGCGGTACTCTAGCTTGTTCTCAAACCGGAACACCTCAAAGAAGACAACACGGAGTGAGTGAACCAGCGAAATGATATTCACTGATTGATGAAAAGAGATTTGAAAAACAATCGTGTACTGCTCAATAGAAATTGTTTTTGCAATACAACGAAGGTTTTAGCGAAAATAAATTATCAATCTTAAACACCTTTTATTTTGAGAAATAAGTACATAGTCGATGTGCTAAAGAAAAGAGTTTTTAAGCACAACGACCGGTTTTTCAAAGGTATCCGTCAATCCATAACCTGAACCAGGATTGATTCAAAAGATTGAATCGCCCCATTGTTTCTGTTCAGTTGTCACATGGTTGATCTATTGGATAGATCTCACATGCCACCTACCAGGGGCTTGTTTGATGTTGGCTCCAGAAGGCTTTCCATCTTCATTGTGAATATGTTTGCATATCACTCAGATGTTCTGGCGATACCACAAGGATAATGCGTAGGACTCATAGGATTTTATCTCTCTTTCCACATTGTGTGAAACAGAGAATCTTCATTGAAAGTGTCCTAATGAGATTTATTAATGATCTTGTGGCTCTAGACTCAATTGTGCATATTTGGTTCCTATGCTGGAGACTAGGGAGAGGGTCTCCTACTTCAATATCAACAATCTCTAAGAGAAAGTCGATAGATTCTATTGGTTCCCTGTGAGAATGAAACAAGTCCTTTTAAGAGGAACTTGAGTGGTTTGGAAAGTTGAAGTGCAGTGCGTCACTGGGTCCATGACGTCTTGTCTTCAATACCGATGTTACCTTGGTAACCACCAGTAGTATATGAATTGAACCCGGTTTCTGCCCTAAGGTTGAATGATTGGAGGGCTATTTGTTTTCACCCTTTTCTCATTAAATTCTTTTTCATTCTTCAACCCCTTCAGTGCTTACCGAGACTTCATTACTAGAACCTTGTTGGGTTTATTCCAGTACTAGCTCAGACTCAGTCCGCACACTTCCCATATCTCACTTTTCTCCTTTTTCCATCATACCTAAGGACTTCTACACTATCTAGTGGATTGTCCCTGGGTAGATCCCTCCGGTTCTGGCGGATCATGGGAACTAATACCTAACCTAACCATCCTTATAACACCATGCATAAAGTAAATTGGTCGGTCTTTTGGTACAGTTCATTCTTCCTTAAAACCAATTGAAAAATCATTTGGAAACACAATCAAGGTACTTGTGATACGAGATCAAAGCATTTTGTACCTTAATAGTTTTGATCATTTAGAAAACCTCCCCCTAAAAATGTGCATATGATTTAGAAAATGTTTAGCACATGGAGGCAATAGGACTTTGAAATATTTTCTTTGATCACAATTTTCATAGAAAAAAGCCATTTGATTTTCTTTGGTAAATTCTCCCCCTCAATATGTGCGTAGAATATTTGAAATCATTTTGACACATAGAGGAAAGAGACCTTTGAAGTACTACCATGATTACCAAAAATTTAGAAACCATTTAACACACAATCAAGGTACCTTATATAAAAGCATGGAAAACTTTGTACCTTGAAGGTTTGAATTTGTTTTGAAATGCTCCCCTTAATATATGCTTCGAGATTCGAAAATAGTTTAGCACATATTAGAGAGCAGTATGCACTTTGAGACAAAAATGGTCATGTTTTATCATCTTTCATATTTATTTCACATTTTCTCCCCCGATCAAAAATTTCAAATCCTTAGAGATTTTGGATCTCAAGTGATTTAAATATGTATGAGACAAAACATTTGTTGGAGAAAAATGTGTCCAATTTTATATGATCAGAAGTGGACAACACTGAAGTTCCCTTTTTAGACACAAAGGGAAACCCCAGTACATAACCTAACACTATTACATGCATTATAGTTGTTTATAGTTTGTACACCACATATTACACATAAATAATACAAAACAGAAACTACTTCCGGAAGATGTCTTCATTCAGTTCTTTGAAGTAGTTTGTAATGACCTTCACGAAGTCTACCACCAACAAAACTTTTAAGGCTGCGGAAGATCATTTGATTCTTAAGTCTTAAGCTTGATTGCGAAATGAAATCTTCACACCTCTTTAAGTCCTCATCGGACGAATTTAGTTTTGTTCCACGGCTTCAGATCAACTCTGATTTCTTTCACTCTGGTGTTCAATTCTTCTTCTACCATCTTGAGAGTACCATCACTGAATTTGTAGAGCTCGCACAATCTCATCGAGCATGCGAGTCCCGTATCATCATGGAAGAGGATGGCTCTGGGGGTGTCAAGCACTCTATAGTCGTGACGAAATTCATGTCCTTCGGCATTCCATTGTGGCCTTGTTAAATTGACCCGAGTCTGGTAGCTTTCCATCCCAAGCTGAAAGTCCTCAACCCGTTTTGGATGACTAAGCCTCGATCCGAGATTACAGGCGATAGAGAGAGATTTCTTTTCACGAACAGGTAGGTGATCAAGGTGTCCTTAAAGGTTTAGAAGGTAGAGGTCTTCAAAATCATTGGGCATCAAGTGCTTGAAGTCGTTCTCTTCAATCACATGATCTTTTTGGTATGCTCTTCTAAGAACGATCTTCTTCAGATACTCATAGCCATGGATTGGGAAGATCTCTACACTAATAACACTTAGAATTCGTAGCTTGGATCTAACACCTTTTAGTCTTTTCTGACTCCATGTATCTCGATGTAGAAATTCTTCTTTTTGTACCACGGTGAAATACCATATGAGCGGCAATGTCGTACTTTTGTTCTTCGTCAGTCCAGAATTGATCAGGAACCATCTGTTCAAGTCCCTGATCAGAGTAGGTAGCAGCTTTCATCTTTGAGATCGATAAGGCTGGTCTTCTTTCATAGTATGAGCACAAAGATAGTCTAGGTCATGGTTGAAGAAGAACTTCGGGCTGAATGGTCATTTGTCCAGGTTTACCACCGGAGGAAGAGGCTTGTTCACATTGAGGCGGCTGATCTGCTCACTGACTTGATCATTGACATCCTATGGCATTCTTCCATCTGGTATTGTAGTTGATTGGCATCCGAGTGAAAGACCTTGACAATTTCAAAAGCTTGTCCTTCAAGATCCTTGGAGTGATTGACCGATTCCCTCGTTCACAAAACCACTTTATTAAGCTGCCCATATCTCCAGTGGCATGAAGTAGAGAGTCTTCATCTGGAGTTTCATAGTTAGTAGAAATTGTGAAAGCCGGTTGTTTTCAGGGATCATCTTGTCAGTCTGCAGGATAGACCATGAGGGTTACGGTGAATGAGGTCTCTCTTGGGTATCCAACTTGAATTGTGTCCTTTGAAGGTGCCACTCTAGATGTGTTCTGGCGTTCTCCTGACACGTATGTATCAAACCATTCATCTTCAGACGGCTTGGGAATATGCTTGGTGGATGCATCATCTTCATCGATTCCGACTACTGCCATGACATATGACTCTTCATGAACCATTTGATCTTCAGGAATTGAAGAGATTGTGGGTGTAAACCTTGAATCAACAGTTGTCCAAGCTGCAGATTTCTTCTGAGTTCCCTTTTCTTCGGAAGGACTAGATTGATTGGAAGGTTTTGGTGGTGATGATGGTGGTTGTGGTGAAGGTGTAGTAGTTGTACACGAAGTTCCACCCGACCAAGCTCCAGATCCTCCAGTTGGAGGTGGTGGCTTGGGACCTCCAGACTTATCAGTAGTTTTCTCTGGAGCAGTCTTTCTTTTCTTCTTATTATCCCTTTCTCGTACATCTTCCACAAATTGCTGATAATTGTCACGTCTTATTGATTCCTCGAGCGCTTCGTATAGTTTCTTATGTCTATCGTTCAAATGCTCTCCTGCATCGTACATTCTTCAGAAAAGAGCGATCTCATGAGATTGGAAAGTCTTTAAATCGTTGAAGTAACGGAGCCTTCATTGCCCATTCAACTGCATCTTTGATATCATCTTCTACTGCCTTTGTAATAACCTCATTAATTTTAAAATTCTCTAGCTTTTTGACACGACTATCAAGATTATTGACGGCGATGTGAAAATGCTTCTCAATGGCTGCAATACGTGTCATGGCCTCTTTGAGCAATTGTTCAGGTTGTTTTGCCTAGAGGGTGAAGGGCAGGAGGTGGTGAGGCGGAGGAGTGACAGAATCGAGGCTGTAATCCTTGGTTCAAGTGATTGATCATTAGTAGGATCAGGTGGTGGAAGTAAGGTTGTTTGAGCAGGTTTAGGCGGTGGAAGTGCGGTTGATTGAGTAGGTTTGGGTGGTGGAAGTGCGGTTTTAAGAGTAGGAGCAGACATTGGCGGGATTGTAGAAGTGTCTTGTTGTATGTTGACGGTGAACATGGACTCTACTTCATCTTTCTCCTTACCTTGCTTGAGTCTCATGTCGTGGGTTTGTCGTTTATGAACTGATCACCAAAGGAGATGTCTATATCAAGATTCTTCAAAGAGGGTAGAGAGTCATTAGACAGATTTGGTTCTTCCAAGTGCACGGACTCATCAGGATCTTGACTCAAGGTTCTCATGTGAGACATGTTGCAACTCTTCCTCAACATTTTGCTCAGGTGGGTATCACTTGATGCGGGGAGTTTCTTCTTGTGTTTCAGATACCTCCTTTTCTAGTCCAGATTGTTCTTGAGCTGATGACGATTCAACACTTCTTTTCTTCAACTCAAATTGAGTTGTAGTTCTTGATGGTGAAGAGGAGAAGGTCAGAAGCATGTGGCGACTTGTTCTACACCAACAATCCCCTTCCCTTTGTCTTGTGTGATAGGTGTTGTTTGGCGAGGCACTTGTTCAGGTTCTCTTAGCACTACTCCTTTAACAGGTGCACTCACATTCTGACTTTCTAGGCTTTGCTTGATTCCAAGTTGTAGAGCAGCATCATCTTCATCAATCAAACTCAGATTACCCTCGAAACCTTAGTTTTCTCAACATTTCCCTTTCCCACTTCCTTCTTCTTTCTTTTTGCTTCGGGTTGTGGAGTGGTAGGTTGTGACCTTTTAAGTCCCTTTTAGGAAGAGCTGCATATGAAGATTTTGATTCTGAGCTAGACTTGGCAGCTTTGGTTTGTGGTGGAGTGGGAAAGACATCATCATTAACACCAGATCTGGAAGCCCTTTTCTTGTATAGTTTGAAGTAATCCATCTTCTTAATATCGTCAGTGAGAAGACTATCAGGAATTGCCAGACCATAGATCTCCTTATCCATACCTTTAGCAACATATTTAATGTTACCCAGAACAAATTCATCCTTAGCATTATGTAGGGCTGATTCACTCCTAGGGTTGAAGTTGTGAGTGCTTTGCAAGTATTGGATGATAAGCTTCGAGAATCTGATGCTAGGAATCACAAGTTTGTTTACTTTCTTTCGTCCCTGAGCTTTATTCTGAAAGTTTGTTCTGTCGGAGATAAATATGTTTATTGACAACGAGAATTCTTCCCAGATACGTTCTGATACATTCACATTCACCCCATTGCGATACCCCATAGGATTTGCAAGATGGGAATCCTTACTTTATCAAACCCTGAGTTTTTCCTGATAAGCATAGGTTGAGAACTGTAGTCATTGCTCTCTAGGGTTGATACATGTGTCCTGTGATGATGTCAGAAGCCCTTAATATGCCAACTTGATAACCCAACCAAATCAGAAAGACTATTAGCTCTTCTGCACTAGGTGGAGGTTCAGTTCGTATGGTGGGGTCACAGGGTGTGATTCCAAGGGCCTTACTGAGTACGTCCGAGTTGACCACAAATTCCTTATCATCCAGCTTGCAGGTATATTGAGTTGTGATTTTGTTCCATTCAATGGTGTTCCATAATTGTTGTATGTAAATGGTAGGAATTGTGCATTGCTTGGTTAGGGCACTGAAAAAGTTTGTGTTTTTGAGGATATCAATTGACACTTTGAGAATTGGATTTTGTTGCAACTTTTGCATGTCCACATAGCAGTTACTTTTCCCAATCTCTACCCATTTATCTTTAGGAAAGATTTCATTGTCTGTAAGCACTTTGGGTGGAGCAGAAGATGAAAGGTTCTGAGACGAGGATGTGTTTGCCATTGAGTATCTAAAGATACACACATACAACGACAATGATTGAAAGCATGCTAGTTTAGATATGGTTAGTTAAGCAACATTGGACCCAACCACATGACATAGACACACCAAGTAGCAAATTTGACAGAGTACCCATAAGCAGATTGAAATAGATTGAGTGGCATAAGAAAGTTTTCAAGGCAACTGCGTTATTTGACACAGTTTTCAAGAGACAAGTTGTTTTTGAATCAAATTATTTAAAAACACAGTTACTAGGAAATAATATCATGAGACAAGATACTATTATGGAGATGTTATAGCAGGTTGTTTGAACCAAGTTGTGAAACCAAGTTGCCACAGGAGAAACCAAGTACACATTTGCTCAAACAATATATGTTATGGCAAGTCGCGAAGAGTATGTTGTCAATACAAGTCGCTACAGGAAAACACAGAAACAAGTTAGCTAACATGAGTTATACTAGCAAGTCGCTTTAAAATAATTTAATAAACCAAGTCGCCACTTGAAAAATGAACCACAAATCGCTAGACTTATAAACACCAAGTCGCTATCAAAAATGATAGGACCAAGTTGCTACAAGATTAACAAGTTGCGGACTTGTAAGTACAAGTCGCTACCAATATAAATACTTGATAAGTCTCACGAGTTACTTAGGTAAGTTAAGCTAAATATGTATAAGCAGACTAACTCGCTACCAAGAATATTGGTAAGTTGCCACCAGGAACTCACAAACCAACTCGCTATGAGGAACACATCTAAGACGCTATCAAGAACATTTCCACATAATCATTCCAACTCGCTACGAAGAACATATCTAAGTCGCTATCAAGAACATTATCATATCCACGCAAATCAACAAAGTCCAAACAATATCCTACCACGCACAGATCGCTACCTAAAGCAAATACAATTCACGATAAACACAAACAAGCACACACGACCCTATCACAACATATTCAATAGCAAATACAATATAACTCGAATCCATTAACACAACCCATAAAGTCACAAGCCAATCCTGCAGAGCTTAAACATACACCATATGCCCGTTAAATGATTCCATTAGCGCGAATCCATTTACCAACCTAATAGATGGGATCAAATGATGAGGTTCAGTTGCACGGAGGGAAACTGTAATGGAAGAAGAATTAGCATAGCATCTAAATCATACGTTTGGAAGTAAGAGAATAAATACTACACATACCAAGTCGCTAGGATGAATAAAATGCACGAGAGAGAAGAGAGAAAATCTTTTTGATATTTTGAAAATGAATAAGAGGCTGTAAGTCGCTAGGGTAAGGGATAAACATATACAAGACTACCAACATGACACATTTGGTCCCTGTAGTTTTGAGACTCGTTAAGTAAGACGCTAGGAAAGAAACTACCATGTAGCTAGGGGTTTACAAAGCAAGTCACTAACACAGTCTTGGTAAGTTGCTATCTATTTTAACAAAATCAAGTCGCTATCATATCACATTTTGTATAATATACATTTACAGTCCATGAACTTATCAGATTGCACGCTAGCACATAGCACACATAGCATAATTAAGATGACATAATAGGATAAGCAACCATTGTGTATATATAAACGAGATAATTTGTAAAATTCTCCCCCTCAATCAATGTCACCAAAGACCATTGATTGAATTAACCCCACCCATTATAAAACAAGAATATATCATTTGTTCGAACTTCATCTATGATCCTGTGTCATTATTGAACGACATTTCTAAGACCGTAGATGTTATCGATGACAAGAGATACATCTTTTATTAGAAAGAGGGAAATGATATATATATATATATAAAATGATTTGAAAGAAAGATAAGTAAAAATAATGATTAGAAAATTTTGCTCTTAAAATCTATTTTTTTTTTTTTTTTTTTTTTAAGATTTGTACACAGATATATAAGAGCGAGTCCTGATTCAAGTCGAATAGGAGTCAAAGTATGAGGTACATCAATTCTGGCAAGCTATAACTTCTGAGTGAGCAATATTCATTTTAGATGGAAACCAAGTCATGAAGTTCCTGAATGAGTTGAGCATTGTACTGAAAAGGCGAGAACACATTGCACTAGAAGCACATGTAGTATTGCAAATAGATGAGTTAGTGACATGAGTAGTCTCACTATTGGATGTTGTACTGTTTGATCTAGGCATATCATAGGTGGAGATCCCTTTAGGTTCACTATTCTTGAAGAGTTTTCCTGTAGGCATCCACTTAAGGCAAGATCTAGGTATGTAAGTCAGTTTGGATCCTGTAAACTTAAATAGTCTGCCAGTGGGAATCTATTTGAAACAGCTGCTAGTAGATTTGGGTGTAGGCACAGTCCTCTTTTGAATATTGGTCCTTTTGTAATCATTGGGTTTCTTAGGGGATTGATCTGACATTTGATGCTTCTTATGAGAAGTAGATGAACTCCTAGTATTCCTGATCTTAGAACTTTGAACATTAACCTAAGGTTTGTTATTCATCATATCGGAACGAAGTAGTGAAGTGACTGGTTTTGATAAAACAAGATTCGCATCAACTTGGGAGGCAAGCCTAGATTTCGATGGTTTAAATCTTCCAGTTCTAAAAGCATTCGGCTGCCTAACTACGGTATGTTTTGAGTTGTTACGAGCAGTTGACTTTCCCAAGGTTGATGGTTTTGCAAACTTAGTGTTCACCCTATTTCCAATAGATTTCCTAAGTTCATTTTTAAGGCAACAATATTGAAGCTCTTATCCTGAATTTGGGCTTTGAGGGCATCAATGTCAACCAAAAAAGAATTTGTTTGATCTATCAACTTGGAATCGTTCTCTAATAAGTTCTTTCTTAAGGACTCATTTTCTCTTAATAAGTTGGATACACATAAAGCCAATTCATCATTCCTAGATTTAAGCTCACTACTCATCTCATGGTTATGATTGCTCATCCTAAAATTGCATTTCTTATGCAGATATGAGAGTTGACATTTCAGATTGCATATGGTTGAATCTTTGTCACGAATGGGTTTTAAGTGATTAATTTCAAAGAATTCTCGAAATTTTGTAGCATGAAAACTTTCTTCCTTTTGTTGTATTGCAATTTCGGGGAAATACAATGTTTTTCAAGAATTGAGTATTTGTTTGAAAGTTCATCATAAAACCCTTTTGTTACCATGTCATTTGTTTTAAGGATTTTAGATTCAGACTCAACCAAGACACATTTATCGATATCATTATCAAAGATAGAGATCAGGTTAAGGGTACCTCAATGCATGACACTTGTTCATTTGTTGGTATGGCATCTGTATTTACCTCATGCACAACAGGATTTACTGACATGTAAGCAGTTTCAAGTTTTTTAGACTTTGAGCCTTTGTGTTCAGTACAACCAATTACATCATTCATTTTAGTTTCTGAAATTCCGCAGTCAGCATCAGCAACATCCATTCTTTCAATTGAGCCATTACCCAAAATATAACAACTATCCTTTAATTTTCCATGACTCACATTCAACTCATTCAAACAATCATTCCTTTGAGCAGCATCCTTAATGTAGACTTCCACATTATTCATGAGTTGAATATATGTGTTGATGAACTCATGAATTTCCATTCCAGTGTGTTTCTTGAATGAAATTCAGTCATGTGTTGATCAAAGTCGTGAGAATATTCCCCTTTGAAAAACGGCTGAAATTGGTTGTAGATAACTTGAAGTGCAGCATTAGAATCATCAATTAATACCTTCTCATTGGTAATTTGAAGCTTCAGTTGTTGTAAGTTCAGCAACCGAGACATTTTCAACGTAGGTAAGTCTTGGCGGAATAGAGCACAGCATGTTCGACCTATAGGAGTGGATAGTTGTGTGAGGTCTTGATGAAGTAATTGAAATGGCTCAATGTTGCATTCAGAATGCTTTGTATCATGGGTCATTGACAGATGTGATTCGTTGAAGTTTGAATCAGAAGGTGAAGAGTTTTGATCATAATTTGTTGATTCAGTCAAGGTAGGACATTCAAAAATACAACCAGTTTCATTGTTACGAGGTATCATAAAGTTCAAGCACTTTGGTGATAAAAGGATCGAGTGATGTAAGACATTGTGGGTGGGCGAGTATCTGCTGCATGAACATCCTCAGCTCTGATATAGATGATTGTAGGCAAGTTGGTAAACATGTTGACAGATAACACGGGATTTTATAACTCAATGATTAAACCGGGAAATAGATTCTTTCACGGGATTTTACTAAATCAAGAGAAAACCGTATTACATACAAGAGTCAACCAAGTCGCTAAGAATCCTTGAACCAAGTCGCTAGGCACCAAGTTGCTAAGTAATTTGAAGACAAGTTGCTAAGTTTCCAAATCGCTACGAATTTTGACAGCAAGTCGCTATACACCAAGTCGCTAAGATGTCAAGTCGCTAAATAGCAACTCGCTAAGGACCAAATCGCTACCACCAAGTCGCTAAGAAACTTAAAGAACAAGTCGCTATCAAAATTGAAAGCAAGTCGCTACCTTACCAAGTCGCTACGCGTAGTGGAGAATCCACTAAGTGTACTGTTTGTCGGCTTGTCTCAAAAGGCAAGTCGCTACGACCAAGTCGCTACCAAAACACACTACATCTCGCTACCTTTACTGAAGCAAGTCAGCTACCAAGAAATTCACTCCGATACCCAAGTAAGCTACCAAGAAAAACTTCGAAAACACACTTTTCAATCCAAAACAAGCTCAACCACAGTGATTCAAGCTTACCAAATCAAAACCCAAGCACATATAATGATCCTAAACACAAAAGTACACCCAAAATTCAAAATTTAACACAAGAAATGAACCAAATGATGCAAAAACCACTAAAATTTTTCAAACTAAAAAACCATCTAAAAACCACTAGAAATCCAAGGATATGTAAGAGATGATCTAACCATGGCTCTTGATACCATTTGTAACATATTGGATTTCACAAGCACATAAGCAAACACAATATGAGCGTATACTTTAGATGATTTAGAGAGAGAAAGTGGGACATTCTAGAAAGAGAAACTCTTGGAAGGTTAGATTCCACAAAGAACATCCAACCCTCTACCTTGCAAGGTAGAGGGTATTTATAGGTTACAAACTAAGCGACCTCTGACGGCTGTGGATCGGGTATCAGATGGGTAAAGACCGTCCTTCCTCCACAGTGTTGCACTAGACTAAATCTAAGCTAGTTACTTACTAACAACTATTATAATAAACGATATGTCTACGAGCTAACTTAAGCTAGATTATACTTGGGGTGACCGATGCTTTACAATAGAATTTCCAATTCCTAACACACACAAGGACTCTACCTTCCAGTCTATCTCCGGTAGTGGGTAACAGTCTTGTGGACATGCCTTATTGAGATCTGTGAAGTCCACATACATCCGCCAGCTACCGTCGCTTTTCTTGACCATTCTTGGGTTGGAAAGCCGGTCGTGGTAGTAGAATTCTCGCATGATACACTGCCTCCACAAGTTTGTGTACTTCTGCGGAATTGCTTGCTGCGCTCGGCTTGGCCGCGCTTCTTACGGCGTATTGGTGGTATCCTTGCCGGATAGTTCTCGAGGTTGTGATCTGTGATTGGCGTGGTACCCAGTCATGTACTTTGGTTCCCATGCAAAGACATCCGGGTTCTTTTGCAAGAGTCGCGCATACTGCCTTGCCATTATCCAAACTGGCGATCCTCCGTCGATACTTCCTATTGCAGGTGTCAGGATGAATTGCAACCTTCGAGGTTTGGAACTTTGGTTGCGCGTTGTTCGGAATGGGTTTTAGTCTCACATGTAATCGTATAACATTCTCTAGGTGGTGCAGTGGCATTGTAGAGAGTAACAATACCTCATTCAGCTGGGAATTTGAGCATCCCGTGTGTTGTAGGCGGTGCTGCTGGCGTATGGTGATATCCACTGGTCTTCGATAATGCCATTGTATGGCGGGGGATTTGATCACCATAAAATTCATCGGCATGTCGCGGTGTTCTTTATTACCCACATTGGTGGTAGCGTATTTGCCCATAGGCCATATCTTTTCTCCTGTAAAACCGGTCGGTATCATGGCTGGGCTTAGCTGACTGCGTATCTCGGTCGCGATGCGCTTGAAGCGATGTTAAATTACATTGTAATGCGCCGATGCTCCTCCATCAACATACATGCGGTGGATATCGTGACCCTCCGCATTAATTTCAATGGTGGCGACTCTACTTCGTTGTCCGCTGAGTCCAAGGTGGGAAAGAGATCTCACTTCCCGGGAAAACTTTTGGCTGATCTTCTGCGTAATCACTCGCTGCCATGATTGTATCATGTAGATGGTGTCAGCCTTATCTTTGGGTGCCTCTTTCTTATTCCCGGCCTTTTGCTTATCTTTTCCCTCCTTGATGTTCTTAACGAGATGGTCCAATCTGCCTTCTTTTACTAGCTTCTCGATTAGTTGGCGCAATTGGACACACTCATTAGTGGTGTGGCCCTTCTGTCCATGGTATTCGCAGTATCCATTCCCTACGCGCCGTTCTTCTAGAGTGCGCATAGGTGGGGGTCTTGGGAAATTCGCGCCTTCCGTTGCGAATATATCCTTTGGAGTCTTTGTCAGTGGGGTATACTTGTCGTTATCCCGTCCACTCCCCTGGCTGCGGTAGTTCTTGTTGCGGTTGCTACTTTGGTCAGTGGATTGTCTACGAGGTTGTTCCTGTGACCTATAGTTTGAGTAACCTTTCTTGCTATCCACCGCAGCGGCTTCTCCTTGGATAAAGGACCTTGTGCGCTTCATCAGTTCATCAAATGTTTGGGGGATTTTGTCATTCAACCTTTTAATGAGTTCTGGGTTATTAATCCCATTCATGAACCCTGAAATCTTCAGTACTTCGGGGCATGCCTTGACCTGTATGCACTCATCCTTGAAGCGTTCTACATAAGCGCTTGTAGATTCCCCATGGCCCATATTTGCTTTACCTAGGCCGAGTTCGACAGGGGTTTTAGCGCACTTTTTCCTTTGAGTAAAGTTGGTAGGAACGCTTTCCGCAACTCTTCGAAGCCATTGATGCTTCTGCGTGGAAGCTTACTAAACCAGTTTCGCGCGTTTCCCACCAGTGTGGAATTGAACATGTGGCACAACATAGGTTGTAGCCAATTTTCGATGGTAGCGGCTGATTCAAAAAATTTTAGGTGATCGTCCGGATCACCCGTTCCATCATAGGTTTTCACATTGGCGGGCATGCGCCTTCTTTTGTTTTTTGAGAACTCGCTGATGCGTCGAGTGAATGCATCCACTTTTTGGCGGCGCCATGGAAGGGATATGTCCTCCTCCTCTTGGTCACGATATTTTCTCCTGGACTTCCAGTGCCCGGTTTCGCTGTCCTCGTTGTCCGAGGAGTTACCAGAGGATGAGTTTTCCCTCTTTTGGCGCTTGCGCCGACTGTCCTCCGAGTTCTCACTTGAAGGGCTTTCACTTTGGCTTCCATTTGGGGAGTACTGTCGTCCCAGTCTGTCATGGACCCTGCGGCTACCAAGCCTAGCATGGACATTGGTACGCCGTCCGTCTTCCTCGTGTTCCCCAAGGTCTTTGCATGTCCGCTGCTTCATCATTCTCAACTCTCCTCCCAATCCTGGAAAATATTGGGGGTTGGCGGTCATCCCTTCCGTGTCTTTCCTTCTGATGACGCGGTGGAGATATCTCATATTCCGGTCCAAAATCGAGTCGAGCATGCAAACTCCGACTAGACCTCTTTTTAGCTTCCTCTTGCATGAGAGCAGCCAAGGTTTCGTAATTTTGAGACACGAAATCACTTGGTGCTAGTTCGGCGTAGCGACCCCTTCTAAAGCAAGGGTGTACATTTCTACCACTAGGCCCTTGTTTGATTCGGTGCATCTGGTGCCTTTGTAAGGTCGGTTTCTAGCATTACTGGAGGAGTGGTAAAAGGAGTCTTGATGGATTTCCTGTATTTGGCGGTGGTTGTAGTAGCTCTGGGTTGTCGGCGTGGTTCCACGTTAGGGAAGACTAGGCCTGATTCTTGGTTTTAGCGACAGGTTGTTCAGTCTGCTTAGAGGCGATCCGCAGCGACTTCTTCCACTGTAAGGTCGGTTCGATGATTTCCGTGCTTCGTCATTCTAGTTCTTAGTTCTTAGTGATTGGTCCCACGGATGGCGCCACTTGTTGATACAAAATTTGGGCGTTCCTTGTTTGGACTCCGGTTCCCGTATCAATTGGATCTTAATGCTTGAGACCTGCGCACTAAGAGAACAGAAAACACCGTTAGGCTTATCGTGGGATTGTCTCCCACGATTATCCTCAGGCGTGAGAGTAAGTAATCGGTTCTAGGGTTGTTATTGAGAATTAGGGTTGTAGATCGTACCTTTAATGAGAGATAGGGTCCCCTTTATATACATACGAAGTCCTTGTTGATTTCGTGCTCCCCAACTTTCGGCGAATCCCGCCTAAGTCGGTTGGTAAACGCTTATCTCCAAAGTTAGGAGATATCCGATATCTTATTCCATAAATAACTTTGGGTTTGGGCCTTCGTGAGCCCAAACACTATCGGCTTAGCCCAGTTCATCTTTGGGCTCGCTAGTAGCAATCGTTGGTCGGGTTCATGACTCGAATGTAGACTATACGTCATCAATGCTTAAATATGATAGTTCAAGATGATCTTATTATGGTGATATCAAATTTGTAAGGTTACAAGTTTAAAAGCCACATACCAAATGATAAACGCTACACATGTAAAAAAAAATGCTATCACTCCCTAAATTACCGACAAAACAAGAAAAGGCGGTCACACACGTTGGCTATACCTTTAAACTACAATATAATATTGTCAACTACATAATACCGTTGCTTTTTGTAATGCTTGAATCTATTATTACTAAAATCTTAATAACTTAAAACAATCATATTATAAAATATACTCCCACACTTAGATCGACTCCACATAATTTTTTTAAAAACTGTATATTTCTGCTGTTATCCAACCACGCATCAGAATTATAGTTATTTGAAAGTGATTCTCTAACGCTACAAACACATTTTGTTGAAAAAAACTTATGGGTTAAAACGGACTTTTGCAGAAAACTAGACCGCAGCCGCTAGGGGCGGGTACTTGTCTAGTCATACATAACATAAAAACAAGATTAACTGCATGACTATTTTGATTTCACCTTATTTCCCTAACTTTATGATTAAAAAAATGTCAATCTTCATAATATATGGGGCTCCAAGTCTTATCCTTATAGTTAAGGGGTGCTTCTTTTAGTAGAAAACCAAAGGTTATCCTTGATGTCGTATATGTCACACGTGATAAGCGTTTCACCGATATGGTAATCGGCATGTACCCTACCCACAAGACCATATTCAGGGAATCTTTTTTGATTCTTGGTTTGTACTATTTTTTCATTTATTAGTAGAACATGTATAACTAACAGGACGAACAACGCGAATGGAGTCTTGTTGTCACGAGACAATAAAAAAGAACAGCGAACGCTTAAACGGACGAAATTTCTTGTTCATGTTCGTTTATTAACAAAACGAGTTGTTCTTGTTCGTTTATGTTCGTTCTTTAAGGCAATAAGCGAGCGCTAAGCGAGCAATAGCATAATCGCGATCAAATATAAATAAACATAGACAAACAATCATAAACTTTATTAATTTATGCATCGAATATTATTTTATAAGTGTCGTTTTGTTTAAACAAACTAATTTAAAATTTATACAATTAAAGGATTTGATATACGAACATAACTAAATAAATGAACATAAACGAACGTTAACGAACGCATAATCGGACGTTCGAACATAAATAATGGCGGCGACTTTTGTTCATGTTTGGTCATTTAACTAAACGATCGTAAAATATTGTTCATGTTCGTTCATTTAATAAATAAACGAACATAAACAAACTTTTTATCGAACTGTTCATGAAATATTCACTGAACGTTCAGTTCGTTTACAGCCCTAAGTGCCCGTGCCCATTTACTTTCGTAAATTTGTGTAGCTTGGTAAATTTAGCTAAAACGTCATTATGTCATCAAGCAACTACAATCAAGATGATCTACTCAGAGGCGGAGCCATGATTTTATGTTAAAAGAGGCCGAACTTTATCATGAAACAGTAACGATATAATCCAAACATTGTGATATATATCACAATTTGAGCAAAGTAAACTAAAGATTGTACTTCCATATAAAAAACGATCACATGTTGTTACATGAAATTTATAATCAAGTAATTTATGGTTGTACAAACATCAAGAAATTGTTTGGTGACATTTCTACAAATTTAAGTAAATAACAAACCTAATAAAATGCTTTAGTATCTTTACTTCATTACTTGAATCATCAATACTGAAAGAAGAAATTATCGACACGAAAGATGGAGTAAAACAAATACCTAAAAAATAAGAATTAGATGCAATAATAAAAAGAAAACAAAAATATAAGATATAAGAATTAAATGTAAAGTTCAGCGTTTATATATTGCACTGGCCATAGGCCCGCCCGTTGGGTAAGCTTCAAGAAATCTTCAAGATAAAATCAATAGATATAGAGATAATTGTTGAGTAAAAAAAAATAAACGGGTCTTAACGAAAAAAGGACAATACTTGATCAAGAATCTACACCATTATTGCCAATAAGCTAAATTTTTTCATTTTCATATCAAATAATTCCTACAAAACTGCATAAAGAATACTCTTCAAGATACATGGAATACAACACCTTTAGTAGACCTTGGAATACAACATAATGGTTCATATGGGTAACATTGCTTCTAAAGAGCTTTTCATAAATAGAACATTTTTGAAAGCCAAACACCTTTGGTAAAATGATGCTAACCAAGAAAACAATTAAACTGGAACAAAAAAATACTAACACTATTTAATATTTGCACAAAGAATAAAAAAACAATGGCAAATCACCTAAAAATGTAGTTAACTTGTCATTTTTCCCATTATATGTAGCTTCTTTTTTTTTGTCAATAAACCTCCATAGTTAGTCTTTTCTGTGTACCAGTTACCAAAAAAACCTGCATCATTAGTCCTTTATACTAACGAGCGTTAATAAATAACTTAAAATTTGGTTATCTTACGCTAAACTTGCATCGTTGGTCATTTATACTAACGATTGTTAAAAAATAACTTAAAAGTTTTTCTTACGTTTCCGTCCGTTTTTTCACGTTTTCCTCCGTTTTTACACGTTTTCGTTCGTTTTAACACGTTTTTATCCGTTTTTTCACGTTTTCATACGTTTTACACGCTTTCATCCGCTTTTACAAGTTTACGTACGTTTTTCACGTTTTCATATGTTTTTACACGTTTTCATCCGTTTTTGCACATTTTCATCCGTTTTTGCACATTTTCGTTCGTTTTTGCACGTTTTCGTCCGTTTTAACACGTTTTCGTCCGTTTTTCGCGTTTTCATCCTTTTTTACATATGTATTCGTCCGTTTTTACACGTTTTCTTCCGTTTTTTCACGTTTTCATCTGTTTTTACACGTTTTCATCCGTTTTGATACATTTTCGTCCGTTTTTGCATGTTTTCATCCGTTCTTACACGTTTTCGTCCGTTTTAACACTCGTCAGTTTTTTCACGTTTTCATCCGTTTTCACATGTTTTCGTCCGTTTTTACATGTTTTCATACTTTTTTCACGTTTTCGTATGTCTTTACACGTTTTGTTCCGTTTTAACACGCTTTCGTCAATTTTTTCACGTTTTCATCCGTTTTTACACGTTTACATCCGTTTTTGCACGTTTTCGACTGTTTTTGCACGATTTCGTTTGTTTTATACATTTTTGTCTGTTTTAACACGTTTTCGTCCGTTTTTCTCGTTTTCCTCCGTTTTTACACGTTTTCGTCCGTTTTTTCACGATTTCATCCGTTTTTTCACGATTTCATCCGTTTTTACACATTTTCATCCATTTTTACATGTTTTCGTATGCTTTTTCACGTTTTCGTCTGTTTTTTCATGTTTTTGTCCCTTTTTTCACGTATTCATCAGTTTTTTCATGTGTAAACACGTACGAAAACGTGTATAAAATGGATGAATTGTGTAAAAACTGATGAAAACGTGTAGAAACGGTCCAAAACTTTCGAAAACGTATTAATATGCGAAAAAAAGACAAAATGTGCAAACACGAACAAAAGCGTGAAACGGATGAAAACGTGTAAATACGGATGAAAACGTGAAACAACGGACGAAAACGTGCAAAAACGGACAACGCGTGTATGCGAAAGAAACGTGTAAGCGGATGAAACGTGAAAATGGATAACGCGAATAACGGATGGCGTGTTAAAATGGACGGCGTGTTAAAACATCGGCGTGTAAACAGACATGCAAAACGATAAGCGTGTGGCGAGTAACGTCAAAGCCAACGGCGGCCGTGTTAAAATGGCGAAACCATGTTAAAGCGGATGGCGATGTAAAACAAGCAGCGTGCAAAAATGGGCGAAATGTGTAAAAATTGATGAAAGCGTGTAAAACGGATTAAAACGTCGAAAAAGCGGACTAAGAGGAAAAATAGACGAAGCGTGAAAACGGACAAAAAACGTGTAAAACGAATGAAACGTGTAAAAAGCGGATAAAGCGTGAAAAAGGGACGAGCGAACAGCGTGTAAAGCGTACGGAAACGTGAAAAGGACGGAAAGCGTAAGAAAACGAATTTTAAGTTATTTTTTTAACGATCGTTAGTATAAAGGACCAACGACGCAAGTTTAGCGTAAGATAACCAAATTTTAAGGTATTTATTAACGGTCGTTAGTATAAAGGACTAACGATGCGGTTTTTAGTAACGGGTACCTTGAGAAAGGACTAACGATGGAGGTTTATTGACAGAATGAGAAAAAAAAAATAATGCTACATACAATGGGAAAAAGTGACAAATTAACTACATTTTTAGGTGATTTGCCCAAAAAACAATAGTGACTATTATTCTCTCCAAATGCTTGTACTCCATAGTTCATGCATTCGCATCAAGCACATTTAGACCGCTTAAAATGTAAATTAGCACCAAGCACCTACAACTGACTTCGGGCACTCTCATAAGCAGCTTGACTATCTCCCAACATTATTGTCATTGCTCTTCTAGTAACCCTTAAAACACTGACTACTGCACTGCACTGCACTTGCAATATATTACATTAAGAAATATAGCTAAATAAGATAAAAAAATTATAATTGTTATTTAGTATTTATAAAAAGTTTAGTCAAATATCAAAGGATCGATCATCATCTTTTTTCTTGTGCTCTTACCGCAACTCCTGATGTTCCATTAACAATATTGAGTTATAATCATCTAAAATGATAATGTTTACCTGTATATAATCATTGAACATTATGTAGGTATTTCTGTATCTTTGCAATAACGTTGATGCCCACTTAGTTTGTAAATACTGAAACTAAAATAAAACATACCTTATAAGCCTCTTCTTGAAATAATTAGCAATAAAATGGTGAATACAAAAACTGTTAGAAATCGAGATAAGTAGAATACCTGCACTATCACGTGGGGCCAAAGATTGAAAACAACCTCCATACAATCAGCGATGATGGAAAAGGTATGCCTAAGTCTGTTGTAGTGTATGATGCTGTTAAATGGAATATTCAATGAAGTGCGGTAAAGTTCTGTTTAGATTATGGAGTATTGACTTATTACGAAAATATTAAATATGCATTTCCCAAACAGCAGTTCTGCAACCTATATTACTGAAGGCAAACAAAGGCCCAGTCGCGGCATCATCGAGTGACCTAAAAATAATCGTTTTTTTGCATCAGTTGTCCCTGGAACTTGGAAACTTACTCTGCCATCGGTTTCTTTTACAGAAGACCTTATGTCATTTTACACACCACTTGTCTTTGAATCAGGTTAAATACAGTCATAATCAAATAATATATTATGCATTTTACAAAATGATCACACCTTACAGGTAAGTCCTTTAGCATGGTCTTGGTATTTATAATCAAATGAAATGAGAGTAGCAATGTTATGAATTTGCCTACAATGAGTTTTAGGCTTGGAGATGATCAAATTAGAGTTGTTTTAAATGTTAAACATCAAATGGATTTGTTCAATATTATTTTGTTATGAGGAATCATTGGCGCAAGATACAATATAGCGTCGTTTAAAGTTGTTGTGGGTGTTATAGTGACACTACAAAATTTCTGAACTCTAAAAGTAAAAGTTTGGGTTAGTAAAAAGTGATATAAACAACGTACATTTATTTACATACTATGACTTCAGGTCTTCAGCATAACTTAAAATCGTACTTTAAAACTCAAAAGAGAATATAAACTTGACATTGGTAGAATGGGTTGATTCGAGATATAACTAATATCTCAAATGTGGCCGAAGAAGCAAACAAATGACAAACTCCTACCTGGCCTAGCAAATAAATAAGCTAACTTAATATGCAAACATTAACACACTTGCTGTTGCAAAAAGATTCATATTGCTGCTGCAGATGGAAGACTAAAATTTAAAAAAGAGAAACATAATATACATATACTACATACAAACGTAAGTTCCTGAACCTAAAATCTTTTTACATACATAAGTTCCCGTTTATGTTTTCTGATGATCTGTATAGATTGTTTTAGTCTCCTACAACCCAGATCCAGTCTCCCATTATTATTTGCATCTAATTTTGACGATTATCGAATTTAATAACGATTTTTGGCAGTGGATACATGTTTCCATTCACCGTATAAAATAAAAGAAGGGCGTTATAGATGTACATAGTATTTATATAACAGATGGGTGTTTGGCATTGCTAATCAAAACTGTTTATCAGGTTACTATGTTTAGGATTGCTTATCTAAAGTCTAAACTACTTATCAAATTCATTTTGAATGACATGACAAAAAATAATAAACGAATAATTCGTCTAAAAGTAACCAATCTCAATACGAACAATGCTTCATAGGTTATAAATTATGTAAAATGGTGTAAATTGTAAAGCATATTCAGTTACAAACTTCAAAGTCAACATTTTAGATGTTACATATATATTCATCTAGAAATCAAATATTCACAAACTGATATTTAAAAAAGAAAAGGTAAGCTCAAATGAAAGTACATAAGCATAGAATTATCTCTTCAAGAAGTAAGCTATACTCGAACTATATTTATGCTAATGCATGTTCCAAACACCCTTTAAATGAAATATGCTAATAGTCACAACTTATTGGTTTGTCCAAATATTTCTATATATTTATATGCATTCCCAAACACCGTTGAAGTTGAACATGGCATGGTGTGATCGCTTTTTGAAATTCATTAAATTCATTGCCTCTAAATGTTACCTCTTAAAGAAGCATAAAGAATCTCAATGCACTTCAAACAAACCCTCACTCATCTACAAAAAATTTCTAACATCTGTAACAATGGACAACTACATATTTTACTTGATTTAAAACACCATAACTGTTGATCCAAGTAGATGCAAGCTTTTAGGAGTACACCACTAATAATGTGAAATAGTGAGTCATGAATTGTGAATTCAAGTGGCGAATGCCCTGAAATTTAGTTTTATTACCACTTTACCATATTTAAAAGTAAAAGTTAAAGAAAATTTTTTGCTAAGAGCAACAAAAGAGTTACTGTTTTCGAAAAATATGGTGACCAAAATGTACTTACAAGACTCCAAGGTGCAAGATAAACTTTAAACTTTGAGCTAATAGATTGTTAAAGTAGGTTACAGGCCTCTCGAGTGTCGTCAATCTTCTATAGCAAAAAGTCTGAGATCTTTTTGTTTAGTTTCTTACATATTTTTCAGAGTTATGTGCATGATAGTGGTTGGAAAATGGGTGGGTTAGATAATCGGCCAAATACGTAATTTATGTGTGCACGCCAAACCCACAGTTTTAGGAGTTGGTCAAACTGGGTTGGGTCGGGCAGAACATAACCACACCTGAATACATGTCAGATGACTTTCAATACTTCCAACCCATTTGACCCGTGATAAATAAAAACATATTGCTACCTTCCAACCAATAAGATATAATAAAGGATAACTTATACCTTCTAGACCAAGCTAGGATAGTGAGTCCTATAATTGAAGGACTCATTCCTATGATGTTCCCTAATGACTCCAACAATGATACCAATTCATTACATGTTACATATGTCCATGTGACACTCATTAGGAAGCCACTTGCATACCAAAAAACCAAACACTTTTGAGGTGGCATGGTGCTACTTGTAAAAGCAAATGTACATGTCCCTAGAGCAATCCCAATTGAGCACACCACAAAATACATAACCAAGCTAGCTTTTAACCCCAGATTTACCACTTGTGTGTTCATTATCAAAGCCACCATGATTGGTGCTAATACCACTGAAGTCACCAAATAGCACTTTGACCAACTATCTTTTGTTACCACTGGTATTGTAACCCTTCTAGGCAAGTAAATTGGTAACTTGATAACATACAATAACATGTTGATGCACCTTTTTTCACTGTAAGGTACAATTTTCTCATCACAATCTGTAATTCTTTCAGCCGGGTGAACAACGTCTTCTTCGTCGACTAAGCCCAATAACGGCACTCTTATGAAATGATGTTCGTTGTCCTTAGCAGCCTCGAGTATAGCCTTATGCTTCTTCATGCTATTAAAATGCATGTAACATACCAATAAAATGTAAATAATATAAGTTGAAACAAAACTAACCGATACCAATAAGCTTATCTTTCCCATAATGATGATCACTAGAAGATTAGTGAGAGTCACCAGAAGAAACACAACGTCTCGAATAAAATTTGGCTTATCAACTATGACAACTTTTTTTCGGTACGTGATTAATAAGCTAAGAACCCCAACGACCACCATGGAAATGAATATTGACCCACCTAGCACGCTATTTAGCCCGATATCACCGCCATCGCTAGTGGAAGTAAACGCGATTATGCTAGAAAAAACATCGGTTGAACCATTTCCTAAGGGAAGCAAAGTGGTCCCTGCGATAGCGGGAGAAAGTTTAAGTGTCTGCGACAAGTGCTCAACCGCGGGACAAAAGTATTCCGAGGCAGTGTTGCTCAGTATATAAAAGAGCAACACTAGCCATATAAGTAACAGAACAAATCCCAGCTCTGGGATTTGTGAAAAGTTACAATAGTATATTTTGAGGTAGTTTATGTAACCTTTTGGGGTACACCCAATATTTGTTGTAACATAGACACATTTCGAGATGGCTAAGTTTTGTTCATGGATGGCCGTGCACGTTGTTGATGCAGGGTCCGGTAGGCTGTCGTGGCGTGATGGCTATTAGGATTGTTGAAGCATAATCGGGCGCTGGCAGGATTCAACGACTCTCCTTGGCCGTTAGTCGTCTTCGAGCCCTAGTAGACCGTCAACAAAGAGAACCTGTTAGAGTGGACCCGAGCGTAGCCCCGGGTCCACCTCCGACGGTCAAGTTAGTATGCGCCGTGGCATAG
This sequence comes from Chrysanthemum makinoi, assembly GCA_910596185.1. Taxonomy (NCBI): domain Eukaryota; kingdom Viridiplantae; phylum Streptophyta; class Magnoliopsida; order Asterales; family Asteraceae; genus Chrysanthemum; species Chrysanthemum makinoi. Next base: position 348,040,230 of record OU343222.1, read on the forward strand.
CAAAAGATGTTATATGATGTGTGTGTAACGTGCGAGTTACCTCCCTTGAGAAGAAGATCCAACCCTATATTTATAGGGCATGGATTAGGGTTTAGGTGTAGATTGGGTCGCATCTTTCGGGCTGCCCTCACCCATTCTTGGCCCGGGCCCGACCATACGCCTACAAGCCCCCTGTTTAGTATGCGAGTGCTGGATCTAGCGGATGCTAGACTTAAGTTCGATGGCGCGTGTTGGTGAAAGTGGAACCCGCATGCGTGATCCCGGGTAAGTGGCGCATCTTTTGTACCATTAGCGACGCGCAAAGATGGTGCGACGAAGACGCGGCTTCGAGCGGCGCTTGTATTTGCTTGCGACAAAGAGATCGCGACAGAAGACGTGCTTCTGCGCAGCAGATGAGCGCTAGCGCGACAAAGAGGTGCAAATGTAAGGCGTGCTTCGCTAGATAAGTGTATGCGGCGCGGCGACAAAGAGGTGCGGAAGACGCGGCTTCTCCTGCATAAGGGCGCACTGTCGCGCGAGTCTTTACAACCGAAGGGCGCTCCCCTGCGGCATGTTAGTGCGGCAAGTTGATGCGAATATTTAAATTCGTCTTTGATCCGCTTCAATATACCCAGCATGGAAACAAGTGGTAGCGATACCCCGGTAGCCTCAAGTTTGATGGTGCTACTCGTGTAGGAGCATTAAACTTATTTAATCTGCGAAAAACACTCAATGCAAAGATTAAAAATATATGCCGCGAATCGCAGCATATAAAACCTAATAAAGTTAAGTAATAGACAGCACATAGCATGAATAATATATAACGCATAGCATATAATTTATATTTAGCACATAAGAAAAGTGGCAGTGCGCACCCATCGTGGGATGCAAATCGAAATAATTAATAGTGTTTGTTTTTTTTTTTTTTGTAAAACCGGATGGATCGCATCGCGTGTCCAAGCAACTAATAGACGCTGTAAGGATGTATCTTACCACATAGACTCGAACGTTTTCGATAATCGCAGATGTTTATACCACGGCTTTTTGGTCCGTCGCGCATCATGGCGATTGACTAGCATCATGGTGTTCGCTAGCACGCGTTCTCTGCGAAGATGTTCAACGCGACGCCTAACGCGGGTAGATTTATCGCGACTAGCGCTATTCGAGCCAACAAGCATACCAACCGTAAAAGCGATATCTGCGCGAATTTATCACGGCTAAAAGATAAAATAGCTCCGATCGTGCGGGCTTTTCTTAGGTCCGATCGTGCGGATTAAAAGATAAAATAGATCCGATCGTGCGGATGATTTAAAATAGGTCCGATCGTGCGGACTTTTTCTTTTTTATGTAAAAGAAGAATAATTATGCAATTTAACAATATGCAATTTAATTGAACGTGCAATTTAACGTAAATAATGATCTTTTGATAAATAATGATCTTTAACGTACTATTTTATGCCATGTATATATTTGACCATAAATTAGCCGACATGCAAATATAAGATTGTATCGATGTCAACATCTTAAGATGCTTTTACATGTTATCTTGTTAATAACCATAAAGTTTTACAAAGCCTGTAATTTTGTTAATAAAACATGTACGCATCTAAATTGTGCGCATGATGGCAAAGCAAGTTGTGCGCATGGCATAATGCAAATAAAATAGAATTACCGACTTGAGAAATTGTATTCGCTTCGGTATACGAGAACATCTAAACATAGTTTATTCGTGGTCCCACCGGATGGCCAACTTGTTGAAGCATAATATGGCGCGGCGAGGATTCAACGACTTCCCGGCAAGTTAGTCGTCTTCGAGCCCTAGTAGACCTGTCAACAAAGAGAACGTTAGGAGTGGACCCTAGTAGCCCCGGGTCCACCTCCGACGGTCAAGTTAGTATGCTGTGGCATAGCAAAAAGTGTTATATGATGTGTGTGTAACGTGCGAGTTACCTCCCTTGAGAAGAAGATCCAACCCTATATTTATAGGGCATGGATTAGGGTTTAGGTGTAGATTGGGCCGCATCTTCCGGGCCTGACCCATTCTTGGCCCAGTCCGGACCATACGTCTACAAGGATTAAAGCCAATGAAATTTTGGGTTTGAATACACATGAAGATGTACTAAAAATCATTATATGGAAGGTCTCACTGTTACGCCCTTGACGGTGTGCAATATGCCGGGATATAACAGTGTTGCAAAAAAAGGGTTAGGGGAAAATGTTAATATGTGAAGAGATGTACAAAAAGTTCTATCATTTGGAGGTTGGGATATGTAGTATAAATTATGTAAGAATTATTGGAGTGGATTTAAGAAATTTATGGTCCTAGGACATGGGCACAAATTAGTATGGACTGATGTATCAGTTTATCTAGTATGGTTGGATGGTTGATGAACTGTCCAAGTGTACTATTTACTACTATTTACATTACATCCTTTAACATTTAGGATGTGCAAAATAAGAAGGGTTACTCATGAGGGCTAGCTTCCACAATTAGTCTTACGAAAGGCTCCCAACGAGAATAAACCTTGATAATCACGGAATTGGCTTGAACTTTGTTTGTTGTCCGATGTGTGATGAAGATGTCGAGACAGAAGAACACCTCTTTGTCCGCAGCTTGGTTGCGAATGAGTGGTCCAAAATTTTCTAATGGTGGAAGCTTAAAAAATGTGCATTTTTCGAGTCTCTTGGATGTCATCACTCTTACAGACCATGCATGTTAACTTGCAAACATCCATGCTGGCCATTTTTATAGTTGTGATACAATTAACTGTTTGGATCTTATGGCGGTATAAAACTGAATCCGTTTTCACAACCAAAAGACCTTCGAAGGTCGACCTTGTTCTTAACGACATTAAACTCCACTCCTTCGATTGGATTTCTAATAATAATATAAGAAGACATTTTATGATTAGGTGAAGTGGTTTTCAAATTCTCAAAACAGACTCTTTTATGTAACTTTGTTTATGTGACATTTTGCTAGTTAATACAATTGACGTTAAAAAAAAAAGCTATACATCTCTGATAGTCACTTTGATTAGATACACATAATGTCATTAGGCTCTATTTTAGTTATACTAGTGAGTAGTGAACATCAATCTTCATAATATATGGGGCTCCAAGTCTTATCCTTATAGTTAAGGGGTGCTTCTTTTAGTAGAAAACCAAAGGTTATCCTTGATGTCGTATATGTCACACGTGATAAGCGTTTCACCGTTAAGGTAATCGGCGTGTACCCTACCCACAAGACCATATATTCAGGGAATCTTTTGTCAGTTTGTGATTCTTGGTTTGTACTCTTTTTTCATTTAGTGCCCTTTTACTTGATTAGTAAATATGTATAGCTACCCATTGGGTAAATTTAGCTAAAACGTCATTATGTCATCAAGCAACTACTATCAAGATGATCTACTGAGAGTCGGAGTCAGGATTTCAAGTTAAGGCTGCCCCAGTAGGGTTGAGACCCTCTAAAAAGTGATCATAATTTAAAAAGTCTAAAAAACCACTCATATTGTGACAAGTGTCATATCTTATTTTTGCCAGATATTTTTTGCTATTTCCACTCTTAACTAATTAACATTATGATCTAACTGATAAACATTACCAGAATTTTAGAAAAAATAATGAATATTATGATTTTTTTAAACTGACGAACAAAAATTGTTTTAAGAAAATTGATGAACTGACGAACATTATGATTTTTATTTTTTAGAAAACTGATGAACATTATGGGTTTTTTAAGAAAATTGATGAACATTATGATTTTTTTTAGAAAACTAATGAAAATTATGATTTTTTTTAGAAAACTAATGAACCTTATGATTTTTTTTTAGAAAACTGATGAACAGATGAACATTATGATTTTTAATTTTTAGAAAACTAATGAACATTATGATTTTTTAAGAAAACTGATGAACATTATAATTTTTTTCTTAGAAACTGATGAACATTATATTTTTTTAGAAAACTGATGAACATTATGATTTTTTTTCTTAATAAACTGATGAACATTATATTTTTTTTTAGAAAACTGATGAACCTTATGCTTTTTTTAGAAAACTGATGAACGGATGAACATTATGATTTTTAATTTTTAGAAAACTGATGAACATTATGATTTTTTTAAGAAAACTGATGAACATTATAATTTTTTTCTTAGAAACTGATGAACACTATATTTTTTTAGAAAACTGATGAACATTATGATTTTTTTTTTAAAAACTGATGAACATTATGATTTTTTTTAAAAACTGATGAACCTTATGCTTTTTTTAGAAAACTGATGAATAGATGAACATTATGATTTTTTTTCTTAGAAAACTGATGAACATTATGATTTTTTTTTAAAACTGATGAATATTATGATTTTTTTAGGAAACTGATGAACGTTATGATTTTTTTCTTAGAAAACTGATGAACATTATAATTTTTTTAAGAAAACTGATGAATATTATGATTTTTTTTAGAAAACTGATGAACACTATACTTATTTTTAGAAAATTGGTAAACTGATGAACACTATAGAGAATTGATGAACATTATGATACTTTTTTAGAAAACTGATGAACTGATGAATAATATGATTTTTTCATGTTTGATGAACTTTTTTATGATTTTTTTTGAAAATTGATGAATGATGAACAACGTTACTTTTTTACAAAAAACTGATGAACAAGACTAATGAATAAAGATTAACCGATGAACAAGACTAACGGAAAAAACTAACATATAAACAAAACTAACAAAACCGATGAGCAAAACTACTGATAAATATGTATTGCAAATACAAAGATTTTTTCTATCACATGATTTTTTCAAAAAATATTATACCTTTACTCTACAATTTCTGACCACAATAAACTATATCTACCCCTGTAGTAACAAGTAATCCATTAAACACTTTCTAAAATACATCAAATCATCTCATTGATCCAAATTATATATTAAATGTGCCTTGGATTTTATTGTTACATTAAATAGCTTTTAAGCACATTAAATATATCACTAATAAAATTAGAGCTTGACTTAGTGATTTCATTGAAAATCTACAACAATGACGAAAAGCAAATCAAAGGTGAATATATGAAGAATCAAACAAGAAAGTATAATCATTAATGTTTTCAAATAACCCACAAATTAACCACCCATGGCAGGCGGCAGCTGATGTGGCGATTGCCGACGATGGACATAAGTTGTGGCAACGGGACTGCCCGAATCACGCTTGGAAAAGTGAGCGGAACCTCCACTCGCTGGAGGTGATGATAGATTTTTTGTGAGAGAGAAAGTAGGGGAGAAAGATCTGTTATATTTTTTCTGGCACAAATGAGAGAGAGAATAATGAACGATCTGACAATAGTAAAAAATAGGAGGAATGGATAAGCTATACACGTGTCACATGATGGCTGGCTTTTTAGACTTTTTATTTTACGATGCCTTTGTATTTGATCCCCATCCGCCCCCAGTAAGGGGATTCAATCCCTTACTTTTCACTGCCACGTCAGCTTTCTATCTCCAGCGACCTTCAGGCGATTAGGTGCCCCAGTAAGGGTGACCAAGTTCAATTTTTTTTATTATTATTATTTTTTTTTAACAAAAAACATTTTTAACATAAACTAAAATTTCATTAATAATTACAGTGTTACATAATAATTCTAATAAAATAAAAACATTACGAAACTTATTAAAACATTACAACACTTATTAAAAATCTAGATTGTAGGCGTGCTTGATCAAGTATAGATCGATACCAATCCTAATCATATCATCCAAATCATTAAAATAAAGTAACTTTCAAACTTCACAAAACTAAAAAAAAAACATAATCACCATTTCCAAACACACACTTCTCTCTCTTTTACACATTTTACACACACTCAATCAACCATTTTTACACACACATAAACCATTAACAATCTTCATTATCTTCAAGCAATTTAGCAACTTCCATTGATCATCTTCAATACCCAAAAACCATTAACATATCCATTAATGTTTACTAAGGTAAATGCTCTTATCTGTTCATCAAGATTTTTGCCCACATTAAAGATCCAATAAATTAACATTTGCATTGGTCTCGATCGTCCAGACGACCGTTTGTGTTTTTTTCTTTGGCGATCGACTAACTCCACAGCATGGGGATCGAAAGGAATCGATCGCCCATGAGCCCTCGATCGAGTGTCGATTTACTCTATTGGGGGCAGCCTAAGAGGGGCCGAACTTTATCGCGAGATTGTAACGATATAATCCAAACATTGTGATATATATAACAATTTGAGCAAAGTAAACTAAAGATTGCACTTTCATATAAAAAACGATCACATGTTGTTACATGAACTTTATAATCAAGTAATTTATGGTTGTACAAACATCAAGAAAATTTTTGGTGACCTTTCTACAATTTAAGTGAATAACAAACCAAATAAAATGCTTTAGTATCTTTACTTCATTACTTAAATCATCAATATTGAAAGAAGAAATTCCCGACACGAAAAATGGAGAAAAACAAACACCTAAAAATAAGAATTAGATGCAATAATAAAAAGAAAACAAATATATAAGATATAAGAATTAAATGTAAAGTTTGGCATTTATATATTGCATAAAGTGATTAGGGGAGGCTTTTAGAGCAACTCTTGTATATATTGCATTATTGGGCTTATATTATTCTAAACATATGGGCTCATTGAAAGGGGCCTAGCACCCACTAGTCACCCTTTTACTTCGCCTCTACTAGTGTTTTATGGAAATGACTGGAAATAATCACACGAACATTTCAGTTAAGTTGTGTAAATTTGATTCAAAGACATGACTTTCCAATAATTTAAACAGAAAAAAACCCCGTCTATTTACATGTCATTATCTCATGAAGTAATCAGTTTTTTGAAAGTGGATAAACACATAGTGAAACACTTTATAATTCAAGTATCTAGTTAATATAGCGATAAAAACCCATAATTTTTAACAGCTTAAACCCATCTTGTATTCAACAAAGTAAAAGTTAGGAAGAAGTACAAGTATGATGAATTGATGTTAATAAAACAGACTTATGCAATTGAAGTGATCTAATACTAGTAGTTATAGTAACTCAACCCATGATCAGACCATGTTACATTAGCGCCACATCAGTTTCTCTCTGTTAGACCAAACACAAGACCAAACAGCTGTTATGATGACCTTACCAATGACCAACTTTAAAATAATAATAATAATAATAATAATAATAATAATAATAATAATAATAATAATAATAATAATAATAATATGATTGGTTTTGCTATTGCTAGAGGTGTGGGGGCCCAGTTGGTTTCTCGGCTTCCCACTAATTTTTTGTAAATCCTATAAGTTTTTAATAAAAGTGTTGATTTATAATTTAAAAATAATAATAATAATAATAATAATAATAATAATAATAATAATAATAATAATAATAACAATAATAATAATAATAAAATCATTAATAATCTAAAAACATTACAATAATAATTAAAATAAAATTAAAAACATGACAATACAAATTGAAAACATAAACTAATAGTCTAAATTATGTTGAAAGCTAAAGATACACAACATATTTATTCAAAACAAACGATCTACGCAAGGAACTTTGAAAATTATCTGTTGGCTTTTAGGTTCCACTGAGAAGAATTTCACTAAGTGTGGAAACCAAGGCTAGTTCAATGGAAACCACGGATAGTTCAATGATAACCATTGCAGAGTTAAACCACGGCTAGTAGAGTTGTGAAACCACGGATAGTATAATTGTAATCACTGCTAGTTATTAAGTCGGTTTAATGTTTTGTATTAGATAAGTATGGAAAGGATATTTATCTTGTAGAATACGTATTGTATATTGTAAAGGACTCCTTAGCCTATAAAATGAGGTCCTAGGTTAGATTAGATATACGTGTGTTTTGATATATCTAAGGTCGATACACTTCAAGGTTGTAAAACCCTAATACTGGTTAGAGTATTCGTTATTAATATAATTGAGGTGTTTAAGTGTTATTACTGTTTTTCTTCTTAAGGTTAAATATTATATTCCGCGTAGTATTTAACAAATCATTGTTAAGTCAGTTTCTATAAGGATCGTTTGCTCAACTCGGATCAACATTATCATTCTATGTATAATACTTTCAAATTAGGAACGATCTATGCAAGATTAACGGGAATTAGCAGGTTACCGGCTTTGAAAAGTTACAATAATGGTCCCTGTGATTTGCGTTGACTTTCACTGGTCGTCAATTGATTTTTTTTCACTTAAAAAAGTTACGGTAATGGTCCCTATGGTTTGCCTTGACTTTCACCTTTAGTCCCTTGTGTTTTTATACGTTTTTATCTTTTTTATATGTTTTCTTATGTTTTTATGCGATTTTTGTACGTTTTTATATGTTTTCGTCCGTTTTGTACGTTTTCGTCCGTTTTTATACGGTTTTTGTACGTTTATTTATGTGTTTTCATCTAGTTTTTCGTCTGTTTTTGTACGTTTTTAAAGTTTTATTACGTTTCATCCGGTTTTATACGTTTTTGTACGTCTTATACAATTTTTGTACATGTTCATTTTTTTTTATACCTTTTCGTCCATTTTTATGCATTTTCGTTCGTTTGTTTTATACGTTTTTGTGCGTTTTATTTGATTATTATATGTTTTCATTCGTTTTTATTCGTTTTCGTCCATATTTGTACATTTTTATAAGTTTTTATATGTTTTCATCTATTTTATACGTTTTTGTACGATTTTATGCATTTTATACGTTTTTGTACGTTTTAAACATTTCATATGATTTTTGTACGTTTTTATACGTTTTCATCCGTTTTTTGGTTTTATACAGTTTTTGTACGTTTTTATATGTTTTCATCCATTTTTATATGTTTTCATACACTTTTATACATTTTTTGTAAATTTTATAAAAACAGATGAAAACGTATAAAAACGTAAAAAAAATCATATAAAACGTACAAAAATCGTATAAAAACGGATGAAAACGTATAAAAACGTTCGAAAACGTATAAAAACATACAAAAATGTATAAAAACGGATGATAACATATAAAAACGTATAAAACAGATGAACACATATAAAAACTTAAAAAAACGTACAACAAGCGGACGAAAAACGGATGAAAACGTATAAAAATGTACAAAAACGTATAAAAACGGATTAAAACGTATTAAAATGTACAAAAACGGACGAAAACGTACAAAAAAAGGAGGACATCATAAAAAACGGAAGAAAACGTATAAAACGTACAAAAATCATATAAAAACGAATGAAAACGTATAAAACGTATAAAAACGGACGAAAACGAACACAAACGTACAAAAATGGATGAAAACGTACAAAAACGTATAAAATGTACATAAACGGACGAAAACGTACAAAAAGGAGGACATCTTAAAAAACGGAAGAAGACGTATAAAACGTACAAAAATCATATAAAAACGGACGAAACGGACGAAAACGAACAAAAACGTTAAAAAACGGATGACAACGTATAAAAACAGATGAAAACGTGTAAGAACGTACAAAAACGTACATGTAATTAACTCAAAGATTTATAAGTGAAAAAAGGGACGATTTATGTGTTGATACAAAAGTTGGGCGTTCCTTGTTTGGGGCTCCGGCTCTCGTACCAATTGCTGATTGTTGCTTGAGACCTGCGCACTAAGAGACAGAAAACACCGTTAGGCTTACCGCGGGATTGTCTCCCACGATTATCCTCCGGCGTGGGAGTAAGTAATCGGTTTAGGGTTTTAAGGAGAGTCAGGGTTCGTAGATCGTACCTTTAACGAGGGATGAGATTCCCTTTATATACACACGGAATCCTTGTTGGTTCCGTGTTCCTCAACCTTCGATATCCGCCTAAGTCGTTGGGAATGATTATCTCTATATTTAGGAGATATCCGATATCTATTCCGTAAATAGATTTGGGCTTGGGCTTTCGTGAGCCCAAACACTTATTGGTATTAGCCCAGTCCGTGCCGGGCTTATGAGTATTGGACTCTAGTCGGGTTCGTGACCCGAATATAGGCTATACGTCATCATTATGTAATTAACTCACAAAGTTATTAATGGAAAAAAAAAAAGACAAAGGACTAAAGCTAAAAGTCAACACAAACCATAGGGACCATTACTATAACTTTTTAAGTGAAAAAAAGTCAAGGGACGACCAGTGAAAGTCAACGCAAACCACATGGACCATTATTGTAACTTTTCAAAGCTAGTAACCTGCTAGTTCCCGGTAATCTTGCGTAGATCGTTCCTAATTTGAATGTATTTTACGTAGAATGGTAATTTCCAAAGTTCGTTGCGTAGATCGTCTGTTTAGAATAAATATGTTGCGTATCTTTAGCTTTCACCCGTCTAAATTATATCACTCCTTGATCTTTTGCTTCCGGCCAACACCGCTAGTTATTTTTCGGTTAAATGGTCATGGGGTTTATTGTAGTACATATGTTTTTCTCCACTTTTGTTTTTTTTGCTTGTTGTTTAAATTAAACAAATTTGAAGTTACAACTCGAATCCTTTATCCCTTTGTGCAAGCCTTAGTCTCTTCATCTCCCATTCCTGCTCCTTTATTCTCAAATACTCAGTCGAGACATCCTTCATGTGGGAAAATATATCTTTATTCTGTGTGACCATTTTTCAGTCAACATTGCTACAAGCTCCGGTGCAACACAACAACTGAAGCTTTGGAATGAGCTTGGGAGGCTGACACTTTCTTCTTTGCCTTGTCATTCCCATTGGTCACACTTCCTGAACCTCTTCCTCAGAATCACCCGCTTTTTTGTTCAGATTCAAAACACTTTGTGTTGAAGCTTCGGAAGTGCCGTGTGAGGTGCTTTTCGATGTCTGTATTTTTTGAAGCACCGCCTTTGGATTGCTCGTAAAACTTTAGCATTTCAACATATTTCCATTTTCTGTGGTCCTTCAAAATTCTCCAGCATTTAGTCATTGTGAAGGGCGTATGGTAAATAACATGATACTATTTTACCGCTTGAACGTAAATTGTTGTCTCACTTGTGCCACTCTAGTGCATCTCTTTCACGGTATTGTAAACCTCACAAAATTGAGTAATTTTAGGATGAATCCTACCTTTCCATTTGCCGAAAATTGAATCGTATCATTTTGTGGAAGCCTTCATTTCATTCTAAAAATATGTTAGAACTTCCGTCTAAAACACTTGTGCCTTTTTAGCATTTTCTTCAATGCTATTCTCGGACACATGTATCCATGCTCTACACAAGGCGGCCTCTTCCTTAAGGATCCATGGTTTAGGTCTGTCATTCACTGTCTTCTTGGCTTGTTGACTTTTTTTTGTAGTCTTCCTTTTGACGAGCGTTGCATCTTCGACGAGAGACTCGATTTCAACGGGTTTGGATGGACCACCACCCGAACCTTGATCCATAGAATAATCTTCACTACCCAAAAATGGATCAATATTATCAAGATCTACAGGATTAATGGGAGAAAATCATTGAGAAAATTGGTCTATCTTGGGTGACATTTTCGGACGATAATTTGAGATTGTTGTTGTTGGTGGTGGTGGTACATCAATTGGTTATACGGAGGTTGTGGTTAGTTAAACGGATAATTTTGTTGTTGTTGGTTAAACAGAGGAGAAAATAGATTGTTAACATAAATAAGTTGTTGATGTTGCGATTGGAATGACAAACTAGCGGGTGGAAATTAATAGGTGGTGAGTGACTTGTTAATTGAAAATTGGGATCGTTTGTTCTTAGAACGTTTTGTTATCATTGGGTTTTTTGTGTTTTAGTTTTAGGAGTATTGTGAGACATTTTTTCGAGTCGAATAATAATAGAAGAAAATAGATGTCAAAGATAGTTGTAGAAGACAATGTGTGAAAAAAAGGAAGAAAATGTAGTATTTATAGTGAAAAAGTAGAGATTTTTTATTTTTTATTTTTTTATTTTATTTATTTATTTTTTATTATTATTATTTTTTTTGTGAAAAAAAATCAACCCAACGGTCAAAAGACCCGTTGGGGTTTTGGTTTGTGTGTATTTGGGTTGGGTTGCTCATCCGATCGAACAAATGAAAAAGTGGGGAGAGGGGGGCGCGTCATTCTGGGTCACTAGTCGAGGGGACGCTGGGGGCTAGGGGCTTACACGATCAAAGGTTGGGTTGGCCATAACGACCGGCCTAGCATTCTAACCTTCTGACCATGAGACTATAAAACAAACTGCTGAAAACATGAAAGTAGAGTTGATCTTACGTACGTTCTAATCAACTTAAAGTCTTAAACATCTAAACACTTTTATTACAGTACATTTCAATCATAGTGTCTCTAGGCATTGCTTTTTTACTTTTAGCTAACTAATCAAACATGGTCAACTTGGGATGACGTGTAAGTAGTTTTTGGTTGGCAGCATCTATAATTAGATAAAGGATGGGGATCAATTAGAAAGTGAATCAACTCTAAAAAGTATTCTTATAGCGACACGTGTCTCTCCTGCTTTTTCATCTAAGGGCATTTTCGTAATCTTACGCTCACCTCTTTTTAACCTTTCTTTCTCATAGTTGCGTGTAAGATATATTTTTTCGTCTATGATGTTGTGAAGAGTTCTAGGTTGTGTAAAAGACATAGTATTGCATGTGTTTTGTCAATTGGGTATGAGAGATGGATGAAGATAGTAGCAAAAAAAGATAAAGTTGATTAATGTTTTGGTTATGTAAACTGGTACTTTGAAAGATAAAGTTGTCTTTTTAATTTCTAGTTAGATTAATGTTCATCAGTTAGTCATGTAGTTTATCAGTTTTCTAACAAAAAAGTATCGTTCATCAATAGAAAATGTTGTTCATCAATAAAATGAGTTGTTCATCACCTTTAATTTTGTTCATCAGTTTTATTACAATGTTCATCAATAAAAAATATTGTTCATCATATACTTTGTTCATCAGTTGTTTAAAAAATTTCACAATGTTCATCAGTTACATTAGTATGTTCATAAGTTAGATTACGTTGTTCATCAGTTTTCCGAATAAAAAAATCACGTTGTTCATCAATTAAGTCACAATCAATCTTGTTCATCAGTTAGTCTTTTTCATCAATATTTAAAAAAAAATAGTAATGTTCATTAGTTCATCAGTTATTTTTTATATTGTTCATCAGTTATTTTTGATAACGTTCATCAGTTATTTTTTATAATATTCAACATTTTTCGAAAAAATAACGTTCATCAATTATTTTAATATTATTCATCAGCTTATTTTTTATATAGTTCATTAGTTGTTTTTTATAATGTTCAACAATTTTGAAAAATAACGTTCATCAGCTTATTTTGATATTGTTCATCGCTTATTTTTTATAACATTTATCAGTTATTTTTGATAACGTTCATCTTTAACGTACGGTATCTCACTCATATCATGTCAGATTTGAGTGATTCAAATTTTGGTAAAAAATGGCCAAAAAAAAAATACAATTTTCGTGTTTTAAGTTTTGCAAAATTCTGCCTTTAAACTTGACAAAAATAGTGCTGAAAAAGCCAAAAATTTCAAGAAAATCAACACCTACTTAAAAAATTAAATTTTTTTTTGCGATTTATATATCATGATGCATACCAAATTAAAGAGAATTAAATTTAAAAAATTATGGTGAAATCGATTTTTGTTAAAAATTTGTCGTTTGAAAGATATTTACGTTTGCAGTTTTGAGGTAGAATAAAAAAAGATGTTAAAAGAACCAAAATGCCCCCTAACCGAATTTAATAAGAAAAATGGAGGGAATGAGTGATTGACACTTGTTACATTGTAAGTGGCTTTCTATCTTTCATAATTTTCTTTAATTTGTAAAGGGATCGCACCTCATTAGATAAAATTGAGAAAACTAATCTTTAGCAAGCATGCTAATATCTGAAGAATACTAATACTGATCTAGTAATTCAAATCAAGATACTTCTGTTGAATGAAATATTGCATATCCTGAACATGAACAAAATTGATCATTATCGTTTTGGTCACTGTTCATGAAAGCTGTGCACAAGATTATCGTGTCACTCTGTGTTCAACAAAGCTATGTATATATTTTACATTGTTTGTTATAAGAACTTTTTTATGTTTAATCGTTTAGAAGTTTTTGAATAGATATATTTTTTAAATAAATGAACAAGCTGGATTCCATAAAACTGAATTTATAATAGCTTATCATATCATAATATATTGTTTGTTAAATGAAAAAGAAACTGACAAATATATATATATAATACAAGGAAGTCTAGCAATGGCAATACATAATCTATGAGCATACTTGTGTTATTTGTATTGTAAACAATGGTATCAAAGAAACTCTGTGAGCATGAATTTTAGAACTTGGATCCCCAGTTACGCAAATTTATAATTGTCTTGCACACTATCAAGTAATTTGAATAGAGAGAATTAACAGTCAGTTTCAACAGTTGAGATCCTATCATGATCTGAACCAGCAATTGACCACTTATCAACACTCCCTTGCAAATGTTCTGACACGATTACTACAAAGAAGATGCAGCAAGATCGTTTGTTCCAATACTTCTTCACATCCGAAAGCCTGCTACATGGCCAAACAAATAAAATGAATTAAGCCCCAATTACTCTCAGAAAGTCCAGTTACCGCATTAGACTAGATCTAAGTTCTAGTGCTGCTAATTATTCATACTAGAGATGGACTCACTTAGAGTGTAGGTCCAACAATGCATTACCTATTCGATTTGGCTGATACGTTGCGGATGAAAGCTTGTAGAGAAGTTTAGTTGAGTCTGCAACTACTTACTTGTAAAAGTAGCTTCAAAACTTCCCCATAAATCAGGTATCTCGGTCTCTATTAAAACAAAACTGAACAATAACAACCATATCAAAGTCAATTCAACAAGTTTACTGTACAAAGAAACTACTGATATGCCGTAAATGAAAGTGAGAATAATCATTAGCTAGGTTACGTACGTACCAGCTCAAAACTCAAGAAACACATGTGGTTGCTTGCCAAATTCAACTCTCTAATTTATAAAACGTTCACCATATTAGTGCATCCTTGACTACGCATGATGCATAAGCTCTGCCTCATTCAAAATAGCACAAACTCACTTTCTCTTCGACTTCAATCAATTCTAGATATAGAAAACATGTCAGTACATTGAATCGTTATTCATTCAAATCCTAGTTCATCATTAATATTGGAAATTGAAAAAAGTAAACTGTTGTAATGAAATGAAATAAAAGCTTATTAGTTACTTATAAAATATACTTAGAATAAATAAAAAAAGTCAAACGGCATACACACCTTCATATTATGTTTGTGATTCAGAGTCTATTTCGATTTTGGGGATATGGGAGATTTGGGGCCAGTAGGAGCCTCCTCTACTGCATCTTTCTTTCAGATCTGGACAACTCCATATATACAAACTCAAAAGTGAATGCAACAACGCTACTGGTAGTTCTTTCAAATTTGGGCATTCAATAATATTCAAATGCAAAAGTGAAGGCAACAACGTTTCTGGTAGATCTTTTATCTTTGGGCACCGGCTAATGTCAAGATGTTGGAGGGAGGTGAGGTGTTGGAGTCCCTCTGAAACTGTTTCCAAATTGTCAAAACTCCTTATTTCAAGTGAAGTAAGAGAAGAAGGAATATGAAGATGAGACAGTTGACTCCAATTAGTTGCTGCTTCTGCTTCACCGATTAAGGTTAGGTCAACTAGTGTGGTTGGAAACTTCTGTGGGCCCCATTCTGAGATGGGCTTCTTCAACAGCCCAATTCTAAGTACACGCAAGTTGGGAGGCCAAAGCCCAGTTGCAACATCCATATCTGGACAATACACTATATACAGATCAGTTAACGAGGTCTGCAATTGAAGGTCTGCAAATAATGACTCCGCCGTACTTTCACATATTATCAATCTCGTGAGGTGAATGAAGGTACCCCCAAAATCAATGATCGATGCCACATTTGGATGATCTGATATCCATACATATTCAAGCATTGGCATGCTTTTGCTGTTGATACGTAACATTTTCTTCTCTCCTCCTTCACCCAACTCCTCCTCTAACAATAGTTTCTTACAATCGTAAAACTTAATTGACTTGAGCCTCTGCCCTCCTCCCGTTGAGAAAGAAACACATGCCATTGAATAACAACCATTGATTTCCAACGTCTCAATGTTGTTTGGACAACTCAAATGCATGAAATTGTCACAACTCCGTACCTCTAACGACCTAAGAGATGTTAGAATGTTGCTCCCATAATGATACTCCTCATCTTTCTCCCCTAAACTCACCAAATTTTTACAATTAAATACAAACAACTTCCTTAAATTCACAAAAACCTTACTACTTGATTCCAAAAAGTATCTTATTTCATGACACCATTGGACATGCAAATCTTCAACTGCCATAAGATTCAATATAACACCTCCCCACACCTCATTAGTAAGCCCTGAAATATTCCATATGTTCAACTTGGTGACTGATGGAGCTGCATGCACCAGACTTCTCAACAAACCAGCACCACATTCTTCTATTCTCAAATACCTCAATGAAAGTAGTGGTGCTTTACTTGAGACTTTAACCAAATTTGGACAACTTTTAATACAAAGCTCCTGAAGGCTTGGAAACACCGAATCTCCTTCAAGTGAGAATTCAACCAAATTAGGACAATCTTCTATACGGAGCTCTTGAAGGCGTGGAAACACAGAATCTCCAACCCCACTTCTACTATTGATTGACCATACCTCCCACCCCGGCATACCTTGAAACGTTAGTGTTTCAAGTGAAGGAAATGCAACACCAGTCCCAAGAAACTCTAAACCCACATCTTTCACATCATCCATGTGTTCGATAGATAACTCCTTAAGTGACGGTAGTTGCCCGAGTGGTGGTAGAGAAGTACACTTTTTACAACCATGTATAGACACACTAGCCAACCGGTGAAACGAGGGATCCCCAACCCATTTTGGAAACACTAAACCAAGATAGTTCACAATGCCTAGCCTCTTCAAACATTCATTATATGGCTCCAATGCATCAAGGACATCGTTTTCAGTTGTCTCCTTTCGGGAAGCATCTGATACGTCGCTCCATTCCACCTCTAACTCAGTAAGTCTCTTTTGTGATAAGTCTGCTTCTCGTGCTTCCATTGCGTTTTCTACTTTTTCCAGGCCCTGTATAGAAACTATCCCACGAAGATTCTCAAAATCTTTAAGTTGGGTTATCGAAAAGTCATTTTCTCCTCCAATAATGATTTTTGAAAGAGTTTGTAGGCTTTTCAACTTAGCAACCCCTAATGGCAAGACTTTTAACCGTGGAGTATCTCTAATGTCTAAATGCCGCAAATTCTTTAACTTTAAGAAGTTGTTTGGTAAAGTAGTTAAGAAAGAACACCCAAAAACCATCAAGGTCTCTAAGTTATAGAGATCACAAACATTTTCAGGTAAATGTTTGATTTTAGTTCGTGATAGATTAAGATACCGCAAGTGCTTCAAACTACCAATAGACTCCGGTACCTCACTTATCTCATAACCACTCAAACTTATTACCCTTAACAATGGTAGCTGTGGAATTAAGTCAACTAGAACCTTATTCGACAAGCTGTAATTTCGCCACCATTCGTTCATCCCAGCAGACAAGAATGTTCTCAAACCTTTAGCACCTTCAAATACCTCAAACTTCTTGTAAGGTACATATTCCTCACAAACAAATGACATATGACGACACTTATCAAAAGCTTGTTTCCTAACATTCTTTCCCGATTCCTTCTCTAACCTAAAATAGAAATCTCCAGCAACAGAGGTGGCCAAATCATTCATCAGATCATGCATAACAAACAAAGACTCGTTATTAGGTGAGTGTTGAAAAAAAGACCGTGATAACAACTCATCAAAGCATTCATTACCCAAGCGTTCTACAGTTGACTTGCTTGGACGTACTTGGTGCAAAAATCCTTCCGCCATCCAGAGTAGAACCAAATCCTGCTTGTCAAACGCATAGTCCTTTGGGAACAAGGAGCAATATGCAAAGAGCTGCTTTAAGAAGGCAGGGAGTTCACGGTAGCTTAGTCTAAGAGCCGGAATAATCTTGCCTTCCTCTTTTAAGCTCCATATCTCACTGTCCTCTATTTCCTTCCATTCCACTTCATCTTCTTTTGTCCTCAATAGCCTTCCAAGTGCTATTAAAGCCAAAGGCAAACCATCGCACTTTCTGACAATGCCTTCACCAAGTGCTTTAAGTCTTGGATGTGTATCAAAGTTATTTTCACCCAATGCATGTTGAGCAAATAAGCACATGGCCTCCTCATGTGAGAGACTTCGCAAATGGTTTAGTTTACCACAACCCAATTCTCTGAGCAAATTCTCCTTCCTAGTTGTCATGATTATTTTACTTCCCGGAGCACATGCTCTCAAAGGGGCCACTAGCGATTCCCAATCATCACTATTTTCACTCCAGACATCATCCAACACTAACAGAAACAATTTATTTCTAAGTCGATCTCTAAGAGCTACTTGAAGGAGATTTAGATCTTCAAATTCTTTTTTTCCCCGGTTATAGACTGAAAAATAATCTTGCTCATACTGAATGTGTCCCACTCATCAGACACACACACCCACGCCTTAAGTTGAAAGTGATCATTCACTCGTTCATCATCATACAATAATTTAGCAAGAGTGGTTTTACCTACACCACCCATACCAACTATGGGCACGATGCTAAAGCTTTCACTATTACGCGGTTCATCAACTAACAGCTCGTGAACCAATGCATCCTTATCACCTTGTCGGCCAACAATCCTAGATGTATCTACCAACGAGGTCTGGGATTGTCTATTTTTATCTTTTGGCCTATCATCCTTCACTTCTAAACTTCCACTCTTCACCGTTAAACCAAGAGATTCTTTTTCCTTTTCTAGATCGAGTAACTTGTTGGTGATATTATCTAACTTACGATACAGCCTAGTACTTAGAGAGAAGTTTGTGCAACAAGCTGGAATGAGCTTTCTTATCTTGCTGGTGCTGGATTGGACGTTCAACTCCTTATGCATAGCCTCGGTTGCCAAGTCTTCAAGTATGTCATCTATCTCATAAGCCAGATGCTGGAGATCATTGAGCCATACTTGAACAGCTTCATTAGTTATTTCTTTATCCGAAGCATCATTGAGCAGTGCTTGGATCCTGGACAAAGTGCTCCCTAGTTTCTTCAGCTCAGAATGAATTCCCTTCGCTCGAACAACTTGCTTCACGGCTTCATTCGCCAGCTTCTGAAAAACGGCTTCAATGAGGGTAGAAGCAATGACTTCAGCCATTTTTTTTGGTAGTAATTACAGTAAACTTGAAGCTCTTTAAATCTGAATAAATGGTATGTATATGTGAATTGAGTGAGGTTGAAGAAAAATATAGATCTTTACTTACAGCCAAAAGGAATTCAAGATTGTCCACCAACATCACCCAGCATTATGCCTGAATTGAGTGAGGTTGAAGAAAAGTATAGATCTTTACTTACAGCCAAAAAGAATTCAAGATTGTCCACCAACATCACCCAGCATTATGCCTGAATTGAGTGAGGTTGAAGAAAAGTATAGATCTTTACTTACAGCCAAAAAGAATTCAAGATTGTCCACCAACATCACCCAGCATTATGCCTGAATTGAGTGAGGTTGAAGAAAAGTATAGATCTTTACTTACAGCCAAAAAGAATTCAAGATTGTCCACCAACATCACCCAGCATTATGCCTGAATTGAGTGAGGTTGAAGAAAAGTATAGATCTTTACTTACAGCCAAAAAGAATTCAAGATTGTCCACCAACATCACCCAGCATTATGCCTGAATTGAGTGAGGTTGAAGAAAAGTATAGATCTTTACTTACAGCCAAAAAGAATTCAAGATTGTCCACCAACATCACCCAGCATTATGCCTGAATTGAGTGAGGTTGAAGAAAAGTATAGATCTTTACTTACAGCCAAAAAGAATTCAAGATTGTCCACCAACATCACCCAGCATTATGCCTGAATTGAGTGAGGTTGAAGAAAAGTATAGATGACATATGTCACTACTTAACATAACAAACTCCAAACCTAACTCCTAACCACTCAAAAGTAAGATAAGGAGCTCCAATTATAAAGTGACATGTGTCACTTCTCAACTAAAAATTCATTTTTATTTTCAAATTTAAATATCTTTTTATCTACTTATTTTTTTTAGAGTAAACTGCAAAAATCATCCCTGTGGTTTGTGTATTTTCGCAAGAATCATCCCTATCTCAAACCTTCAGCATTAACCATCCCCAAGTCCACAAACGTTTAGCAATAATCATCCCTGAGCACTAACGTCGTTAGTTTTACCGGTTAAGTGTTAAATAATATTTTCCCGTTAGTCCCTCCGTTAATATTTTTGTACCGTTAGTCCTCATTTTACGCCGTCACTTTTTTACGCTTTTGTCCGCTTTACTCGCTTTCGTCCCGCTTTTATCCGTTTTTGTCCGCTTTTGTATGTATTCGTCCCCGCTTTTTAAGTTTTCGTCCGCCATTTTACGTTTTCATCCATTTTTACGCTTACGTCCGGTTTTTATAACGCTTTTTGTCCGATTTAAATCGTTTTCGTCCGCTTTTATAGTTTTTGTCCCTTTTACGCTTTCGTCCGCCATTTTACGCTTTCCCCGCTTTTTTATGTTTTCGTCCGCTTTTTACGCCCCGCTTTTTTACGCTGGTCCGCTTTTTACGCCGTCCGCTTTTTTATAATTTTTGTCCGCTTAAATCGTTTTTGTCCGTTTTAAATCGCTTTCGTTTGTTTTTATACTTTTTGTCCGCTTTTTACCCGCTTTTTGTATGTTTTCATCCGTCATTTTACGCTTTTTACGTTTTCGTCCGCTTTTTACGCTTTTCGCCCTTTTTACGCTGGCCCGTCATTTTACGCTTCGTCCATTTTTATGCTTTCGGCCGCTTTTTTACGCCGTCCGCTTTTATATGCTTTCTCCCTTTTTACGCCCTTTTTGTCCGCTTTTTTACGCTTTTGTCCATTTTTTACGCTTTTTGTCCGCTTTTACGCTTTTGTCCGCTTTAAATCGTTTTCGTCCGCTTTTATATGTTTCATCCGCTTTATCTTTATGTTTTCACCCGCTTTTTGAGTTTTTTCCGTTTTATAATGAGTTCGTCCCGCTTTTTTAATGTTTTGTCCATTTTTACGGTCTGATCCGTTTTTTACGCTGTTCGTTTCATACGATTTCGCCCGCTTTACGCTCGCCCATTTTTTAATCTTTTGTCCATTTTTACGGTCTCATCCGTTACGCTGTCCGTACGTTTTTTGTCAGCTTTACGTTTGTCCGCATTTTACGTGCCAGATATGTTTTTTTACGCTTTCGCCCTCGTTATTTTATGTGTATTCGCCCGCTTTTTATGTGTATTCGTCCGTTTTTATATGTTTCGTCCGCTTTTTATTCATTTTTTACGTTTTCGTCCGTTATATATACGCGGTCATTTTTTACGTTTGTCCATTTTCACGTTCCGCGTTTACGTTTTCGTCCGTTTTTTTACGCTTATTTTACGGACGAAAACGAAAAACGGACGAAAAGCATATAAAAACGGACGAAAGCGTGAAAAAAACGGACAAACGAAAATGACGTATCTAAAACGTAAAACGGACTAAAACGAAAAAAACGTAAAATGACGGACGAAAACATACAAAACTATTAAAACGGACAAAACGATTTAAAACGGACAAAACGGACTAAAACGATTTAAAACAGTACAAAAACGTATAAAAACGTGGACGAAAGCGTAAAAAGGACCAAACGTGAAAAACGCATCTAAAACGTAAAAACGAACGAAAACGTAAAAATGACGGACGAAAAACTTAAAAAAAACGGACAAAACTATAAAACGACTAAAACAATTTAAATCGGACAAAAACGATAAAAACGGACGAAAAACATAAAAAGCGGAAAAAACGTAAAAAGACGGACAAAACTTAAAAACGGATTTAATACATACAAAAACGGACAAAACGGATAAAAAGCGGATTTAAAACGAAAACGTAAAACGGACAAAAACGTAAAAAGTGACGAAAACGTAAAATGAGGACTAACGGTGCAAAAATATTAACGGAGGGACTAACGGAAAAATATTATTTAACACTTAACGGGTAAAACTAACGACGTTAGTGCTCAGGATGATTATTGCTAAACGCTTGTGGACTTGGGGATGGTTAATGCTGAAGGTTTGAGATAGGGATGATTCTTGCGAAAATACACAAACCGCAGGGATGATTTTTGCAGTTTACTCTTTTTTTTATAATCTAATTTCACCATATTTTTTAAAATTTTATGCTCTTTAATTCAACATACATTTTGATATATTTTTATGAGTTTTTAGTTTTTATATTTTTAGTGGGTTTATTTTATTTTAATTTAAAATTTTACAACTTTAATCTTTATTTCAATCAATACAATCTTGATTCATCAAAATCATATACTTTTGGGGGGAGAGTTTGAGGGGTAAGAGATTGTGAGGATCTTTTTATATGCGGTAATAATGATGTCACGGGAAAGCTACAGGTAAACCAAACAAACACATATACATTCGAAGTATTGTGAAACGAATTCAATAAACGGGTAAGCAAACACATATAACTATACTTATCGCCGCCGCTGTGCGCGGGTATCCAACTAGTTAGATAAAATTGAGAAAACTAATCTTTAGCAAGCATGCTAATATCTGAAGGATACTAATACTGTTCTTGTAATTCAAATCAAGATACTTCTGTTGAATGAAATATTGCATATCCTGAACATCAACAAAATTGATCATTATCATTTTGGTCACTGTTCATGAATGTTGTGCTCAAGATTATCGTTTAGCTCTGTATTCATGAAAGCTATGTACACGATGACTTAATTACAATGTTTACATTGTTTGTTATAAGAACTTTTTTATGTTTAATCGTTTAGAAGTTTTTGAATAGATATATTTTTCAGATAAATGAACAAGCTGGATTCCATAAAATTGAATTTATAATAGCTTATCCTATGGTAATATATTGTTTGTTAAACAAGAAAGAAACTGACAAACATATATATAATACAAGGAAGTCTAGCCATGGCAATACATAATCTATGAGCATACTTGTGTTATTTACATTGTAAACAATGGTATCAAAGAAACTCCGTGAGCTTGAATTTTAGATCTTGGATAAGAAGGTAGGCATTTACAAGAATACACGCGACAGGCAAGAAAGGCACAAATGGACAGAGGAAACCTGAAAGATATGCTATGCAATTAGTACAATAAAAATACTGATATAACACATTTAGCAATTTCAACATAGTACATTAAAAACTTATATACAGAATAAAATATAAAATAGACTAATAATATTTCATCTCAGTTCTCAGATATGTATTAAAAAAACACTAGATTACAGAGATACCTCCAGTTTCTCCAAACGTGAGCCTAGCATCATCCTGATCTATACAAGTCAACACGGTCAAACCTGACAATAGAGCAACACCTCCTAGCCCACACAATATGAGGCGAGGAACACTGATACGATAGGATTTAAATTAGTTATGTATGAGATGAAGATAACATAACCAACTTCAAGATTATAACATACCTGGGAATGCTTTTAGCCGAAGCAGCAGATGCAAGCACAAGCACTCCTGCACAAACAACAGTTATGCTCCAAGCAGCCATCTTCCGCCGTCTGGCACACAAAATTAATAGGAAAGACAATACTAGCATTGAAGCATACATTGGCTACACCTTTTTGAGTATGACAACTGGTCCCAAGATCTTTAAGATTTTCGCTGCTAATATCCATAATATCATTACTGAATTCTGATGAGACTAAATCAGCCGATTCCGAGGAAGGTGATTGCACGAGGGTGATTTCCGGGGGTATATATCTGAGTATCAAGATTGAAACTGCTACTGCTGTAAATGCCAACAATGTACCCACACTAACCTGCAGGAAGAAGTAGTAGAAGGAAAAATTACTATAAACTATTACCAAATATATATTTTTCCATGTTTATCCGGAAATAACCCTGGTAACCAATGTGTAATAACTTAATTTACAATCACCACACAGTTTCACGTTTTAACTTACCATGCCTGCTAATTGATCGACATTCATGGAAAATGATAGGAATGCAATAAAGATTCCTGTTGCAATTGTAATTTTGACTGGAACATGTGTGCGTTTATTTATATCTGAAAAGAAAGATGGTAATAAACCATCCCTAGCCATTGCCATCAGGATCCTTGGCTGTAAAAACAAGAAAGTATGATCATATTAACATAAGATTGGCTATCTATTTATAACCACACACACACACACACACACGGGCGCGCACAAGTTACATACCTGCGGAAGGATTCCACCAATTAAAGCAGCGCAGAGAGCAGTAACAGCTCCGATAGTTATAATGTATCTGCAATCATGATTGTGGTATAAATAAAATGCAAGATGTAACACTGTTTTTACGAATCAAACCAGAGGACGACGAAAAATATATCATACTTACACTGCCCAATTCATTCCATAACTAGCAAAAGCCGAGGCAATAGGGGTGTCTGGGTCTAATGCAGAACAGGGAACCAAGCCAACGACAACAGCTGACAAGCATATACAAAACACAGCATGTAAACAATGATACACCTATACCAATTGGTAAGTCTCTTTGAGGATTCACCACCTGTAATAAAACGATGAAATTATACTAGTAAAGAAACATGACCAGTATAAATAATAAATGAACAGACTAGTTATTACCTCTTCAGCTGTGCTAGTGACTGCATCAAAACCGACATATGAGAAAAACACCGTTGCAGAGCCAGCAACTACCCCGTTAGCTCCAAAAAGGAGATACCTGAAAATTCAGAAGGATTTTGCATTTGGTATAGTATGAATCTTAAGGGGAAGATTATATTCTAAATCAGAAGGAACATTTTCAAATTATTACCCGCCAGGAATTTGATATCCAACCCATTGAGTCTTGAAACCAACGTATCCACCGGCTACTATGATAAAAAGCAAGGCTAGAACATTTATGGTTGTAATTATACCTTGTGCTAATGAACTCTACAAAAGCAGTATATCAGTGTAACATATGAAAACAACAATAACAATACCCAATCCCGCCAAAGTATGAAAACAAATAAGATGAAATTAACTTAAATATAAAAATACTTAGTCCAGAAGATTACCTCTTTGATTCCCGTACACAGTAGTCCAGTTATAATGAAGACTAAAACAGCAGCAGAAGGATCAACTACAATTCCAAGAATGGTGGGACGAGCTAAAAAAGCAGGCAGGCTATCTTGACCACCAAAAAACAAGGCCTAAAGATATATTGGTTCAAAATAGAAACGAAATATCTTTTAGGATTGAATCTTATACTGATATTGTATCAGAGACACAATTTATAGATCTGAGACAACAAATTAACCGAACCATATTTGGAGATATGCCACGCTCAACAGCTGCTCCACCAAGTGAATACTCCAATATTAGAGACCAACCAATCAACCAAGCAACACTGAAAGCGAATGCAATATAAACGTCCATTAACAAAAGAACCAAATATTGAATTTGGAAAATATCAATTGAAGTAACATGTTTCAAAACTTAAAGTTTAGTTGATTGTGATATCATTACAAAAATTTAAATGAAAGATTTTGATATATGAACTTACCCTTCACCAACACATAGATATGAATAGTGATACGCACTACCAGCAGATGGACAACGACAAGCAAGTTCTGCATAACACAATGCAGAAAGCCCAGCGGCTATTCCAGCAATGAGAAATGATATCGTAATAGCAGGCCCTGTTTGCTCTTTAGCAACTGTTCCAACAAGAATATAAACTCCAGCTCCAATTGTTGCTCCAACTCCTAATAAGATTGGTTTCAAGTTAATAAAAAGAAGTATACACATCACCCAAACACCAGGAATACATATACACACTTTCTTATTATGTATAACTCGGACATGGTTTGAGAAATGTATTCGACTATTAGTCAAACTTCCCAAATTCAAATAAGCCCACAAAATAAGCTAATCCAAACAGTCAAACACCTACTATCCTCGTATATCGAAAACTTTTTATTCATCAAAATGGAAAAATAGATGTCATTAATCATTACACGCATATGGATGACTTGGTGGGCCATGGCCACCCATGAAGATTTGTAACAATGTATAGTATTTGTATTAGCCAATTACAAGTTAGACAAATTCATGTCATTTTAGCCCAACCCAAGGCAAATTTACATTACAACTATTTGCTAATTTGTTTACCACCTATGTTATATAAATGATGACCGTTTGTATTATTGTTTTATGGTACATCTCGGCCTACCCATAAGTGAAATCCTGATTACACACAATGACAATGACATACAAGATCACTATCCTCTTTCAATTATTCCACAAAAAGGTGTAGATTGGCGGGAACATGCTGACCCCGAGTGAGCACGAGTCAAGACTCGGACCCTTGAGCTTTTATTTCACAAAGTCTCTCGAGTGTGCCCATAGGTTTTGCGGAGGTGGGTACCTATATGAAGCAAATGCCAAGGATGGGACTTGAACTTGGGTCAATTGACTAAAACACAACTACTCCAACCATTGGATTAATGGGATGTTTGGAACCACCACCAAATGGCCTAGTGGTAAGGTCCTTGACTTTCAAACAAGAGGTCAAGGGTTCAAAACTCACTAGGTGTGTACATTTGGGGGTCGCCACCCGGGGTAACCTTGGAGGAGGTTGTTTCCCTTGCGTCTCGTGTCGAGAGATTGCCAATGGGTTTTTCCTCCTAGGCTGCGGAAAAGGAGTGGGTTTATTCCTCAAAGGCGAAGGTTCGAGGAACGGATATTGTCCACTTGGATGTCACTGCACGACTCAAATCACTAACTACTAACTAGCGCTTGATTAGCTTATTTGACTATGAAAGCTCATAAGCTCACTTTTTTGCTTATGAAATAGGCAAATAGCAGAAGCTAAAGTTGATAAGCTCAATAGCCTGACATTAGGAACTTTTGGAACTCAAATAAGCCCCCAGTAACACACAACAAAAACCAATAAAAAAAGGAAAAAAGCTAAAAATACCCTATGTACTTTTCGTGATAACTCATTATGCTTTCTCAACTTTTTTTATTGTCATTTTACTTAACATTGTTTCACGTCTGCTGTCATTATGCTTAATTAAATGTTTTTCTCATGCAAAAAGACTTAAATACCCTTCTATTCATCTTCACTACCCAACTATAACAATATTTCGTTCCGTTTCTGGCGATGCACGTACTGAGGCCCTAAAGGTAAAAAGGTGTAGCCATTGGTGTTACATCATTCCATTCCGTTTCTGGCGATGCAACAGAAACCGAACACATTTCCAATTATAGCGAAACTGGCGATTCTGGAAAGATAAATCCAGATGCAGCATTAGCAATCGGAAAAAGTGCAGCCATGAAAGAACTTTTAAATCTTCCTCTTCCTGAGCTGGAAAGACGTTGCAGACATAACGGATTATCTCTTGTTGGTGGTAGAGAAATGATGGTTGCACGTTTGCTTTATTTGGAAGAATCAGAAAAGCAAAGGGGTTATGAACTCAGTGACAATTTGAAGTATTCCCATCATAATCAAAGGGAAAGTAATGTCGATACGGGGCCTGTGGGATATTCAAGAAGGAATCATCGTTGGATGATGATATGGGTGTTATGTCAAAAGGCAAAGGTTCTGCATCCATAACTGCAATGATTATTGTCTTTTAATGTTAGAAAGAATAAGTAATTAAGCATAATGAGTCGAAAATGTAAAAAATGTGATGTATCATAATGAGTCGTAAAGCATAATGACAGCAGACGTGAAACAATGTTAAGTAAAATGACAATAAAAAAAGTTGAGAAAGCATAATGAGTTATCACGAAAAGTACATAGAGTATTTTTAGTTTTTTTCCATAAAAAAAATAACAGATAGAAATAAATTACCAATGGCAATAAGATCAATAACAGACAACCGCTTAGCCAATTGAATCCCATCAGCTTTATTAGCAACAGAAGATGATGATGCATCATCAACTTTTTTTCTTCTTACTAAACATCCCATAAACCCACCGCTCACTTTTTCCATAACCAACTTCCACTAATTATTATCATAACTGAATGTTTTTAGGGGATTACAACCCTAAATCGCGTAATATGTGGAGGCTCAAATACATGTTTTATACAGTAGTATTTTATTTTATAAGATGGTACGTGTAGTGGCAGAATATGTCGTGTAGTTTAACTATTTGAAAATGATTGTGTGATACAAAAAAAAAGCATGCACTTTGAAAAGGGATGCAACAAAACATTGATGTAAAACCCTAAAAAAACAGTAAGGAACAAAATTAGTCCGTTACAACAAAAGGGATGCAAAAAAACCCTAAACAGCAGTAAGGAACAAAATTAATCATTTAGAAATACTTACCATTTTGATTTTTTCCGTCTACGTTGTGGTTCAATCGTCCATTGAATCTGTGATCTAGATCAAACGTCCGATTGTGTTATGGATGTACATTTCAAAGTGCATACATTGGGCAAAATGTGTTTTTCAATATATCAGTGTGTGTTGTGTGTGTGTTTTTTTGTTGATATGGGAAACGTAAAAGTCGAAAAAGAAAAAAAAAGAAAAAGAAAAAATCACTAAGATATTGTAAATCTTTTGGTGTCAAATCATTGTACCTTTTCCAGTTTCTCAAGTAAAAAGTAAGCCCCCGGTTGAGCAATCGGTTGAGACCGCTACCGAGCATTGACTTTTAATAAACAAACAAAATAGTAGATTGCATAAAGATTTGATGTGACACTTAGTGGACCATGAAAAAAGTACTAGAGAATGACACATGTCATAATATGAATGGAGTCGACCAGTCGATAGCTTGAGCATGGCCTAAATGAGAA
This sequence comes from Chrysanthemum makinoi, assembly GCA_910596185.1. Taxonomy (NCBI): domain Eukaryota; kingdom Viridiplantae; phylum Streptophyta; class Magnoliopsida; order Asterales; family Asteraceae; genus Chrysanthemum; species Chrysanthemum makinoi. The sequence goes on from OU343222.1 coordinate 348,069,119, forward strand.
AAAATATATAGGGCCGGGGGTAATTTGAAATTCCAGAATTTTGAATTCTATAAAATTTAAATTCTCGAGAATTTAAAATACATTCGCATGTTTGGTTGACAGAAATTTATAAATATTTTTTTAATATAAATTTCATAAATATTCAATTTAAAAGTTTATAAAAAAATTATAAAAAAGGTTTATAAGAAATTATAAAAAAAAGTTTATAAAAAACTTACAAAAAAAGTTTATAAAGAATTTATAAAAAAAAGTTTATAAAAAATTTGTAAAAAAAGTTAAAAAAAAAAAATTTATAAGAAATTTATAAAAAATTTAAAAAAAAATTAAAAAAAAATATAAAAATAGTTTATAAAAAAATTTTATAAAACATTTATAAATAAAATTTATAAAAAAAATTCATAAATATTCTATATAAAAGTTTATAAAAAAAAAGAAAAAAAGTTTATAATTTTTTTTCAAGTAAATTAAAATTCCTCACTTTTTGAAGGCATTTTAATTCTCTCTATTTTGGCAATTCAAGGAATTGTAAATTACTTCAAATGCCCCCATTTGAGTTACCAAACACGATATTTGAAGGGAATTGAAATGAAAATGCCTCCAATGTACTCCAAATTACCCCAACCAAACGCCCCCTAAAAGTGTCTAAAAAAATGGACCAACCTCCGATACATTTGGTATTTTTGTAATTTTCTAAAAAAAATGATTCCATTCATGACACATGTAATATCCTCAATAAATCAAATAATTACACGGTATTGTCCGATGCACTTCATCTTCTAGTCCCACCTCCAGTGGTCAAAAGCCCTTTTAAGTAAACACCACCAATTTCTCAAGATCGATGCTCGAATGAAGCACTCTTCTCCTTTTCCTAAAAAAACTTGAACCCCATTTAAAAAACCAACCTTAACTTCTGATCGGGAATAAGAGAGCACCTCATTACAAACATGAGAGCTCAACCTCGATTTTACGCTATGATCGCACGAAAACGACACAACATAAAAAAGATAACTAATGTTATGGCGTCCAACACAAGACGAAGAATGTAATCTTAAGTCGTAACTATAGTAGAGAAAGGAGAGATAACACACAAAACTGATATAGACAAAGAGGAGTGATACATCCACACAAAACCATCCAAAAAAAACATCGCCAGGGTTGAAGTGATATTGGTTTTTGTTGATCCACTCTCACAAAAAACCAATCATCCGCTTCCACCTCAGCGCGTGGATTTCTTTTGTGGATGATTTTGTGTGGTTCTATCAAATTCCATAGAAAAAAGGCAACAAAAAAACAACTATACCCATATATAACATATGAACATGTGCATGTAAGGGGCCTTCTTGGTAGATTTGAAATCGTGATATATATATATATAAATATATATATATATATATATATATATATATATATATATATATATATATATATATATATATATATATATATATATATATATATATATACTAGCTTATAAAACTTGTGAAATCCACGGGTTTTTAGAAGAGATATTGCAAAAAGATGAAAAATTAGTATGTAAACAAAATAAGAAAAATAATGAAAGAAAAGAAATAGTGAATATGTTATTTATTAATATGAAGTGATAAGTCAAGTACAATATAGAGTACAATTATTGTAAGTAATAATGTAATAAAATACCATTCACGTCTTCAATCTTGATGCCTTTAAAAAGAAAGCTGTATAGTTGGGAAGTAGATCAATTGGTAAGGAAATAAAATTCGCCGAGAACCTAATAAAGCATGAAAAGAATGTGTGAGTAAAACATTTGTGTGAATTACAATAAACATGTAAAAAACAAATTCATATCGCATTATATGAATATATCCGCATACCGATAACTGATCAAAGACCGTGAAGAACCTCTTTATAGACTACATTTGTAGTAGTTTTTAATAAATTACTATCGGCAAGATCGAAATAACAACCTTCAAATCCTTTTTGCTTTTTACGCGTGAAAGAGCCACATATAATTGTCCGTGTGTGAAAACAGGACGTGGTAGGTATAAACCAACTTTCGAAAGTGATTGTCCTTGGTTCTTGTTTATCGTCATGGCAAAAGAAACTGACACAGGAAATTGTTTCTGCACAATCTGAGTGGTAAACGCTTATCCGATGGAGTAATTTTCAACCTTGGAAGTATAACTGTATTCCCAAAATGTGTTCCGTTAATTATTTTGGCTTGAATAGACGCACGCGTTAATTTAGTCACTTGAAGCCTTGTCCCATTACATAAACCTTGTGATTGATTAATGTTTCTCAACAATATTATTGGGACACCGACCTTCAATGTGAGCCTATGGTTTGGGACACCCGAAAATTTTAAACCGTTGATAAATTCCGGTGAAAACATGGCTTGATCTATAGCACCACCACGGTCATTTTTATATATGTTGTCACAACTAAGATAAACCATTTCTTCACCAGGAAAGGTTTTAAGTAAATGATCGTTAATACTATCAACCACTTCATTGGTTGGAGCAAGAATGGCCTTTTCCTGGAAGTAAGACGGATCACCTATGTTATCCAAAATGTTTGGGTAAGTGAAATATATAATAGATTGTACGGGATCATTAGTTTCATGTATTAGAATATCTTCAGGTATATCTATCAAAACCTCTCCATCGTGTTGTCCTCCAATATCCCCATCTCCTACTTTCAATATCCATTCTATTTCCTTTATCTCAGCTACATCCTCATGCCGTGATCCAACGTAAGGCGATATTAGCGTTAATTTTAAGACTTTGCAATGATCCCACAAGTACGATTGTTTTAAAGATGCACTTACAATGTTTGCCGAACCTTTTGGAATAACGGGCAGCACCTGTCTAAAATCACCGCCAAATACTAAAGTCATATTACCAAAGGGAGCATCAAAAGTGTCGTACTTGTTCTTACACAAGATATCTCTCAAGGACCTATCTAAAGCCTCAAAGCACAGCTTATTTGTCATGGGAGCCTCATCCCAAATAATAAGCTTGCATTTCTTCAACAACATGCCCATGTCACTTTGCGGAGTTATTGAGCACGTAGAAGTCTCATCAATATTTATCGGAATATGGAACCCTAATGAGCAACCGCCTACCCGACATCAATAAAGATTCAATGCCACTTGATGCAACGTTTATGACTATGTCACCATTTCTTCTAATCCCGGCAGCAAGGGTTTTCCATAAATATGTCTTACTAGTTCCTCCGTATCCGTATACAAAATAATTTCCTCCTCTACCGTTTGTAACGGACGCCATGATGGTGTCATATACATTTCTCGTTCGTGGTTAACACGTATAGAGTCTCGTATTCAACCTGTAACTCTGATGGATTATAATCTCTCTCAGCAAAGATTAGCCTATTACCAAAGTCGGCGATGTAAGTGTCATCCGATAAGGAAGTTGGAAAAGCCTTCAAAGTGGTGCCTCTTGAGCGCATAAGTTGTTCGATATAGAACAAACAAACATTCTTTTTCTCGTCGTCGCTTAGTCTTAAACCTGTATCAAATTAGGCATATATGAGGCGTAGCTTATGTATGCAAATAACAGTTGTCAAGAATAGTGTAAGTGTGTAGGATATTTATAGTGTAACATACATATCGTAAGAATCAGTAGATACTTTTTTTGTTGAGGTGACTTGCAAAAATATGGTCTTTTAACAGATATGATGAATCAAGAATTTGTAATAATTAACCATTTCCATTCATGTATAAATTTATAGAAAAAGTTAGTAACAAAGCTAAGTTGGTGGTTATACCTGGAATGCCTAAAAGAATTCTTCTCTTGTACTCGACATCTTCTGATAGCAAATGCCAAGTTTGTAACCAAACAAATCAATGGTGTGTCAAGCTCTTTTTGGGACAATAATGTAACAAAAAGGTCGCGCAAATGCTCGCAGTGGGACCAATGGGTCTGCTCTTAATACCCTCAATATGTTCCTTGTCGTCATCTAAAAGTCCCGCAAGTAGCAGGCATCTTTGTAAGTAGGATAAACCAGACCGTTAATTTTCCTTATCTCAGCGTGATTTCGACAACCTTTTTGACTATTTAGTAGCATCCGTAACCTTCACCCGAGATTGGCACATTATGAATTCTGCCAATTGCATATTGTTTCTTCCTATGTGTCCACGTTCTTTTTGCAAGATTCCATACAAATTTTGTAGGAAACTCAACATATGTTAACTCCCTTACTGATGGATACATTTCGTTCATATGCATCCATGATTCGAACATAGAAGCACCAACTGTTGGTTTGTGAATAACAGCTTTCAAGGTCGAGTTCTCACCAATACAACCGGGCCTGGTCGCCTTCGAGATGAAATGAGAGACGTTCAACATTTGGTGTTCTATAATTTATCTCAAATCCAAATATTCTCCAAGCGGCTTCACAAGCAGATAGGTACCTACAATCATAGAATGCCTTAATCTCGTCAACATGTTTATCATTCTGTTGACAGTCTTTGGTTGTTGCTGGTTCATACAACTATGCTGATACTCTATCGGGACCTTTGTTTATGTATTTAAACAAATATTTTATTCTGATTGCACCATTCAACATTGATGTGGCATTGATAACGTTTCAATAACATAGCGTTATAGTATAACAAATCTGTGCAACTTATGTCCACTCTTAACAACATGGATCCCGTATCACATCTTCTATATATGGGTAGCCTTCCGAGTCAACAGAGCTGGTTGCATAAACCTTTTAGGGAAGTGTTTGGTACATTTACCATCATCCATGCAAACCTGATTTGGGTCGTCAACACCACATGGGCCATGCATCATAAAATCGAAACTAACTTGTGCGATCGGGATCCTATTTTTGTCCGGTATCTCACGGATATGTGTTTGTCAATATGTTCGTGTTTGGCGCTTGTCATCCTTATGTAGAAACAAACAAACATGCGCGTGTGGAAGCCCTCTTTTTTGAAATTCAATGGTGTATACAACTGCACAATATTGTTCAAATAAACATAATATCAGTTGTAATTCTAATTATAGACATTTTGTATAAGACTACAATCTTGATGAATGTGGTGTGGCCTATAAATAAAGAACATACCTGCTTGAACACGTCCGAACAAACGCAACTCTTTGATATCCTTCATCACCGGACGAGTTTCATTTTAAAACTCTAGATACCACATCGTCGACCAAGCAGATGAAAGCTTATGCTCCTGCCATATCTTTCAATCTCTGGCCATTTAGGGTTGCATGTGATCATTATAAACAAATCTGGACAACCATACCACCTACACAATGCCATGGCATCCATATAATTTTTCTGCATGTACCTTGGTCCGCCAAAGGAAAGAAGAAGAAGGCAAAATGATAGGCTTTCCAACCGTGGATGGGTCGCTATTTCCCATGACGCTTTGACGCACATTTGAATATGTATCACACCTTAGTTTAGACTGTTTGGAACGATGGAAAACATACGCCTCTCTCAACCATGGCGAAGCCATCCACAAGAAATTGCTGGAACAAACGACCTCTACGTATGAATAAATTCTCTCGTATTCGGGCGGTCCCGTATCCGATAGGCAACCACTCACGCATAGTAATGCTTTTTTCATTCTATTCATCGGCCGTTGTCCGATTTATTTTTGTGTGGTATTCCTAAAAAATACCCATCTTGCACACAAGGCATCAACAAAGGGTATTGCAAGGGAAGGTACATAGGATAAAAAAAATTGATACGCTGCAAACCTTCACCAAACTTTTCTATCACAATGTCCCTATCTTCTCAAGCATGCATCCAAGTCGCCTACAATAAGTCAAACAACCTCGTCGGCAGTTGGAAGATTGTATTGCCGTCCACTCTTGCCCCGCTTTGCTATGAGCTTTATTCTAATATTTTGCTCGATGTCTTCTGTGTAGCGGTCACGTGCCATTCTAAATGTTTTGACCAAATCACTTGATGTATTCAAAATATCTTTCACTTCATTGATAATGTTTC
>OU343222.1:348075185-348140530 GCA_910596185.1 Chrysanthemum makinoi
TTGTATCACTGGCATAATACTCATTTTCTTTGAGGTTTTGTTGTAAGCTACGTGAATATATATTGTTGTACTTTGTAAATTAAAAGCAGTTATATTCTCATAGGTTTAAGCCATGAAAAAGTGTTTCCAGGTTTTGATTCAAACACCATTATGACTTACCGCTAAGGCGGCTAGGAAAGTTCATACCTACCAGATGACACTGAACACTTCCGCTTGGATAGAACAGGATACACCCCGAGCAGCCATTGGTATTATGATGAACAAAAATATATACTGTAGTAGAGATAAATTGTTCTGAAAAAAATAAAATTTTAAAAAATTCCAATAACTGCAGATTTATTGTTGGGTGAATCTCATAGTTGCTAACATTATTTGTGTGGTCCACCCACTTTGTAGCTATTGCATCCTTTACCATTCATTTTAAAGTGGCATAATGCTGGGTGATGTTGGTGGACCATCTTCAATTCATTTTGGCTTTAAGTCAAGATCTAAATTTTTCTTCAACCTCACTCAGTTCACATATACCTACCATTTATTCAGATCTAAGAGCTCCCACTTTACTGTCATTACTATAAAAAATATGGCCGAAGTCATTGCATCCACCCTCATTGAAGCCGTTTTTCAGAAGCTGGCCAATGAAGCCGTGAAGCAAGTTGTTCGAGCGAAGGGAATTCATTCTGAGCTGAAGAAACTAGGGAGCACTTTGTCCAAGATCCAAGCACTGCTCAACGATGCTTCGGATAAAGAAATAACTAATGAAGCTGTTCAAGTATGGCTCAATGATCTCCAGCATCTGGCTTATGAGATAGATGACATACTTGATGACTTGGCGACCGAGGCTATGCATAAGGAGTTGACCGACCAATCCAGAGCCAGCACCAGCAAGATAAGAAAGCTCATTCCAGCTTGTTGCAAAAACTTCTGTCTAAGTACTAGGCTGTATCCTAAGATAGATAATATCACCAACAAGTTACTAGATCTAGAAAAGGAAAAAGAATCTCTTGGTTTAACGGTGAAGAGTGGAAGTTTAGAAGTCAAGGATGATAGGCCAAAAGATAAAACTTTAGCATCGTAATAGCGAAAACTTTAGAAGTCAATAGACAATCCCAGACCTCTTTGGTAGACCCATCTAGGATTGTTGGCCGACAAGGTGATAAGGATGCATTGGTTCACAAGCTGTTAGTTGATGAACCACGTAATAGCGAAAACTTTAGCATCGTGCCCATAGTTGGTATGGGTGGTGTGGGTAAAACCACTCTAGCTAAATTATTGTATGAAGATGAAAAAGTGAATGATCACTTTGAATTTAAGGCGTGGGTTTGTGTGTCTGATGAGTGGGACACCTTCAGTATGAGCAACATTATTTTTCAGTCTGTGACCGGGGAAACAAAAGAATTTAAAGATCTAAATCTCCTTCAAGTAGCTCTTAGAGATCGACTTAGAGATAAGTTATTTCTATTAGTGCTGGATGATGTGTGGAGTGAAAATAGTGATGATTGGGAATCACTAGTGGCCCCTTTGAGAGCATGTGCTCCCGGAAGTAAAATAATCATGACAACTAGGAAGGAGAAGTTGCTTAGAGAATTGGGTTGTGTTAAATTAAACCGTTTGCAAAGTCTCTCGCATGACGATGCCATGTGTTTATTTGCTCAACATGCATTGGGTGAAAGTAACTTTGATTCACATCCAAGACTTAAAGCACCTGGTGAAGGCATTGTCAGAAAGTGTGATGGTTTGCCTTTGGCTTTAATAGCACTTGGAAGGCTATTGAGGACAAAAGAAGATGAAGAAGAATGGAAGGAAATAGAGGACAGTGAGATATGGAGCTTAAAAGAGGAAGGCAAGATTATTCCGGCTCTTAGACTAAGCTACCGTGAACTCCCTGCCTACTTAAAGCAGCTCTTTGCATATTGTTCCTTGTTCCCAAAGGACTATGCGTTTGACAAGCAGGATTTGGTTCTGCTCTGGATGGCGGAAGGATTTTTGCACCAAGTACGTCCAAGCAAGTCAACTGTAGAACGCTTGGGTAATGAATTCTTTGATGAGTTGTTATCACGGTCTTTTTTTCAATGCTCACCTAATGACGAGTCTTTGTTTGTTATGCATGATCTGATGAATGATTTGGCCACCTCTGTTGCTGGAGATTTCTATTTTAGGTTAGAGAAGGAATTGGGAAAGAATGTTAGGAAACAAGATTTGGATAAGTGTCGTCATATGTCCTTTGTTGGTGAGAAATATGTAGCTTACAAGAAGTTTGAGGTAGTTGAAGGTGCTAAAGGTTTGAGAACATTCTTGTCTGTTGGGATGAAAGAAACGTGGCAAAGAGACTACTTGTCGAATAAGGTTCTAGTTGACATACTTCCCCAGCTACCACTGTTAAGGGTAATAAGTTTGAGTGGTTATGAGATAAGTGAGATACCGGAGTCTATTGGTAGTTTGAGTCACTTGCGGTATCTTAATTTATCTCGAACTAAAATCAAACATTTACCTGAAAATGTTTGTGATCTCTATAGCTTAGAGACCTTGATTGTTTTTGGGTGTTCAAGCTTAACTCATTTACCTAACAGCTTCTTAAAGTTAAAGAATTTGCGGCATTTAGACATTAGAGATACTCCAAAGTTAAAAGACTTGCCATTAGGGGTTGCTAAGTTGAAAAGCCTACAAAGTCTTTCAAAAATCGTTATTGGAGGAGAAAATGACTTTTCGATAACCCAACTTAAAGAATTTGAGAATCTTCATGGGATAGTTTCTATACAGGGCCTGGAAAAAGTAGAAAACGCAATGGAAGCCCGAGAAGCAGATTTATCACAAAAGAGACTTACTGAGTTAGAGGTGGAATGGAGCGACGTATCAGATGCTTCCCGAAAGGAGACAACTGAAAACGATGTCCTTGATGCATTGAAGCCATATAATGAATGTTTGAAGAGGCTAGCCATTGTGAACTATCCGGGTTTAGAGTTTCCAAAATGGGTTGGGGATCCCTCGTTTCGCCGATTGGCTAGTGTGTCTATACGTGGCTGTAAAAAGTGTACTTCTCTACCACCACTCGGGCAACTACCGTCACTTAAGGAGTTATCTATCGAACACATGGATGACGTGAAAGATGTGGGTTTAGAGTTTCTTGGGACTGGTGTTGCATTTCCTTCACTTGAAATACTAAAGTTTTATGGTATGCGGGGGTGGGAGGTATGGTCAACCAATAGTAGAAGTGGGGTTGGAGATTCTGTGTTTCCACGCCTTCAAAAGCTCCGTATAGAAAATTGTCGTAATTTGGTTGAATTCTCACTTGAAGGTGATTCTGTGTTTCCAAGCCTTCAGGAGCTTTGTATTGAATATTGTCCAAATTTGGTTAAAGTCTCACTTAAAGCACCACTACTTTCATTGAGGGATTTGAGAATACATGGATGTGGTGCTGGTTTGTTGAGTAGTCTGGTGCATGCAGCTCCATCAATCACCAAGTTGATGATAGCATCTATTTCAGGGCTTACTAATGAGGTGTGGGGAGGTGTTATATTGAATCTTAAGGCAGTTGAAGATTTGAATGTCCAATTGTGTCATGAAATAAGATACTTTTTGGAATCAAGTAGTAAGGTTTTTGTGAATTTAAGGAAGTTGTTTGTAATTAATTGTAAAAATTTGATGAGTTTAGGGGAGAAAGATGAGGAGTATCATTATGGGAGCAACCTTCTAACATCTCTTAGGTCGTTACAGGTACATAGTTGTGACAATTTCATGCATTTGAGTTGTCCAAACAACATTGAGACGTTGGAAGTCAGAGGTTGTTATTCAATTGCATGTGTTTCTTTCTCAAAGGGAGGAGGGCAGAAGCTCAAGTCAGTTGAGTTTTTCAATTGTAAGAAACTATTGTTAGAGGAGGAGTTGGGTGAAGGAGGAGAGAAGAAAAGGTTACGTATCAACAGCAAAAGCATGCCAATGCTTGAATCTGTAATAATATCGAGTCATCCAAATGTGGCATCGATCATTGATTTTGGGGGTAACTTCATTCACCTCACCAGATTGATGATATGGAATTGTCAAAGTACGGCGGAGTCATTATTTGCAGACCTTCAATTGCAGACCTCGTTAACTGATCTGAATATATATTGTCCAGATATGGATGTTGCAACTGGGCTTTGGCCTCCCAACTTGCGTGTACTTAGAATTGGGCTGTTGAAGAAGCCCATCTCAGAATGGGGCCCACAGAAGTTTCCAACAACACTAGTTGACCTAACCTTATACGGTGTACCAGAAGCAGAAGCAGCAACTAATTGGAGTCAACTGTCTCATCTTCATATTCCTTCATCTCTTACTTCTCTTACAATATGGAGATTTGACAATTTGGAAACAGTTTCAGAGGGACTCCAACACCTCACCTCCCTCCAACATCTCGACATTAGACTCTGCCCAAAGATAAAAGATCTACCAGAAACGTTGTTGCCTTCACTTTTGAGTTTGAATATTCGTGATTGCCCAGATTTGAAAGAACTACCAGTAGCGTCGTTGCATTCACTTTTGAGTTTGGAAATACTCAGATGTCCAGATCTGAAAGAAAGATGCAGTAGAGGAGGCTCCTACTGGCCCCAAATCTCCCATATCCCCTACATCTTTATTATATGAAGGTGTGTTCTCTCTATGCCGTTTAACTTCTTTTATTTACTAGTATATTCTATAAGTAACTAATAAGCTTTTCGTCCATTTCATTACAACAGTTTATTTTACAATTTCCAAAACTAATGATTAACAAGGATTTTGATTGTATATTTTAAAACTGAAACAAACGAGGTCATAAAAACCTTTTTAATGTCGAACCTCAAGTCAGTGGGAGGTTATCATCGAATGTTGATACCAGTGCATACAGTACGTGGATGTTATATGGTTTATGTTTCTTGAAATTTATATATTCAGACAATATCTGATTTGCAAAATCCAATTTGAAGTTAATATTCTAATGAATTTGGTTTGCCAATCATGTATAAACTACAAACTCCTATCTACTATTGCAGTCAATGTATAAAGAAGTGAATTACGTAGGAGAGGAGTTGTATATATCAAGGCTAAGCATTCATTTTGGAGCTGCATCATCAGATGTTTTTAAGTTCACCTTACTTATTGATAATGACAATAAACATTAATTAGCTTGCATCATCAACTTGATATTAGTACCATTTTAAGATCAAAGGAGAATTTTGGTTGCTCTATGGAGCTTTTACAGAATCTTTTAAACTTGACTGAACTCAAATAAACACATCCTAAAGCTAAATTATATTTGAATGAATAATGATTCAATGTACTGACATGTTTTCTATTTCTAGAATTGATTGAAGTCCAAAGAGAAAGTGAGTTTGTGCTATTTTGAATGAGGCAGAGCTTATGCAGCATGCATAGTCAAGGATGTACTAATATGGTGAACGTTTTATAAATTAGAGAGTTGAATTTGGCAAGCAACCACATGTGTTTCTTGAGTTTTGAGCTGGTACGTACGTAACCTAGCTAATGATTATTTTCACTTCCATTTACGGCATATCAATACTTTCTTTGTACAGTAAACTTGTTTGAATTGACCTTGATATGGTTATTATTGTGCAGTTTTGTTTTAATAGTGGCTGAGAGACCTGATTTATGGGGACGTGTTGAAGCTACTTTTACAAGTAGTTAAAGACTCAACTAAACTCCTCTACAAGCTTTCATCCGCAACGTACAAGCCAAAGCGAATGGGTAATGAATTGTTGGACCTACACCTCTAAGTGAGTCCAGTAATAATTAGCAGCACTAGAACTTAGATCTATTCTAATGCAGTAACTGGACTTTCTGAAAGTGATTGGGGCTTAATTCATTTTATATGTTTGGCCATGATTTCAGGGCTAACAGGCTTTCGGACGTGAAGAAGTATTGGAACAAAAGATCTTGCTGCATCTTCTTTGTAGTTTTCGTGTCAGAACATTTGCAAGGGAGTGTTGATAAGTGGTGAACTGCTGGTTCAGATCATGATAGGATCTCAACTGTTGAAACTGACTGTTAAAACCAAGATCTAAAATTTGCGTAACTGGGGATCCAAGATCTAAATTTCAAGCTCACGGAGTTTCTTTGATACCATTGTTTACAATGCAAATAACACAAGTATGCTCATAGATTATGTATTGACATTGCTAGACTTCCTTGTATTATATACATGTTTGTCTGTTTCTTTCTCATTTAACAAACAACTAGTTATAATACCCGTGCACGCACGGGATTTTTCTTAAAAATTTTAGTAATATATTATTATCGATTGATAAACAAACAATTTTTTTTTGAAAGGCAAAATTTATTAACACACCAAATTGCCAAAAGGCAACAAACACCAAAAGGCTACAAGGAGGAGCCTTAAACAACTGTCAAAACACCAAAGCAACAATACTAGAAGAAAAAGAAACCTAGCTCACAAAGGCTCATTTAAGCTATAAGGCTTTGAGACCCAATTATCCCAGTTTAGAGATGAATGAGCACTCCTATTCTTAAGCCATAAGAGAGATAACATGTGCACCGATGGAAAAATGTCTTCATGTTTAGCCTTCTCCAACTCCTCAGGTTTAGCATGAAGAATTTTATTTCTCCACTTCCAAGTCGACCAAAGGAGAACATAGCAAACGCCAAATAAAGCTTTCACCACACTTTTATTGATAAACAAACAATTAAACGTGCCTTTTGGTATCTTTGGACTATCAAAAGACTATTTTCCTTTGTTACGGGTAACATTATTGAAGAAAATACATGAATGGAGATTTTAGACCATGAAGACTAATAGCGTGTTTGAAAACTGGGTGCTTAAGATGAGCATATTCTAATGTCTGGCTAAAAACATGAATAATTATAACTTGGTTAGGACCAAACCCCGGATACATTACAAAAGAATTTGAATACATGTTTTGACATTCCAAACAATCCAATTTCTTCAAATGATATGCACATTTCATGTACAAACTTAGCACTGCTTTGTCAACTTCATCGAAGATATTAAGTCGTTAATCTCATGCTCCTATCAACCCGCTTTCAATAGAACAAAGAGAATACCCTGTACCAAGATTATAACAAAACATTACCAAATATAATATTTTAACACTTTACAATATCATGTACCAAAACCCGTGACGGACCTTGAGAATTGACCAAATGTACTTAAATTTTTTATGAGGGTATGCACTTAGCATTAAATAATCAAAAATTTATAATAAAAAGCATAATTTACACTTCGAATGCTTTTCGAAAGGTCTACCTTAGGTATGCTCGGCTCTGCCAAGACAAGTAAAATTGATATACGGAGTAATAAATAACTAAACAAAAACTACGTCACTTATAACACATAGATGCTAAATTTAATATAGTTGTCCACGTGTTATTGTTTTAGCACTTATAATCATGGTCACAATGAAAACATAGGGTTATAAATTTTTAATCTATAGTCATACTTTTTCCACCAGAGAGGTTTTTCTTTATGAGATCATGCTATGTTGTTTGAAAGCTAAACACTAAGTGAGAAAAGAATTATTAACGATCATCTCTTATAATAAAATGTCTAGTGGTAGAAATTCACACAAATAACAATGTGTAAAATTACCTTATTGCTTTAGTTTCTTGATTCTTCTCTCCGTCTTCATCAACTGCCAGAACGATTGACTAAAGGACTTTAACTATATCAGGCATAAAATAAAATATAAGCTTCATGGTTATAAGTGGTCAAACTGGTAACTACTGTGAGTTCAATCTTCATTGAAAGCAGGTCAAACAAAATAAAAATAACCCAAGTGTAATTTTAAAGGCAAAAATATCATAATTGTGATACCTTAAAAGACCGAATATCATATCATCAATAAAACTAATGAAATTTGTAAAGCAGAGTTCAAACTAATAGGTCAACAGACCTCCTTAACATGGGTCAAAACAGCGTGTTTGGGTTGAATTCACAGAGAAAGCCATTTTCCAATTTTACGTTTTGTACATATAAGTAATGCACTAATCATGAGAAGAAATTAAAAATACAACTATAATAATTATAAACCGAATCTTCGAGTAGAGTGATTTAGGAAGTTGTATGCTTTCCAAATAAGGTGACTCGAGTGCCAATAACAACTATGAATTCATCTTGCTTGCAAGTTGAATCGAAGCCGAGGACAGATTCACCATATACATTCCAGGTGACAGGTAGAGATTCACCAGTAAGTGCAGATTTGTTACCCGGATTCTCCTCCACCTTCTCATCCAAATCATCAAAGTAGGACTGCATATCTTCATGATACCAATACTGTCCAGATCGACCCTCCTTATCTTCCTAGGAAACAGTAAAGTCATTTATAGACTTAGTGTACTCCCCTAAAGCCTGGAAAACATCCCACAATCATACATATAAATCGCAGCAGTTGCGAATCGCTATGTATCTGAAATGTGCATAACAAATTAGGTCCATTTAGATTGTATAATCTGCCAATTAAATATATATCATCAAATACATGTCATTACCTTCGGAAATTCCATGCATGAAAATTACGGGTGTCTAGCTGCTTGAATTTATTTAAAAGCCCTATTCCGCGCTCTGTTGAAGTATTCCCTTTGCTTACTATCCATTTCCGGTGATGCCAAGTTCCATAAGACTTAAAGTCCCTTTGCGAATATATGGGTCATTTAACAACTTTTTCTTGTAAACAATATTGCAAAAAACCAAAGGCGAATCATTGTGCAAAACCGAGAGTTTCTACCAAGTAAACGCCACACAACTGAGCAAAGTAACCATGGCGAATCCTTGTGCAGTGACCCGATTGTCGATGTGAAATACAAATTATATATTTTTTTTATCAAAATTGATTTAACCCCAAGGAAAAAACTACTAAACATATTAAAAATAAGATAGACTATATCACTCTACTCTAAAACAAAAACAAACTTCAGCAATTACGTAGTTTGACATTTTTTAAAAGTCAGTTAGTTGTTGGTATTAAATCATTGTTCTTCATATGGAAAATGTAAAAAAATTACATCAATATACTCTTCGTAATGATCCCACCTGGAACATCCTCTTTAACTGATTGTCACTCAAATACTTTATATTTTACATACTGACCTTGAATCAATGATACCATCCATCGTAGTCCACTTACAGCACACGACATCATCATTAACAAAAAGCCATAAAATCATAGAGAAACACATCTATGACATCAAATCTACATGTTCTAAAACATATTTCTTCACAACTATTCCAAAAACTACTAAACATATTAAAAATAAGATAGACTGTATCACTCTACTCTAAAACTAAAACAAACTTCAGCAATTACGTAGTTTCACATTTTTTAAAAGTCAGTTGTTGGTATTAAATCATTGTTTTTCATATAGCAAATGTCAAAAAACTTACATCAATATACTCTTCGTAATGATCCCACCTGGAACATCCTCTTTAACTGATTGTCACTCAAATACTTTATATTTTACATCTTGACCTTTAATCAATGATACCATCCATCGTAGTCCACTTACGACACCACGACACCATCATTAACAAAAAGCCAGAGTCATAAATGTGCAGTTTCAATTATAAATTGGTCTGACCATATTTCATT
The DNA here is from genome assembly GCA_910596185.1 of Chrysanthemum makinoi. NCBI lineage: Eukaryota > Viridiplantae > Streptophyta > Magnoliopsida > Asterales > Asteraceae > Chrysanthemum > Chrysanthemum makinoi. The sequence goes on from OU343222.1 coordinate 348,084,776, forward strand.
GGGCCTTACTATATTAAGCGTATACAAACAACACCACATCAAATCAAAAGCCTAAAGCATTTGGTGCAGATTCCACCTCATCAGATTCCAAGATCCAAAGCTATCCATCTTTTAGGTTCTTAAACTCTAAAGTTTACTATTTTGACACATTATCAGGTTAATGTCGGAACATACTCAAAATCGTATGCATTAAATTTCTTTTAACTGTAATTGCAAAAGATAATGCACAATTATGAAAGTTATGATGGCCCGATGAACCAGTATACCCATAAAGAGAGATGATGGAGCTAAGATTGGCAAGAATACATATATTCATGTTTTCCTGCTTGGTGTTAGCACTTAACCCATATAAGTATCACCATTTGTACAAAATGAATCAACATCAGTATTTGAGCTGTCTAACTCCTTAAATCTAACTTGAGCCAAGTCGAAGGCTGTACCAAGCAACTAAATCAAGTCTGGGCTTATGTCAAGATCATTGGCACCACTATAGCCTAGTTAAACTTGTTCTGATCAGCATATACAAATTGTATTTAGTAGACCAACTTAAGAGTGATTATGTTGCATTGTAGTTACTTGCCATTTAGCTGTCATGTAGAAAAGCTAGGAGCACATATTGGTTCATAAGATAAAACAACTGACCTTTAAGCTAAGCCCTAAGAATTCTTTTCATCTTATTTGTTTGAGCACCTTTAGAGGCCGTTTGGGATATGTCGATCCCCTTTAATTGTTAGGTGATAGCATTAGCAAATCTTGAGGTCGACAAATTTCTTTACTCCATTTTACACAACATTCCTAAAGGCAAAACAACTACTTGATGTGATAATCTAATAAAACTTGTTGGACCTGTAGCGAAAAAGTACATCTTACACAAATAATTCATAATTGTATCCACAGCTTCTTATAATATACTAACAAAACGTTCTTTCAAACCAATTCATCCTCAAACTTGGACTCGCACATGACAAAATCTTAAAGTGAAACAATAACTCATCTAAGAATCAGGGTATAGAAGGAACAATTACATGACCTCAGTCATCTCAGAATCCAACGTCTAAAATCACTTTTGGGGCTCCTTTAACATTCCTATAGTGAGCTAAAAGGCAGTTATACACATCTTACCATGAATTTTTCAAAAAAACAGATCAATGTCTATGTGATTCCTAATTCGAATATTTGTCAAATCCCCACTCCTACTCAATTTTCAAAATTTAATATAAAAACACAAACTTTAATCATAAGAGGAATAAAAAAAACATACCCAAATCTTTTATAATATATATGAAAACCCTTACCTGACTTTTATATTGACTTTTGACTGGATTGATTGAATTTGTTCAGTCGATTTTGATTTAGGGTTTTGATATAGTTGGTTTTCGGTTACACTGTTTCGAACACTATGGGTTGTTCAAATTTGTTATTTGTTCGTGTAAAGGTTAAGGTGATAGGGTTGTTGATCTTCATGATTCCAGAGATTTTTTATTAAGTGTGATGTTAATGTTAAGGTTATGTATGAATCCACGGCTATGATCCATGGTCCCTTTCTTATTCTAATAAGTTACAATTGTACCCTTGTAAATTAAACAATTACTATCTAACCCACGTGTTTGTTTGTTTTTTTTAATAAGTAGCTTTGTAAAACGTTTTTTTGCAAACGTTGACTAAATTGGATTCAATTTTGACTTTTAATTGACCAATCACGTCGCTTAATTTTGCTTACGTGGCAAAATTGACCTCTCCTATTGGTCTAATTTTTTTTCAAGTGAGAAGACTTTTATAAAAATACTCCGAAATGATGTAATTCTTTTATTATATAAAAGATATAACGATAGGATATAAATTCAATTTTATGGAATCCAGCTTGTTCATTTATTTGAAAATTATATCTATTCTAAAACTTCTAAACGATTAAACATAAAAAAGTTCTTATAACAAACAAAGTAAACATTGTAAGTCGTCGCGTACATAGCTTTCATGAACACAGAGTGAAAAGATAATCTTATGCACAGTTTTCATGAACAGTAAACAAAACGATAATGATGAATTTTGTTCATGTTCAGGATATGCAATATTTCATTCAACATAAGTATCTTGATTTGAATTACAAGAACAGTATTAGTATTCTTCAGATATTAGCATGCTTGCTAAAGATTAGTTTTCTCAATTTTATCTAATGAGGTGCCATCCCTTTACAAATTAAAGAAAATTATGAAAGATAGAAAGCCACTCACAATATAATAAGTGTCCATCACCCATTCCCTCCATTTTTCTTATTAAATTCGGTTAGGGGGCATTTTGGTTCTTTTAACATCTTTTTTTATTCTACCTCAAAACTGCAAACGTAAATATCTTTCAAACGACAAATTTTTAACAAAAATCGATTTCACCATAATTTTTTAAATTTAATTCTCTTTAATTTGGTATGCATCATGATATATAAATCGCAAAAAAAAATTTTAATTTTTTAAGTAGGTGTTGATTTTCTTGAAATTTTTGGCTTTTTCAGCACTATTTTTGTCAAGTTTAAAGGCAGAATTTTGCAAAACTTAAAACACGAAAATAATATTTTTTTTTTTTGGCCATTTTTTACCAGAAATTTGAATCACTCAAATCTGACATGATATGAGTGAGATACCGTACGTTAAAGATGAACAATAACTGATGAACGTTATCAAAAATAACTGATAAATGTTATAAAAAAATAACTGATGAACAATATCAAAAATAACTGATGAACGTTATTTTTTCGAAAATTGTTGAACATTATAAAAAAACAACTAATGAACTATATAAAAAATAACTGATGAATAATATTAAAAATAATTGATGAACGTTATTTTTTCGAAAAATGTTGAATATTATAAAAAATAACTGATGAACGTTATCAAAAATAACTGATGAACAATATCAAAAATAACTGATGAACTAATGAACATTACTATTTTTTTTTTAAATACTGATGAAAAAGACTAACTGATGAACAAGATTGATTGTGACTTAATTGATGAACAACGTGATTTTTTTATTTGGAAAACTGATGAACAACGTAATCTAACTTATGAACATACTAATGTAATTGATGAACATTGTGAATTTTTTTAAACAACTGATGAACAAAGTATATGATGAACAATATTTTTTATTGATGAACATTGTAATAAAACTGATGAACAAAATTAAACAGAACTGATGAACAACTCATTTTATTGATGAACAACATTTTCTATTGATGAACGATATTTTTTTGTTAGAAAACTGATAAACTACATGACTAACTGATGAACATTAATCTAACTAGAAATTAAAAAGACAACTTTATCTTTCAAAGTACCAGTTTACATAACCAAAACATTAATCAACTTTATCTTTTTTTGCTACTGTCTTCATCCATCTCTCATACCCAATTGACAAAACACATGCAATACTATGTCTTTTACACAACCTAGAACTCTTCACAACATCATAGACGAAAAAATATATCTTACACGCAACTCTGAGAAAGAAAGGTTAAAAAGAGGTGAGCGTAAGATTACGAAAATGCCCTTAGATGAAAAAGCAGGAGAGACACGTGTCGCTATAAGAATACTTTTTAGAGTTGATTCACTTTCTAATTGATCCCCATCCTTTATCTAATTATAGATGCTGCCAACCAAAAACTACTTACACGTCATCCCAAGTTGACCATGTTTGATTAGTTAGCTAAAAGTAAAAAAGCAATGCCTAGAGACACTATGATTGAAATGTACTGTAATAAAAGTGTTTAGATGTTTAAGACTTTAAGTTGATTAGAACGTACGTAAGATCAACTCTACTTTCATGTTTTCAGCAGTTTGTTTTATAGTCTCATGGTCAGAAGGTTAGAATGCTAGGCCGGTCGTTATGGCCAACCCAACCTTTGATCATGTCGCCCCTAGGCGACGCGTCCCCCCCCCCCCCTCGACTAGTGACCCAGAATGACGCGCCCCCCTCTCCCCACTTTTTCATTTGTTCGATCGGATGAGCAACCCAACCCAAATACACACAAACCAAAACCCCAACGGGTCTTTTGACCGTTGGGTTGATTTTTTTTCACAAAAAAAATAATAATAATAAAAAATAAATAAATAAAATAAAAAAATAAAAAATAAAAAATCTCTACTTTTTCACTATAAATACTACATTTTCTTCCTTTTTTTCACACATTGTCTTCTACAACTATCTTTGACATCTATTTTCTTCTATTATTATTCGACTCGAAAAAATGTCTCACAATACTCCTAAAACTAAAACACAAAAAACCTAATGATAACAAAACGTTCCAACAACAAACGATCCTAATTTTCAATTAACAAGTCACTCACCACCTATTAATTTATCACCTATTAATTTCCACCCGCTAGTTTGTCATTCCAATCGCAACATCAACAACTTATTTATGTTAACAATCTATTTTCTCCTCTGTTTAACCAACAACAACAAAATTATCCGTTTAACCAACCACAACCTCCGTATAACCAATCGATGTACCACCACCAACAACAACAACAATCTCAAATTATCGTCCGAAAATGTCACCCAAGATAGACCAATTTTCTCAATGATTTTCTCCCATTAATCCTGTAGATCTTGATAATATTGATCCATTTTTGGGTAGTGAAGATTATTCTATGGATCAAGGTTCGGGTGGTGGTCCATCCAAACCCGTTGAAATCGAGTCTCTCGTCGAAGATGCAACGCTCGTCAAAAGGAAGACTACAAAAAAAAGTCAACAAGCCAAGAAGACAGTGAATGACAGACCTAAACCATGGATCCTTAAGGAAGAGGCCGCCTTGTGTAGAGCATGGATACATGTGTCCGAGAATATCATTGAAGAAAATGCTAAAAAGGCACAAGTGTTTTAGACGGAAGTTCTAACATATTTTTAGAATGAAATGAAGGCTTCCACAAAATGATACGATTCAATTTTCGGCAAATGGAAAGGTAGGATTCATCCTAAAATTACTCAATTTTGTGAGGTTTACAATACCGTGAAAGAGATGCACTAGAGTGGCACAAGTGAGACAACAATTTACGTTCAAGCGGTAAAATAGTATCATGTTATTTACCATACGCCCTTCACAATGACTAAATGCTGGAGAATTTTGAAGGACCACAGAAAATGGAAATATGTTGAAATGCTAAAGTTTTACGAGCAATCCAAAGGCGGTGCTTCAAAAAATACAGACATCGAAAAGCACCTCACATGCCACTTCCGAAGCTTCAACACAAAGTGTTTTGAATCTGAACAAAAAAGCGGGTGATTCTGAGGAAGAGGTTCGGGAAGTGTGACCAATGGGAATGACAAGGCAAAGAAGAAAGTGTCAGCCTCCCAAGCTCATTCCAAAGCTTCAGTTGTTGTGTTCCACACCGGAGCTTGTAGCAATGTTGACTGAAAAATGGTCACACAGAATAAAGATATATTTTCCCACATGAAGGATGTCTCGACTGAGTATTTGAGAATAAAGGAGCAGGAATGGGAGATGAAGAGACTAAGGCTTGCACAAAGGGATAAAGGATTCGAGTTGTAACTTCAAATTTGTTTAATTTAAACAACAAGCAAAAAAAAACAAAAATGGAGAAAAACATATGTACTACAATAAACCCCATGACCATTTAACCGAAAAATAACTAGCGGTGTTGGCCGGAAGCAAAAGATCAAGGAGTGATATAATTTAGACGGGTGAAAGCTAAAGATACGCAACATATTTATTCTAAACAGACGATCTACGCAACGAACTTTGGAAATTACCATTCTACGTAAAATACATTCAAATTAGGAACGATCTACGCAAGATTACCGGGAACTAGCAGGTTACTAGCTTTGAAAAGTTACAATAATGGTCCATGTGGTTTGCGTTGACTTTCACTGGTCGTCCCTTGACTTTTTTTCACTTAAAAAGTTATAGTAATGGTCCCTATGGTTTGTGTTGACTTTTAGCTTTAGTCCTTTGTCTTTTTTTTTCCATTAATAACTTTGTGAGTTAATTACATAATGATGACGTATAGCCTATATTCGGGTCACGAACCCGACTAGAGTCCAATACTCATAAGCCCGGCACGGACTGGGCTAATACCAATAAGTGTTTGGGCTCACGAAAGCCCAAGCCCAAATCTATTTACGGAATAGATATCGGATATCTCCTAAATATGGAGATAATCATTCCCAACCGACTTAGGCGGGATACGCCGAAGGTTGAGGAACACGGAACCAACAAGGATTCCGTGTGTATATAAAGGGAATCTCATCCCTCGTTAAAGGTACGATCTACGAACCCTAACTCTCCTTAAAACCCTAAACCGATTACTTACTCTCACGCCGGAGGATAATCGTGGGAGACAATCCCTCGGTAAGCCTAACGGTGTTTTCTGTCTCTTAGTGCGCAGATCTCAAGCAACAATCAGCAATTGGTACGAGAGCCGGAGCCCCAAACAAGGAACGCCCAACTTTTGTATCAACACATAAATCGTCCCTTTTTTCACTTATAAATCTTTGAGTTAATTACATGTACGTTTTTGTACGTTCTTATACGTTTTCATCTGTTTTTATACGTTGTCATCCGTTTTTTAACGTTTTTGTTCGTTTTCGTCCGTTTCGTCCGTTTTTATATGATTTTTGTACGTTTTATACGTCTTCTTCCGTTTTTTAAGATGTCCTCCTTTTTGTACGTTTTCGTCCGTTTATGTCCATTTTATACGTTTTTGTACGTTTTTGTTCGTTGATGAGTGTGTAAATACTCATCATTTTTGGTCAAATCTGAACTGCAAAACATTTAAAAACACTCAGAAATGCATCAAAATACTGAAAATATTCCAAGGATTGTATTTTATATGTTTCAGATGCAAAATGTTTAAAATCAGATGAAAAACGAGCTAAGTTTGCATAATTGGCAGTTTCAGTCCCCCGACTTTCAAATCTTGACAAAATCAGTCCCTAAGCATTTGTTTTGGAATAAAAGTCAACCCAAGTCCTTTCAAAATCAAAATTTATCAAGAATGATCCTTGGGTAAAAAGTTTGGAGAATTTACAAGTTTGGTCCTTCAAGTTTCAAAATTGGCAAAAATAGTCCTTGGAAGTTTAAAAATGGAAAATTATCTTTTATGGGCCTTGTACTAATGAAACTTGGCAAGAATGACCCTTGAAAAAACTTTGCAAAATTGGCAATTTCAGTCCTCAAGTTTGGTGAATTGCAACAATGGTCCTTGTCATTAATAAACAAGCCATGCCCTTGACCCTTGAGCCTTGACCCCTGCCAAAACACCCTTGACCCCCCTAATTGAACCCCCTGCCTATTAATAAAACCCGGTCAAACCCCAGTCAACCCCTTTTCCCTCCTTTTTCCTGTCTTCTTCACCCACTGTCTGCAATTCCAGCTCCACAACCATGCTTCCAGCTCAACATACCACCACCTTATCACTCCACCTCAACAACAAAACAAGGTGCATTAAATGCCTCTTCCTTCCTTGCACTCAACCCCCCCAACTGGCAATACCATTTTGGCGCCAAAATTCATCAAACGGCTAAAATCCACTCCAATGATCCAATGGCTCTGAAAAGAGGTGGGAAATGCTCAGAAGACACGTGGGAGACTTTTTGTTGATAAATAGAAGGAAGAGAAGGCAGAGAGAAGTGGTAGTTAATTTTTAATAATTCTTGCAAAATCGTTTTTATTAGGAATGTCTTAGTTTAATTCTAAAATTGTAATTCTAAGTTTCTATGTATTAAACTTAAGCTGTTTAATCATTTGTAATAGAATTCAAGCATCAATTCAAAGTTTTATCCAAATTTGTTGTTTTTAGATTTCCTTTCATTTATTCAATGCTAAATGTGTTAATCCAAGCTCCAAAGAGCTTATTTCTAAACTCAAACAAGCCCACTGAAGCTGTTGATAGCTTTCAGTGAGCTTTAGAAAAAGATTCCTCAAATTTGGAACTTGGTCAACAAAAGTCAAACTGCAGTAATAATGGTGGCATAGTTCTGATTTGCTGATTTGATGTTGAATTTGGGTTGATTCATTCTAATCTGGAGTTAATATGGGTTTAGGATTAGTGGTACCTTGTTTTCGGTATACAAGACATTGTGGCTGGACGTTTGTAAGTCTAATGTTCATTCTGGTCTAAAATCAGTAGTTAGAATAGTAGATTTCATTTAAGTTGTGTTTATTAGATTGTCATTAGTTATATTTTAGCATTTCTGATTAATTGTTAAAGTAGTATAAGCTTAGATTATTTTCTGCATTTATTCATGTCTTGATTATGCATTTTTAGCTCAAATCTGTTTCAGAGTGATACTACTGTTAAATCTGTTCCAACTAGTTATATTTAAGTTTAATGCATCTGTTTTAATGGTTAAATAGGCTTAAATCAGTTTATTGCACAGTTATTGTTGCATTTCTGTCCATTAAAGGGTGTTTGGATTAGAGCACTTTCCTGTGATATAGGTTAAATTGTCAGCTGAGCTTGGTTGGTTTAGTGTGCTTAAGGATACTTAAGTTCAAATCAGTCATAGTTTTGAACCTACTATCACTAAAAGTCAAAATTTCAAGTTTCCCGCTCTCATGTTCATATCAGATTGATATAGGAGCTCATAATTTGCATATAAGTTAGATAGGAGTTAAGCTAGCTTAATTTGAGTGTATTCAGTTATTAAACATCAGTCTCATGTCATTTCATAAGCTCTAAAGTTAGAAAAAGTCAAATCTCAAGTTTGCTCATAAAAGTCAAAAGTTGCTTAAACAGTTTTTCATGGAACTTTGTGGATTTTTCATGAACTCAGTTTTGAGTTAAGATAAGTGAAATTTTTGGATAAACAAGTTTAGTTGGTCTATTTTTTAAGTCTGATTTTTTTTGAATTTTCTCAAGTCTTTATAAGCTCTGAACTAGCTTGTTTTTAGTACTCAATTGCCTTGTTCACACTCAGTTTAACTAAGTGTGAATCAGGCTTTCTTGCAGGCCCTGCACAAGCTTCATTTTAGCTTGGTAGTGGCTGAAACTTGGTATTAAGATAGTTCAGCTGGTGGTCTTGAGGTCTACAGTTTTGGTTTTCACATTGGTTCATTGGGTAGCTTATTATTAAGCTGCAAATAAGGTGGTTAAGGCTGTTTGGTTTCTTGGTCATTCATTAAGTCAAAACATTATAATCATAGTTTTAGATGATTAGGTTAGTTTAAACAGGTTGGTTTTGAGTAGTTTTAGCATATCTTAGCTGCTGGGATCATTTGGTGCTTATTTTGAGCCCTTTAGCTTAATTTGTAGTGCTTATTCATAAGCATTTCCACCACAGCTTCATATTCTCACACATAAGACCTAGTTTTTATATTTTTCTTAGACTTAGAATAATATTTTAGACTTTTCCTGAATTTTTTAGATTTTTCTATTACTGTTTGCTATTTTTCCTTATTTAAATAAGTTTTTAGGACTTTTTAAATAGTTTTTAATACAAATAAATCAGAAAAGCTTCAAAAAAATAATTTCTCATTTTTCCTAGATTAAGAAAAATATAAAAAGCCAAAAAAATATTTTTCCATAATTTTCCTAGTTTAAATAGTAATTTTTAGCAATTTAATTAGTTTTAAATAGTTTTTAAATCATAGAAATTAGAATATAAATCAGAAAAATACAAAATTAGTTTTGAAAATTCTCTTTAGTTATTTTAGATTTTTGAAAAATAGTTTCACAATTTTCCTCTTTAATTTCATAATTTTTAGTATTTTAATTTAGTTTTAAAGTTTAAAATTAGTTTTTAATTCAAATTTATAAAAGAAAAATCAAGAAAATCCAATTTTAAAAATAGTGATAGCGTTTATTTAATATAATTTAGCTTTTAATTTTCTTTCATTTTTCCTTTGTTATCTAGTATCAATCATAACCTCTTTCTTGTTCAATATCACCCGATCACTACACGTTTGGTTATTCAATCGCACGGCTCGTTGGGACTTAACGACCCGGGGAAACACTATACTCTCCTGGACTTAATTGCTTTGGTTCTAGACTGTCTGACTTTTATTACGGTTGACCATTCACAAGTGGTTGACTTGTGTGATAAACCTGACCGTTTGGGACCGAATCAAATTTTGGCGCCGCTGCCGGGGAGCTGTGCTAATAATCTTACGTTTAGCATATTAGTGATTTGAACAATCACTCCTTGTTCATACCATCTATATATGTTTATATTTTCTTATAAAAATCCAAAAATCCAAAAACATCTTAAAACCATAAAACCCAAAAAGATTTTCTTTCTTATATTTACAACATGTTTTTAAAAAATACAAAAAATATTCATCTTTACCCTCTTTCCATTTGATTCTAACTTCTTCTATTCTCATGGAATCTCTCTACGACTGAATTCGGAACGAAGTTGAAAAACTTCATACTTTATCACAAATGTCAAGAATTCGTGTTATTCGTGATGATCCATTAATTCTGCGTAGGGAAATGGAACGAGAAACCGGGGACAAAGGACCGGTACTTCCCTCGATAATGGAAGTGCTAAATACGTCCAACCTACGGTTATCCAAAGACCTAACCCCTCAATTGCTCCTAAGCCGTCTAAAATTGATCCTAAACTTTCACAATTTACGGTTAAAAGCAATCATGCAAAATTTAGACCGGTGACTAGCGAGAATGACTTGCCTAATCTTCACGCTTTCTCAGAACCAGAACCGGAGACCATTACGGAAGAGGTGGAAATTGCTAGCTCTCAGAGCACACCACTTGTCCCACCTCCGGATTTTTCAAAATGTTCTTCGAGACTTGATAGTCATTCGGATCACCATGTTGGTTTTGTTGATTCTTTGAATGAACCGATTCCTTCTCATAACTCTCAAATGGAATCGTTTATTCCTTGTGTCGGTTGTGGTGAGCCTCTTTTTGGTTCACCATGTCGCTGGTGTATGCGTGTGTACATTGTTGGTAATGATATTCGAACGGAGTTGTTTGTTTTGAGGTTCGAGGAATTCATTTGATTATGATCCTAATCCGAACTCATTTAACGACCCTCAAACTTTTCAATTACCCATCACGGCCCGACTTATCTTCAAATAATCAACATAACTGCTGTGAATTTTGTGGAGGTCCTCACCAAGGATTTGAGTGTCAATCGGGAAACACGTTTGTCTATGAACAGTTTCCGGTGATGCTCGAACTTTGGTTATGACCAATATCCATATAATTCACCGATCCAGACTCAACAGTTTCTTTGTTGTGAGATTTGTGGAGGTCCTCAAGATAATCTTCAATGTCAACCGTGGAATCAAAATTACTATACTTCCGGTTTTGACAATTTCCAACCTCCACAGCACCATACGGTTCAAACTCCACCTGAGCCGTTGTCTCAAGAAATTTCCCAAGGTTTTGAAACCGCAATGAAAACACTTGATGATATGATTCGTAACTTTAATCAAGTGAGTGGTGAAAAGACCATGGGAGAATTGCTAGCCGAAGAACGAGAGGCTCGCAATTCTAGGGAAGAATTATTGGTCTTAGAGCATGCAGCTCTAAGGCATTCCCAATTCTCTAAAGGCGGCTATGTATGATGATGACGAGGAGAGTTTTTATCCTTTTAAAGATAATCCTTCTCAACTCCCTCAGTTTGCTGTTATCACACTCGAGGTTCACACTCACTCTCTGAGCATGGGGGACGAGCATCTTGACACTGTTCTGAAAAGGAATCGGACAATTCATAAAGTCTAGTGTTGAGAACCTTGTCCCAATTCCAAGAGTCAAAGGAATTCTTGATCATGTGTGTGATAGCCCTCCTCCTCTTGTCTTCCAAAATGATCATATTGAGATGTTCTCTGATTCTGATGATGACGATTCGTTATCTTGTGGAGACATAAGTTATGTGGGGAATTACCTTCGAGCTTGTCAGCAGGAGAAAAGAATGAGGAAGAAATAATCCAAGACGAAGCTCTTCGTCTTACATTATTGAATGTTAATCTTCTCATTTCTAGAATCGAGGCTTTTAATGAAAAGCCTATTTCATCTCCTATCCCCATTAAGGATAGTGACATTCTTTCCGATGATTCTATTCCGAAATGAAAGCCTTCTATTTTGATAATATGGAGAGAAGATTAGTGGCGTACATTCACTTCTCATTCTCATAATTCTCTCCCGATCATGAATCATTCACTTTTGAGGAGTTCGCCGTTGAACTCACTCATATCATATCTCCCCGGAGTATGATAATTTCTACTTTGATCTAGACACACCCATAATATGTCTTGATCAAACGAGCTTAACTGATGAGATTCATGAAACTATGAATTCTCCTATTGAGGATGAAGAGTTAGTCATGATTTTTATCATGATTTTCTTTCTTTTCTTCATATATTCTATCACTTCTCCTGTTCTTCACTCCTTCGGGAATGAAGACATTATCTTTGATCTCGGCATTTCCATGTACCATTATCTTGAGCCGGGAATATATCTCATCGGTGTGGAACTTTCACGTGCTTCAAATATTTGTCCAAACATCTTGAATGAAAGTCCGATGGAGATTGTTTCTTCCACTTTGCTTCCCCATGAACCAATGAATGCGGGGTCGAGTCAAGCTAGCGACTCGGGAATCAAAAATAGTAGCACACTATATGGGTTTTCACCCGTATTTCTGACTTCTTTCTACTTTCTACCACCCTAGTGTGGGGGAGTTGCCCCCATTGTTGTATATAAAGTTTTCTAAAAAATTCAAAAAATTCACAAATAATGGCCGTAGTATTTCCCTTTGACGTTCTCAGTCTCGGCATAACCGCCGGTACTTTGAATATTGAGGGCAATATTCATTTCTAGTGTGGGGGAATTCTCACGAATTTTATCATGTAATTATACCACCCAATTCCCCATTTTTGGCAAAAAAAAATTTTTTTGGAGTAAGTGTTTTGCACTTACCAAACACGATTATCGATCCGCCATGTCTAATAAAAAAAAGGATTGGCTAATCGAGGAGCAAACGGCTCTTGGTAAAGATATCTCAAATCCGTTGACGGCTTGCAATTTGCCCAAAATTGTATGGTGTTCATCTCACCATATCTTTAATTAGTGAAGAGTTGGCTAGCCCGCAAGTTTATGGCTTGTGGTAAAGGCAGTTGGAAAACCATAATTGGTAATCGACTCACCAAAGATATTTTATCTAAGAGTTGGCTAGTCAAGAAGCAAACGGCTTCTGGTAAAGACAAATCAAAACCATTGAAAGCTGGTGATTTGCTCAAAATCATTTGGTTATCATTGTACCAAGGTTCTTACTTGAACTGAAACAATTGGCTACTCGAGAAGTAATGGCTTTTGGTAAAGAGATTCAAATCCATTAAGTTTTCATAAAAGATTGCTAGGGACTAGCAATGGTTTAGTGTGGGGGATTGATGAGTGTGTAAATACTCATCATTTTTGGTCAAATCTGAACCGCAAAACATTTAAAAACACTCAGAAATGCATCAAAATACTGAAAATATTCCAAGGATTGTATTTTATATGTTTCAGATGCAAAATGTTTAAAATCAGATGAAAAGCGAGCTAAGTTTGCATAATTGGCGTTTCAGTCCCCGACTTTCAAATCTTGACAAAATCACCCCTCGAGCATTTGTTTTGGAATAAAAGTCAACCCAAGTCCTTTCAAAATCAAAATTTATCAAGAATGATCCTTGGGTAAAAAGTTTGGAGAATTTACAAGTTTGGTCCTTCAAGTTTCAAAATTGGCAAAAATAGTCCTTGGAAGTTTAAAAATGGAAAATTATCTTTTATGGACCTTGTACTAATGAAACTTGGCAAGAATGACCCTTGAAACAACTTTGCAAAATTGGCAATTTCAGTCCTCAAGTTTGGTGAATTGCAACAATGGTCCTTGTCATTAATAAACAAGCCATGCCCTTGACCCTTGAGCCTTGACCCCTGCCAAAACACCCTTGATCCCCTAATTGAACCCCGCCTATTAATAAAACCGGTCAAACCCAGTCAACCCATTTTCCTCCTTTTTCTGTCTTCTTCACCCACTCCGCTGCAATTCCAGCTCCACAACCATGCTTCCAAACTCAACATACCACCACCTTATCACTCAACCTCAACAACAAAACAAGGTGCATTAAATGCCTCTTCCTTCCTTGCACTCAACCCCCCACCCCCAACCGCAATATCTCATTTTGGCGCCAAAATTCATCAAACGGCTAAAATCCACTCCAATGATCCAATGGCTCGAAAGAGGTGGAAATGCTCAGAAGACACGTGGGAGACTTTTTGTTGATAAATAGAAGGAAGAGAAGGCAGAGAGAGGTGGTAGTTAATTTTTAATAATTCTTGCAAAATCGTTTTTATTAGGAATGTCTTAGTTTAATTCTAAAATTGTAATTCTAAGTTTCTATGTATTAAACTTAAGTTGTTTAATCACTTGTAATAGAATTCAAGCATCAATTCAAAGTTTTATCCAAATTTGTTGTTTTTAGATTTCCTTTCATTTATTCAATGCTAAATGTGTTAATCCAAGCTCCAAAGAGCTTATTTCTAACTCAAACAAGCCCACCGCTTGTTGATAGCTTTCAGTGAGCTTTAGAAAAAGATTCCTCAAATTTGGAACTTGGTCAACAAAAGTCAAACTGCAGTAATAATGGTGGCATAGTTCTGATTTGCTGTTTTGATGTTGAATTTGGGTTGATTCATTTTAATCTGGAGTTGATATGGGTTTAGGATTAGTGGTACCTTGTTTTCTGTATACAAGACATTGTGGCTGGACGTTTGTAAGTCTAATGTTCATTCTGGTCTAAAATCAGTAGTTAGAATAGTATATTTCATTTAAGTTGTGTTTATTAGATTGTCATTAGTTATATTTTAGCATTTCTGATTAATTGTTAAAGTAGTATAAGCTTAGATTATTTTCTGCATTTATTCATGTCTTGATTATGCATTTTTAGCTCAAATCTGTTTCAGAGTGATACTCTTTGTTAAATCTGTTCCAACTAGTTATATTTAAGTTTAATGCATCTGTTTTAATGGTTAAATAGGCTTAAATCAGTTTATTGCACAGATTATTGTTGCATTTTCGTCCATTAAAGGGTGTTTGGATTAGAGCACTTTCCTGTGATATAGGTTAAATTGTCAGCTGAGCTTGGTTGGTTTAGTGTGCTTAAGGATACTTAAGTTCAAATCAGTCATAGTTTTGAACCTACTATCACTAAAAGTCAAAATTTCAAGTTTCCCGCTCTCATGTTCATATCAGATTGATATAGGAGCTCATAATTTGCATATAAGTTAGATAGGAGTTAAGCTAGCTTAATTTGAGTGTATTCAGTTATTAAACATCAGTCTCATGTCATTTCATAAGCTCTAAAGTTAGAAAAATTCAAATCTCAAGTTTGCTCATAAAAGTCAAAAGTTGCTTAAACAGTTTTTCATGGAACTTTGTGGATTTTTCATGAACTCAGTTTTGAGTTAAGATAAGTGAAATTTTTGGATAAACAAGTTTAGTTGGTCTATTTTTGAAGTCTGATTTTTTTTGAATTTTCTCAAGTCTTTATAAGCTCTGAACTAGCTTGTTTTAGTACTTAATTGCCTTGTTCACACTCGGTTTAACTAAGTGTGAATCAGGCTTTCTTGCGTGCCCTGCACAAGCTTCATTTTAGCTTGGTAGTGGCTGAAACTTGGTATTAAGATAGTTCAGCTGGTGGTCTTGAGGTCTACAGTTCTGGTTTTCACATTGGTTCATTGGGTAGCTTATTATTAAGTGCAAATAAGGTGGTTAAGGTTTGTTTGGTTTCTTGGTCATTCATTAAGTCAAAACATTGTAATCATAGTTTTAGATGATTAGGTTAGTTGAAACAGGTTGGTTTTGAGTAGTTTTAGCATATCTTAGCTGCTGGGATCATTTGGTGCTTATTTTGAGCCCTTTAGCTTAATTTGTAGTGCTTATTCATAAGCATTTCCACCACAGCTTCATATTCTCACACATAAGACCTAGTTTTTATATTTTTCTTAGACTTAGAATAATATTTTAGACTTTTCCTGAATTTTTCAGATTTTTCTATTACTCTTTGCTATTTTTCCTTATTTAAATAAGTTTTTAGGACTTTTTAAATAGTTTTTAATACAAATAAATCAGAAAAGCTTCAAAAAAATAATTTCTCATTTTTCCTAGATTAAGAAAAATATAAAAAGCCAAAAAATATTTTTCCATAATTTTCCTAGTTTAAATAGTAATTTTAGCAATTTAATTAGTTTTAAATAGTTTTTAAATCATAGAAATTAGAATATAAATCAGAAAAATACAAAATTAGTTTTGAAAATTCTCTTTAGTTATTTTAGATTTTTGAAAAATAGTTTCACAATTTTCCTCTTTAATTTCATAATTATTTAGTATTTTAATTTAGTTTTAAAGTTTAAAATTAGTTTTTAATTCAAATTTATAAAAGAAAAATCAAGAAAATCTAATTTTAAAAATAGTGATTGCGTTTATTTAATATAATTTAGCTTTTTAATTTTCTTTCATTTTTCCTTTGTTATCTAGTATCAATCTTAACCTCTTTCTTGTTCAATATCACCCGATCACTACACGTTTGGTTATTCAATCGCAGAGCTCGTTGGGACTTAACGACCGGGAAACACTATACTCTCCGGACTTAATTGCTTTGGTTCTAGGTATCACCGACTTTTATTACGGTTGACCATTCACAAGTGGTTGACTTGTGTGATAAACCTGACCGTTTGGGACCGAATCATTCGTTTCGTCCGTTTTTTGTACGTTTTTATACGTTTTCATTCGTTTTTATATGATTTTTGTACGTTTTATACGTTTTCTTCCGTTTTTTATGATGTCCTCCTTTTTTTGTACGTTTTCGTCCGTTTTTGTACATTTTAATACGTTTTAATCCGTTTTTATACGTTTTTGTACATTTTTATACGTTTTCATCCGTTTTTCGTCCGCTTGTTGCACGTTTTTTTAAGTTTTTATATGTGTTCATCTGTTTTATACGTTTTTATATGTTATCATCCGTTTTTATACATTTTTGTATGTTTTTATTCGTTTTCGAACGTTTTTATACGTTTTCATCCGTTTTTATACGATTTTTGTACGTTTTATATGATTTTTTTACGTTTTATACGTTTTCATCCTGTTTTATAAAATTTACAAAAAATGTATAAAAGTGTATGAAAACATATAAAAATGGATGAAAACATATAAAAACGTACAAAAACTGTATAAAACCAAAAAACGGATGAAAACGTATAAAAACGTACAAAAATCATATGAAATGTTTAAAACGTACAAAAACGTATAAAATGCATAAAATCGTACAAAAACGTATAAAATGCATAAAATCGTACAAAAACGTATAAAATAGATGAAAACATATAAAAACTTATAAAAATGTACAAATATGGACGAAAACGAATAAAAACGAATGAAAACATATAATAATCAAATAAAACGCACAAAAACGTATAAAACTTATAAAAATGAACGAAAATGCATAAAAATGGACGAAAAGGTATAAAAAAGAATGAACATGTACAAAAATTGTATAAGACGTACAAAAACGTATAAAACCGGATGAAACGTAATAAAACTTTAAAAGCATTACAAAAAGCAATTGAAAAACTAGATGAAAACACATAAATAAACGTACAAAAACCCTAAAAAAACGGACGAAAACGTACAAAACGGACGAAAACATATAAAAACGTACAAAAATCGCATAAAAACATAAGAAAACATATAAAAAAGATAAAAACGTATAAAAACACAAGGGACTAAAGGTGAAAGTCAAGGCAAACCATAGGGACCATTACCGTAACTTTTTTAAGTGAAAAAAAATCAATTGACGACCAGTGAAAGTCAACGCAAATCACAGGGACCATTATTGTAACTTTTCAAAGCCGGTAACCTGCTAATTCCCGTTAATCTTGCATAGATCGTTCCTAATTTGAAAGTATTATACATAGAATGATAATGTTGATCCGAGTTGAGCAAACGATCCTTATAGAAACTGACTTAACAATGATTTGTTAAATACTACGCGGAATATAATATTTAACCTTAAGAAGAAAAACAGTAATAACACTTAAACACCTCAATTATATTAATAACGAATACTCTAACCAGTATTAGGGTTTTACAACCTTGAAGTGTATCGACCTTAGATATATCAAAACACCGATATCTAATCTAACCTAGGACCTCCTTTTATAGGCTAAGGAGTCCTTTACAATATACAATACATTATTCTACAAGATAAATATCTTTTCCATACTTATCTAATACAAAACATTAAACCGACTTAATAACTAGCAGTGATTACAATTATACTATCCGTGGTTTCACAACTCTACTAGCCGTGGTTTAACTCTGCAATGGTTATCATTGAACTATCCGTGGTTTCCATTGAACTAGCCGTGGTTTCCACACTTAGTGAAATTCTTCTCAGTGGAACCTAAAACCCAACAGATAATTTTCAAAGTTCCTTGCGTAGATCGTTTGTTTTGAATAAATATGTTGCGTATCTTTAGCTTTCAACATAATTTAGACTATTAGTTTATGTTTTCAATTTGTATTGTCATGTTTTCAATTTTATTTTAATTATTATTGTAATGTTTTTAGATTATTAATGATTTTTTTATTATTATTATTGTTATTATTATTATTATTATTATTATTATTATTATTATTATTATTATTATTATTATTATTATTATTATTATTATTATTATTATTATTATTTTTAAATTATAAATCAACACTTTTATTAAAAACTTATAGGATTTACAAAAAATTAGTGGGAAGCCGAGAAACCAACTGGGCCCCCACACCTCTAGCAATAGCAAAACCAATCATATTATTATTATTATTATTATTATTATTATTATTATTATTATTATTATTATTATTATTATTATTATTATTATTATTATTATTATTATTATTATTATTATTATTTTAAAGTTGGTCACTGGTAAGGTCATCATAACAGCTGTTTGGTCTTGTGTTTGGTCTAACAGAGAGAAACTGATGTGGCGCTAATGTAACATGGTCTGATCATGGGTTGAGTTACTATAACTACTAGTCTTAGATCACTTCAATTGCATAAGTCTGTTTTATTAACATCAATTCATCATACTTGTACTTCTTCCTAACTTTTACTTTGTTGAATACAAGATGGGTTTAAGCTGTTAAAAATTATGGGTTTTTATCACTATATTAACTAGATACTTGAATTATAAAGTGTTTCACTATGTGTTTATCCACTTTCAAAAAACTGATTACTTCATGAGATAATGACATGTAAATAGACGGGGTTTTTTCTGTTTAAATTATTATAAAAATGCAACACTAAACTGTCTTTCAATACCTTTAGCTACACAGAACTGATTCATCACATCATTCTTAAACTCAGTTCCATTATCACATCTGATTACTTTGACCTTATAACTTACTAGAATTTCTATCTTAGTAATGAAACTCTTAAGAATCTCACTAGTTTCACTCTTAGCAGCCAAAAAGTATACCCAAGAAAATCTACTATAATCATCAGTGATAACTAGGCAATCCTGCTTATGGTTCAAACTTTTAACAAAGGTAGGTCCAAATAAGTCCATATGAAGCATAAACAATGGTTGTGTTATGGTGTTTACAGGGTTGGTCTTACAAGAAGCTCTATGTTGTTTTCCCCCTTTTGACAGGCCACACACGCCTTACACTCAAAAACCTTAGAAGGTAACCCTCTCACTAAGTTTCCTTTTACTAGTTTATTGATTGTTTTGTAATTGAGATGACCTAGCCTTCTATGCCACAATATTGACTCATCTACAGATGCTTTAGCAAACAAACATAAGGACCTATTATGAAGAACATTTTTAAGATCAAAACAATATATATTTTCCTTCCTAGGTACCCTAAGTTGTATAAACTTCTCATCGGGCATCTTAAACTCGAGGAGATAACACCACACACTCAGTTTCCCCAAAAAGTACCCAGTTTTCTTATCACACATTTGAGAAACACTGAATAAATTGTACTTAAGTCCCTGTACCAAATAGACCTTTTCAAAGTCTAGATTCCCTGCTTACTGATTGTGCCTCGCCAAGTATCTTTCCTCCCTTTGGGTCATTGCCAAATGCCACATATCCTCCATCATAAGCTTCAAAATCTTCCAAATTGCTTCCATCCCAAGTCATGTGCCCAGAGCAACCACTATCAAAAACTCCTTTATCTTTTAGCTCGGTTTGAAGATTGCCCACGCACATAAGATTTACACAAGTTAGTGCCTTTTGTGGACCCAAGTCAGATCTTGACTTGGGTCGCCTCTGCATCAAAATATTCAAATTTCGTTAGGTCCATTGATGCACAGTTGACATATTGTAAAACCTTGGTCTTAGGCTTCCATTGCCAACTTGCCGAGGCCTTAACAGATAAAATGATTTCCAACCATCTGTACGCTTATCACCTTTGGAATTTTTAAAACTTCTTTTGAATCAGTGGTGATATTTGACTTATCAGTGGTTTGACACTGCTTAGCCGTGTTTACATTTTGCTTAGCAGTGGTTGGAACCCATTTAGGAGAGGCAGTGACAATAGATTTTGTATTCCCATTCCTCATTAGCACTGCTCTTGGAATCATGTTACTGTTAGGATGAGGGTTTGTTTTTCTTGAAAAGTTTTTATGATTTACCCTCCTCCAATGATTCCAAACTTGTGGTCTGTTTTTATGACAATTTCTCTGTAAGTGTTCAAAACTACCACACACAAAACAAGCCTTATTAACACATTGAAACTCATCACCTAATCTGCTAGAAATTAGACCATTTAAGCTTCTTTGATTACCCCTAGGTTTATATTGTTTCATCTGTTCCCTAGGAATTTCCCTGTACTCTACAACTTTCTTGGTAACTTTAGCTCCAAATCTAGGTACAAGGTTGACTTGCTTAGAATCAACTTTCTTAACGGCTCTACCTTGTCGACTTAGTTGATTCATTTCTATCATCCTCGAATCGATTCCCAATCTTCAATTATGGGAGCACCGGATAACTTATCGAACTTATCTTAGGTGTTTCAGGTCTTATTTACTTCTTCAACAGGTTTATTAAAACTGAATTCACTACTAAATGACAGTTCTTTAACAGGTGGTGCATGTTTCATTAAGGGGGTGGTGGCATATCATTGTATCCTAAACCAGTACCATCTTTGAACAATTTTTGACCAATTGGTTTCTGTACAAGATCAGAAGCATATTGTAATTTAGCAACCCTAACAACATGTTTTTCTTTTTCCTCTAGGGCCTGAACTTTTACACTTTCTGCTTCTGCTAGTCTTTCTTTAAGCATTTTAATCTCTCTGTTTTTAAGATCAATTTCACCACCTAGTATATTGATCTTTTCTACATACTCAAACTCACATTTAATACAGAACTTTAGCCTCTCTTCCACACCCTCTAAACCAACTCTATATCCTAAGTTATCTAGAGTCAATCTCTCTACTTCTTTTCTCATACTCTCAGTGATAGCCTTTTGAGACTCTAAGTTATCAGCACATGATTTAAAAGAACAAGTAGATGTTTTAGAATCATTAGATACCTCAGAATCTGAACCAGAAGATGAAGCATAGGCCATTAGAGCAAAGTTATGCTCTTTTGAAGCTTCACTAGCAAGAAAAGCTGCATTTGGACCTTCTTCAATCTGATCACTCCAATCATAATCACCAAGTCCATCCCGAGCAACCAAAGTGAAGAAATAGTAGGCTGTTCTGTTGTCTTCTTAATGCCTTCAAGTCTTTTAGGAGCTCGACATTCCCTAGCAAAGTGACCTTTCTTCTTGCAATTAAAGCACTCCATCTTGCTTTTGTCGAATCCAGCTCTCCTTTGACCATCATACTTCACCTGTCTTCCAGTCCTCCTTAGAAACTTCCTTGCTTGGAGAGTCAACATTGCCATTTGCCATTGAAGATTAATCTCTTCAAGATCATCGGGATCAATTTCATCCGATCTTGATTCAGCAAGAATAACCTGGTAGTTAAATCAGCCAGGAAAGCACGATTGCACCATCACTTTGTCATTATCACTAACAGTGGTATTGTTTGCAATAGCGTGGTTATACCATAGGCGCATGGATGCATCTTTTGGGCTTTTGTGATTAGTGGAGACAAAAGCAATGTTTTGATTAGAAGAAGACGAGTTAGAAAAGGTATTCTCAGACTCATAGACCTTCAAGTTATTGAAGAGATTGTCTAGAGTCATTGTAGCAAAGTCCGTCATGTTTCTCCACACAATGGTATGAATAGCCCAATTAGATGATAAGCTCCTTATGAACTTCAAATTAATATCTTCTTGAAGGAACTTGTAACCCACTTTCCTTGATTGGTGATGAGTTTTGAAGCCTATTGTATGTACCATCAATCTTTTCTCCACTTTGAGCAGTGAAGGTTTCAAAATGATGCTTAAGCATGTTCATCCTTGACTTCTTGGTAGCTTCATTACCAGCAAACCTTAATTCAAGAGCATCCAATAGTTCTTTAGCCGATTCATACTGATCAAAGTCTAATGCATACTCATTAGGTATTCCCATGGAGAGAATACTGTGAGCTTTGATCTCCATCTTCCTCTTAGCTTTATCAGGTTCACTAACAATAGTAATTTCCTTACCATCCTCACCCTTCAAAGGAAGAGAGTCTCCCTTTTCAACAACATCCCATAGAGCATAATCAATCATGCGAATGTATTGCCTCATTCGCATCCTCCAGATTTGATATTCACCATGTTTGAGCATGGGCACCTTTGAAGCAGTCACCATATGAGTTTCTTCAGACATCTTAACTTCCTTGAGTACAGTTTAACAGACTTCTTCTTGATAACAGTTTCTAGATCACAAGCTCTGATACCACTTGTTGATCCCAGTTGAGCAAACGATCTAATATAGAAACTGACTTGTAACAAGAGCTTATCAAGTATTATGCGGAATTTAACACTTGATCTTAAGAAGAAGAACAATTAACATTCAACACCTCAATATTTATTATAATGAATACTCTTACATATTAGGGTTTGCAACCTTGAAGTGTATCGACCTTAGATATAAAACATAATGATATCTAACCTAACCTATGACCTCCTTTTATAGGCTAAGGAGTCCTATACAATATACAATACGTAACCTACAAGATAAATATCTTTTCCATATTTATCTGATACAATAAACTAACCGACTATAGAAAACTAGCAGTGCTTACAATATACTATCAGCGGTTACACAATACTACTAGCCGCGGTTATCTTCATCAATGGTTACACTCTTCTATCCGTGGTTATCTTCAAGCTTGTCCGTGGTTCCATTACTTAAAGTAATTCATCATCCAAGGAACCTAAAACCCAACAATCCTCCCCTAAACTTGATAAATTCTAACAGAATTCTCAAGTTTCTTTTAAGCTCAAACATCGATGTGGAGGATGTAGCCAAACACTTACTTGCTTTAAGTATCTTCTCATACTTCCTCAACAAGTCTTAAGCTTGACCATCATAGGACAATAACATCTTAAAACAACCCGGCTTCAACATCTGAGCAATTATTCCTAGATGCTTATTCAATTTAGGATAATCACCTTCTACAAGCATATGAATAATCAGTCCGAAACAGCTTAGAACATGAACTCCACAAGTTTGATATAAAAACCAACGAGTAACTTGACCATTGTAGAGTCCCTGCCATTCAGGTTCAAACATGAGTAGGTTCAAATAGAATCTTCAAATTATGATACAACAACCTCTCATGATAATCATTTGGATGTACTTCACCAAAGTTATTCTTGTAAAGTATCCAAAGATTCATCAAATCATCTCTATCAAAATATTGAAGCATTTGAGAAAATTTATTATGCTCAGAAACTTCATTATTGAGTCTTTGAATTTTCCAAACTCCTTCACTTCCATCTAAAAGATTAAACTCATAAGAAATGATTTGATTCACTCCGCAACAACTTTTAACTTCTTAGAATCAGATGTCCTCTGACCTCGATGTTCTTTTTCCGTTTACTTTGCATCCATGCATCATGCTCTTTAATCCACTCTTTCTCCTTTTGAGAATCATCTACAGAAATCATCATTATTAATTCTCATACATGTCTCATATATTTCCAAGATTCTTTTTAAATGAACAGTACTAAGATTTTCGTAAATATATATACGAATTCTTGATAATCTTCATCAAAACATTCCTCAACTGAGCAATAGAAGGAGGTTTCTTTCTTACAATTTTCTTCTTTTCTTTACTAACCTTCTTTGCCAACATACCCAGAAGTCTAGCCTTTTCTTCATCATCAAACAAAGCCCATTCTTGTACTGTATACTCATCATTGATCAATTCGTAGCTTTAAGATAGTTTTGAGATTCATACCATGTAGCTAATAACTTCTGACTAGCTTCTTCTTCATCTTGCTTTCTCTTCTCCAAACTCCGCTTTTATCCTCCTCTTCTAAACTTCTAGCAAACTCTTCATCATAAGCCTCTTGTTCTTGCTTTTATTCTTGAACTTCATTACTACTTCTTTGCCTTTTCCAACATTAGATTTGACCATTTTCTTCTTCAAAGGTTCACCAATAACCAAACTTTTACCTTTTGGTTTACCTTTTGATTTAGTAGCAGTAGACTGAATATCTAAAACAGGTTCAATGATTGATGTAGATATGGATGATGTTTTGCTCAGATTAATCAATGTGCTCGCAGCCTCTTTCTCTACTTCTTTAGGCTTAGATGGTAATTCAGAAAGAGTTGTAACAACAGTAGAAGTAGTTATGATAGCAGTGGGTATGACAATGGTAG
The DNA here is from genome assembly GCA_910596185.1 of Chrysanthemum makinoi. Classification (NCBI taxonomy): domain Eukaryota; kingdom Viridiplantae; phylum Streptophyta; class Magnoliopsida; order Asterales; family Asteraceae; genus Chrysanthemum; species Chrysanthemum makinoi. The sequence continues at coordinate 348,109,568 of OU343222.1, forward strand.
GAACAATAGCCAATTGCAAACTACATCCGCGTGGTTACAAAAGTACTAACCATGGTTTCATATATACTATCGTGTTGTGTTGTTCGCACTACATCAACATTCTTCAATTCTTCAAGAACAACGCATTCCCATCTTTATCGAAACCAGAAAATCTTGATCTCCACTCTCAACCTCTTCCTCCATAGTAACACCAACAGTACATCCACGGCCTCACGAATGCATACCATCACTCCTCCCTGTTTGGATACATCATTCACATTGACAACAAAAGGAATTCACCTTCTCTTTTCTTTTGGCAAAGCTTTCACAGCAGCACTCCTGTCTTTTCACTTTCTCCAAAACCAAGACTCTATGCTTCAAACCTCTCTGAATATCCTTACCACGAAGCACAGATAACTCCTGTAAACCAGAAACAGTACCCTCCAGTTTAACACATTTAACCGTCAATTCATTTAAGCGTTCAAGAATATCCTCCCCACTTCGACTTGTGTTAACTGGTCCGAGAGGTGGTTCATTGGAAAAGTCATCATGTACAAAATCATTAACCACAATTCAATGTCGGTTCCCTATCCCTCATCACTTCGAGCGTGTTATGCTGCTCCGGCGTGATCCTGGATATAAAAGACATAGCACCCGACCGAGGCCCGATCATCTATGTACCCTTTAGCAGCCAGTTGGCTAGGATACCTCCACTGTGTTAAGCTCCAAAGAACTTTCCACATTAGGAGTTGCCAAAGGTTGGGTCTTATTGATGTTTCCACTAGCCTGACCCATGCAAAGCATGAATCAGTAGTGGAAGCCCTTCCAATCATGTCACCTACTCCACTCGCGTGACGGCCTCATTAACCATACCACTAGCACTAGCCTCGAGGAAGCCGAGTGCCCCTGTGTTCTCCTAGTCCATGATGCAAGACCTTCATTAAACTCAGAATCAGTAGGAAAAGTAAGCATGTGAGGAAATAAAGGAACATCTTGAATAACAACATTCTGTGGCTGATTCCTCATATGTGCAAACACTCTAGGAAGCATACGATGTACCTCATACTCTCTAATATGTTCAATAGGATCCTGTATTTGATGTTCCACAAGCATCTGAACAAACCTAGGATACAAATAATATTTACCCTTCTTCCTAATATTCTGCACTAACCCCTCATATATCATCCTAGACCAGTTAAATTTCCTTCCATCTGACAAACAAATAATAGCAGTAGCAATTTTTGAAGGAAAATCATTAAAGCCTGTGGTCTTATTGCTCATACACACATCAACAAAGTGTAATCAAAACTTCCATTGTTGAGAAAAAGAAACTCTTAAAAAATTGTACCTTGTCACCTCTGTGTGTATAACCTAATCTCTCTAAACCAGCAACAATCTCAACATTAAGATTATCAACACCATCGCATCATCAAGCCTCAAAACTCTCTTAGAAGCTCCTCGAAGCGAATATCATTCTCATCCACCCTAGTACTAAAAACCTCCAACCCATTAACCTCTTCAAGTTTAGCATTCTTCCAAAACTGACGTATATAGGCTTTAAGAATGGTAGGTTCAACTGTTAAAGCAAAGTGAATGGGACTATGAACAAGAAAATCAATCATTTGATGGAACCCTTCAGAGCGAGCATCTTTGGTGAGAATAGCAACAAGATTATGTGTAGTGGAGTACGTCTCAGCCATTGTGATTAATGATATGAATGAAGTGGGTTTGTGAAGAAATCAACCAAAGTGATTAGGGTTTAAGGATATTTGCAATTGTAAGTGGATAGAAGATTAAAGAAAGTGATCCATCCGTGATTTTGGTAAGTGATATATACTTTTGCCAAAGCGTCAAAACAACCCCTGAAGTATCAAAACAGAGTAACATACTATCCGTTGTTCCACAACAACTGTCCGTAGTTGTAACACACCATCAGTGGATACAGATAAGCACTCCTCCCAACTGGTCCAAATTAGAGCAAGCAAATCCATGCCTCTTGAAAAGTGATCTCACAAGATATAAAGGATTACACAAAAACCATCTATTACACAAAAACCATTTTTTTTTAAGCAGCAACCACACTAGCTCCTTATGCACACACATCCTTCTTTCATGCAAGACAACACAAAACAAACACAAAGACAAAGATTATTGTTGTCAGTGGTTAGTAATAGCCAGAAGTGGTTACAAACAACCTATCCGGGGTTAGAACAGTAAAGTCAACATAGTCAACTTCTAGAATATATCTTAGTCCAATCCCCAAGAACCTCATTAACTCTCCAACCACATTAAACCTGTCCCATAGTTACTTCAAAACCCTAAACTTCACTTATAAAAAGCAACCAAATATCATATATCGCCCAAACCAATCAAGAGATAAAAACCCTAATTGCTCCAAAATCCCCAATCAATCAAAATGTGGAACCCTAGTTGGAACAAACCAGAAGTGGTTGATCTAACCACCTCCTCATCCTCTTCATCATCTTCATCATCAAGTGAAGATGGAAACCCATGGCTAACCTATTTGCCTCCACTAGAACCAAGACCAAGAAAATCTCCATTTCTCCCATCATCTGAAGATGATAGTGTGGAATCCAGTGATGCCTCTGAGACTCGATGACTCTTCTAAGAAGAGAACTTCAAACCCCAAACCTTCATCATCTAACCCCCAACCAAGACCACGAGCAAGAAACCCACCACTCCCTAGTGACAGAGAGGTGGTTCTTGGTCTTAGTGCACCAAATCATGGTGCTCTCCCTCACACATCGTATCCGGAAGGGAAAAGGGAAGATGGAGTAAGTTTCTGAATGGTGGTAAGAGAAGATGGAGCACAAGAAGAATATCATATCATCCATCTATCTGCCACAATCAGCTTCTTTCTTCGTTTGCATCAATCCATCATTTCCATTTGATCCTTAGTCGCTTCGTTTGCATATGATAAATGCATATCCAAAGATCAAACGATATCGGCAAGGATAGTAGTAGATAGTAAAACCATGTATAGATGTAGTCTTTATTTAGCACTTGAAGTTTCATTGTGTCGTAGTCGTAACCGCTTTGTTGAATGAACAATGTAACTTCAGTACTTCTTGCATCTCTATAATGATTAAGTGTTTTCCTGCACACCGTTAGTGGAAACACGTAGACCAACTAAATGGATAGATTAACTCTATCAGTGGTTAGAACCAATACTATCAATGGATATAAGAAGAAATAGCAATACTAAGATTACATAATAACAGTCCAATATTTTTACAAACTTATACAAAACAATTTTGAGAATTTTAGAGATTAATCATTCCTATACTAACAACAAGATACTGAAACCTCCCCACATCAAAAGCTTTGGTGAGAAGATCGCAACATTGAAATCATTATGTATTTTACCATTTGAATCAAACCTTTTCTCATTACAATCTCTAATAAAATGATGTCTTATCTCAATATGTTTAGTTCTATAATGTAAAACGTGATTTTTGATAATGCAAATGGTACTGTTATTATCAATGTAAATCTTAGTATGCATAAAATTGTACCCAAAATCCAAAGAATTGATTCGAATCCATAGAACTTGACCACGCACTAGCACATCCACATATTCAAGCCTCGGTTGTAGAATTAGCCACAATAGTTTGCTTTTACACGCCAAGAAATTAATCTGCTTCCCAAGAACTGACATCCTCCAGTGGTAGACTTCCTATCTAGACTAGCTCCAGCATAGTCACTATCAGTGTAGGCCACCAAATCAAAAGGAGAATCCTTAGAGTACCAAAGGCCCAATTTAGGATGACCTTTCAAATACCTAAAGATCCTCTTAACAGCATTCATGTGTGAGGTATTGGGTGTTACTTGAAATCTTGCACACATACATCATCTGAGAACATAATGTCTGGCCTGATGCAAGTAAGATACATCAAAGATCCAATTATGGATCTGTACAACTTCAAATCAACTTTGGGACTTCCATCATCACGGTAGCATAGGTTTCTGAGTCTCCATAGGTGTACTTGCACTTTTTACATCTTGAAACCCAAATTTCTGCAACACATCTGCTACATACTTGTCTTGACTAATGAAAATACCATCACCCTTGTTGAACCTGTAACTCCAAAAGAAAGTGAGTTCTCCCATAGAACTCATATGAAACTTATCATGCATAAGTTTCTCAAAATCTCTGCATAGCTCCTTGTTAGTAGACCCAAAGATGATGTCATCTACATAAAACCTCAACGAAAATATCATCTTTGTGCTTTCTAATGAACAAAGTTTTATCAATCAGTCCTCTCTTAAACCCATTGTCCATCAAATAAGTAGATAGGCATTCATACCATGCCCTAGGAGCCTGATGCAGTCCATACATAGCCTTCCTCACCCTGTAAACCTTGTCAGGATGATCAGGATTTCAAAACCAGGGTCGGAGGTTGTGACAGACATAAACCTCTCATCAATAGTGCCATATAAAATGCACTTTTAACATCCATCATGCCACACAACAAAATTCTTGAATGAAGCATAAGCCAAAAACAGTCTAATAGCCTCTATCCTTGCAACGTTGCAAATACTTCATCATAGTCCAATCCTTCAGTTTGTGTGTATCCTTGAGCAACCAATCTTGACTTGTTTCTCACTACAATTCCTCTTTCATCCCTTTTGTTTCTGAACACCCATTTAGTCCCAATAGCCCTCTTCCCATTTGGAAGATCAACCAATGTCCAAACCTCTTGAAGTTTGAACTGAAGAAGCTCCTCTTGCATTGATTCTACCCAACCTTCTTCATTAAAGCTTCTTCCATTCTCTCGGGCTCCTTTTGAGACAGAAAACAAGCAAACAAGCAATTTTGCAGATCTTTATGACGCTTCTTTTGTGAGAGATCTTGCAAAGAACCCATGTTCGGAAAGGGTTCTGTGTTCTTTACCCCGCTTCTTGTTTGAGCTAGTATTCAAATTTCCAAGAATCTGTTCCTTGGGATGAATCTTGTTCCGGTAGAAGTAATTGGACTTTCATTACATTGTCCAAATTAGTCAAATTAGCATTGAAGAATTCATCCATGTCTTCATCATCGTGGGATTATCAATCTCTATCAATTCGGCATATCGGGGATCATGTGGATACTACTCATCACCAAATAGTGGCTTTGGATAAGGTCCAAAGAAAGTACTATCATCAGTCCTTTTAGCCTGAATTTCACTTGAACTGCATGGGTAGAAGATGGCTTGTCACACTTTTAGTAGGCTTAGCGCATACTTGCAGTGCCTTTTTCTTCTTTTCAATTTCTTCTACCAACACTGAGTTATCTTGCAATAACTCATCTTTATCTTGATGATGATCAACTTTGCCTCCAGAATTATGTACATCATCATCAGAGGGACCTTGCTTGTGAATGATGGAAGGAACAGTACCAATTTTCCACTTTTCAACCAAATAGAACTCTGTTGGAGAATCAGCTTCCTTTGAAGATTTATCTACTTCAGAATCCTTTTGTATACCTTTTCAAAGTCTAGATTCCCTGTTCTGATTGTGCCTCTGCCAAGTATCTTTCCTCCCTTTGGATCATTGCCAAATGCCACATATCCTCCATCATAAGCTTCAAAATCTTCCAAATTGCTTCCATCCCAAGTCATGTGCCAGGCAACCACTATCAAAAACACCTTTATCTTTTAGCTCAGTTTGAAGATTGCCCTGCACATAAGATTTACACAAGTTAGTGCCTTTGTGGACCCAAGTCAATATCGACTGGTGGTCGCCTGCTGCATCAAAATATTCAAATTTCGTTAGGTCCATTGATGCACAGTTGACATATGTAAAACCTTGGTCTTAGGCTTCCATTGCCAACTTCTGAGGCCTTAACAAAGATAAAATGATTTCCAACCACTGTATACGTTATCACCTTTGGAATTTTTAAAACTTCTTTTGAATCATGGTGATATTTGACTTATCATTGTTTGACACTGCAAGCCGTGTTTACATTTTGCTTAGCATGGTTGGAAACCCATTTAGGAGAGGCAGTGACAATAGATTTTGTATTCCCATTCCTCATCAGCACTGCTCTTGGAATCTTGTTACTGTTAGGATGAGGGTTTGTTTTTCTTGAAAAGTTTTTATGATTTACCCTCCTCCAATGATTTCAAACTTGTGTCTTGTTTTATGACAATTTCCTCTAAGTGTTCAAAACTACCACACACAAAACAAGCCTTATTAACACATTGAAACTCATCACCTAATTCATTTAGAAATTAGACCATTTAAGCTTCTTTGATTACCCCTAGGTTTATATTGTTTCATCTGTTCCTTAGGAATTTCCCTGTACTCTACAACTTTCTTGGTAACTTTAGCTCCAAATCTAGGTACAAGGTTGACTTGCTTAGAATCAACTTTCTTAACTGGCTCTACCTTGTCGAATTAGTTGATTCATTTCTATCATCCTCAGAATCTGATTCCCAATCTTCAATTATGGGAGCACCAGATAACTTATCAGAACTTATCTTAGGTGTTTCAGTCTTATTTACTTCTTCAACAGGTTTATTAAAACTGAATTCACTACTAAATGACAGGTTCTTTACAGGTGGTGCATGTTTCATCAAGGGGGTGGTGGCATATCATTGTATCCTAAACCAGTACCATCTTTGAACAATTTTTGACAATTGGTTTTCTGTACAAGATCAGAAGCATATTGTAATTTAGAAACCCTAACAACATGTTTTTCTTTTTCCCTCTAGGCCCTGAACTTTTACACTTTACTTTCGCTTACGCTAGTCTTTCTTTAAGCATTTTAATCTCTCTGTTTTTAAGATCAATTTCACCACCTAGTATATTGATCTTTTCTACATACTCAAACTCACATTTAATACGAACTTTAGCCTCTTCCACACCCTCTAAGCCAACTCTATATCCTAAGTTATCTAGAGTCAATCTCTCTACTTCTTTTCTCATACTCTCAGTGATAGCCTTTTGAGACTCTAAGTTATCAGCACATGATTTAAAAGAACAAGTAGATGTTTTAGAATCATTAGATACCTCAGAATCTGAACCAGAAGATGAAGCATAGGCCATTAGAGCAAAGTTATGCTCTTTTGAAGCTTCACTAGCAAGAAAAGTTGCATTTGGACCTTCTTCAACTGATCACCCAATCATAATCACCAAGTCCATCCTGAGCAACCAAAGCTGAAGAAATAGTAGGCTCTTCTGTTGTCTTCTTAATGCCTTCAAGTCTTTTAGGAGCTCGACATTCCCTAGCAAAGTGACCTTTCTTCTTGCAATTAAAGCACTCCATCTTGCTTTTGTCGAATCCAGCTCTCCTTTGACCATCATACTTCACCTGTCTTCCAGTCCTCCTCAGAAACTTCCTTGCTTGGAGAGTCAACATTGCCATTTGCCATTGAAGATTAATCTCTTCAAGATCATCGGGATCAATTTCATCCGGATCTTGATTCCACAGGAACACGGTAGTTAAATCACCAGAAAGCACAGTTGCACCATCACTGACATTATCACTAACAATGGTATTGTTTCGCAATAGCCGTGGTTATACCATACGCGCAGTGATGCATCTTTTGGGCTTTTGTGATTAGTGGAGACAAAAGCAATGTTTTGATTAGAAGAAGACGAATTAGAAAAGGTATTCTCAGACTCATAGACCTTCAAGTTATTGAAGAGATTGTCTAGAGTCATTGTAGCAAAGTCCGTCATGTTTCTCCACACAATGGTATGAATAGCCCAATCAGATGATAAGCTCCTTATGAACTTCAAATTAATATCTTCTTGAAGGAACTTGTAACCCACTGCCTTCATTTGTATGATGAGTTTTTGAAGCCTATTGTATGTACCATCAATCTTTTCTCCACTTTGAGCAGTGAAGGTTTCAAAATGATGCTTAAGCATGTTCATCCTTGACTTCTTGGTAGCTTCATTACCAGCAACCTAATTCAAGAGCATCCAATAGTTCTTTAGCCGATTCATACTGATCAAAGTCTAATGCATACTCATTAGGTATTCCCATGGAGAGAATACTGTGAGCTTTGATCTCCATCTTCCTCTTAGCTTTATCAGGTTCACTAACAATAGTAATTTCCTTACCATCCTCACCCTTCAAAGGAAGAGAGTCTCCCTTTTCAACAACATCCCATAGAGCATAATCAATCATGCGAATGTATTGCCTCATTCGCATCCTCCAGATTTGATATTCACCATGTTTGAGCATGGGCACCTTTGAAGCAGTCACCATATGAGTTTCTTCAGACATCTTAACTTCCTTGAGTACAGATAACAACTTCTTCTTGATAACAGTTTTCTAGATCACAAGCTCTAATACCACTTGTTGATCCCAGTTGAGCAAACGATCTAATATAGAAACTGACTTGTAACAAGAGCTTATCAAGTATTATCGGATTTAACACTTGATCTTAAGAAAGAACAAATTAACATTCAACACCTCAATATTTATTAATACGAATACTCTTACAGTATTAGGGTTTTGCAACCTTGAAGTGTATCGACCTTAGATATAAAACATACGTATATCTAACCTAACCTAGGACCTCCTTTTATAGGCTAAGGAGTCCTATACAATATACAATACGTAACCTACAAGATAAATATCTTTTCCATATTTATCTGATACAATAAACTAACCGACTATAGAAAACTAGCAGTGCTTACAATATACTATCAGCGGTTACACAATACTACTAGCCGCGGTTATCTTCATCAATGGTTACACTCTTCAGTCCGTGGTTATCTTCAAGCTTGTCCGTGTTTCCATTACTTAAAGTAATTCATCATCCAAGGAACCTAAAACCCAACAATCCTCCCCTAAACTTGATAAATTCTAAACGAATTCTCAAGTTTCTTTTAAGCTCAAAACATCTTATGTGGAGGATGTAGCCAAACACTTACTTGCTTTAAGTATCTTCTCATACTTCCTCAACAAGTCATAAGCTTGACCATCATAGGACAATAACATCTTAAAACAACCCGGCTTCAACATCTGAGCAATTATCCTGATGCTTATTCAATTTAGGATAATCACCTTCTACAAGCATATGAATAATCTGTCGAGAAACGGTTAGAACATGAACTCCACAGGTTTGATATAGAAACCAACGAGTAACCTGACCATTGTAGAGTCCCTGCATTCGGGTTCACATGAGTAGGTTCAAATAGAATCTTCAAATTATGATACAACAACCTCTCATGATAATCATTTGGATGTACTTCACCAAAGTTATTCTTGTAAAGTATCCAAAGATTCATCAAATCATCTCTATCAAAACATTGAAGCATTTGAGAAAATTTATTATACTCAGAAACTTCATTATTGAGTCTTTGAATTTTCCAAACTCCTTTACTTCTATCTAAAAGATTAAACTCATAAGAAATGATTTGATTCACATCTGCAACAACTTTTAACTTCTTAGAATCAGATGTCTCCTGAACCTCAGATGTTCTTTTTCGTTTACTTTGCATCCATGCATCATGCTCTTTAATCCACTCTTTCTCCTTTTGAGAATTCATCGGACAGAAATCATCATTATTAATTCTCATACATGTCTCATATATTTCCAAGATTCTTTTAAATGAACAGGTACTAAGATTTTCAGAAACATATATACCGTAATTCTTGATAATCTTCATCAATGCATTCCTCAACTGAGCAATAGTAGGAGGTTTCTTTCTTACAATTTTCTTCTTTTCTTTACTAACCTTCTTTGCCAACATACCCAGAAGTCTAGCCTTTTCTTCATCATCAAACAAAGCCCATTCTTGTACTGTATACTCATCATTGATCAATTCAGAAGCTTTAAGATAGTTTTGGGATTCATACCATGTAGCTAATAACTTCTGACTAGCTTCTTCTTCATCTTGCTTTCTCTTCTCCAAAACTGCTTTATCCTCCTCTTCTAAACTTCTAGCAAACTCTTCATCATAAGCCTCTTGTTCTGTTTTATTTTTGAACTTCATTACTACTTCTTTGCCTTTTCCAACATTAGATTTGACCATTTTCTTCTTCAAAGTTCACAATAACCAAACTTTTACCTTTTGGTTTACCTTTTGATTTAGTAGCAGTAGACTGAATATCTAAAATAGGTTCAATGATTGATGTAGATATGGATGATGTTTTGCTCAGATTAATCAATGTGCTCGCAGCCTCTTTCTCTACTTCTTTAGGCTTAGATGGTAATTCAGAAAGAGTTGTAACAACAGTAGAAGTAGTTAAGATAGCAGTGGGTATGACAATGGTAGGAACAATAGCCAATTCTGAAACTACATCCGTGGTTACAAAAGTACTAACCATGGTTTCAGATATAGCACTACATCAACATTCTTCAATTCTTCAAGAACAACTGCATTCCCATCTTTATCAGAAACCAAAAAATCTTGATCTCCACTGTCAACCTCTTCCTCCATAGTAACACCAACAGATACATCCACAGCCTCCCCTGAATGCATACCATCACTCCTCCCCTGTTTGGATACATCATTCACATTCAGAACAGCAAAGGAATTCACCTTCTTTTTCTTTTGGCGCAAAGCTTTCACAGCAGCAACTCCAGGTCTTTTCACTTTCTCCAAAACCAAGACTCTATGCTTCAACCTCTGAATATCCTTACCCTGAAGCACAGATAACTCCTGTAAACCAGAAACAGTACCCTCCAGTTTAGCACACTTAACCGTCAATTCATTTAATCGTTCAAGAATATCCTCCCCACTTCGACCTGTGTGAACTGGTCCGAGAGGTGGTTCATTGAAAAAGTCATCATGTACAAAATCATTAACCGTCAATTCAATGTCAGGTTCCAATCTATCCTCATCACTTCGAGATGTGTTAACTGCTCCCGAGCGTGAATCCTTGGATATAAAAGACATAGCACCAGGCCGAGCCTCGATCATCTATGTACCCTGTAGCACCGGTGGCTAGGGATACTCCACCTGTGTTAAGCTCCAAAGAACTTTCCACATTAGGAGTTGCCAAAGGTTGGGTCTTATTGATGTTTCCACTAGCCCTGACCAATGCAAAGCATGAATCAGTAGTGGAAGCCCTTCCAATCATGTCACCTCCACTCCGTGTGACAACCTCATTAACCATACCACTAGCACTAGCCTGAGGAAGCTGAGTGCCCTGTGTTCTCCTAGTCCATGATGCAAGACCTTCATTAAACTCAGAATCAGTAGGAAAAGTAAGCATGTGAGGAAATAAAGGAACATCTTGAATAACAACATTCTGTGGCTGATTCCTCATATGTGCAAACACTCTAGGAAGCATATGATGTACCTCATACTCTCTAATATGTTCAATAGGATCCTGTATTTGATGTTCCACAAGCATCTGAACAAACCTAGGATACAAATAATATTTACCCTTCTTCTTAATATTCTGCACTAACCCCTCATATATCATCCTAGACCAGTTAAATTTCCTTCCATCTGACAAACAAATAATAGCAGTAGCAATTTTTGAAGGAAAATCATTAAAGCCTGTGGTCTTATTGCTCATACACATCAACAAAGTGTGAATCAAAAACTTCCATTGTTGAGAAAAGAAACTCTTAAAAAATTGTACCTTGTCACCTCTGTGTGTGTAACCTAATCTCTCTAAACCAGCAACAATCTCAACATCTGTAAGATTATCAACACCATCAGCATCATCAAGCCTCAAAACTTCTCTTAGAAGCTCCTCAGAAACAGAAATATCATTCTCATCCACCCTAGTACTAAAAACCTCCAACCCATTAACCTCTTCAAGTTTAGCATTCTTCCAAAACTGACGTATATAGGCTTTAAGAATGGTAGGTTCAACTGTTAAAGCAAAGTGAATGGGACTATGAACAAGAAAATCAATCATTTGATGGAACCCTTCAGAGCGAGCATCTTTGGTGAGAATAGCAACAAGATTATGTGTAGTGGAATACGTCTTAGCCATTGTGATTAATGATATGAATGAAGTGGGTTTGTGAAGAAATCAACCAAAGTGATTAGGGTTTAAGGATATTTGCAATTGTAAGTGGATAGAAGATTAAAGATCCTTAACTTGTAACAACATGGCTATTTACATAATTTGAAGATTCTATTTGAACCTACTCATGCTGAACCTGAATGGCAGGGACTCTACAATGGTCAAGTTACTCGTTGGTTTTTATATCAAACCTGTGGAGTTCATGTTCTCCGACTGTTCTCGGACAATTATTCATATGCTTGTAGAAGGTGATTATCCTAAATTGAATAAGCATCCAGGAATAATTGCTCAGATGTTGAAGCCGGGTTGTTTTAAGATGTTATTGTCCTATGATGGTCAAGCTTATGACTTGTTGAGGAAGTATGAGAAGATACTTAAAGCAAGTAAGTGTTTGGCTACATCCTCCACATCAGATGTTTTGAGCTTAAAAGAAACTTGAGAATTCTGTTAGAATTTATCAAGTTTAGGGGAGGATTGTTGGGTTTTAGGTTCCTTGGATGATGAATTACTTTAAGTAATGGAACCACGGACAAGCTTGAAGATAACCACGGACTGAAGAGTGTAACCATTGATGAAGATAACCGCGGCTAGTAGTATTGTGTAACCGCTGATAGTATATTGTAAGCACTGCTACTTTGTCTAGGGAAGTTCGTACACGACTTTGTTTGTTTTGTCATCATCAAATAGGGGAAGATTGTTGGGTTTTAGGTTCCTTGGATTTGATGAGACAAAATAAATACAAGAATGAAACAAATGGACTTAAAGTGAAAGAGATGAAACCTACAAAAAGATGGAAGGACTTGCTTGCAAAAGAAGATTTACTTATTAGTCCTTCGTAGTATTTTGTAAACCCTAATCCTCTAGTATATAAAGAGGACATGGGGTGTAGGTTTTATATATAAGTCTTCCATAATGTAGTCTAAAGGTGTGTGTATGTGTAACCTAGACATGTTCCTATAAACGTCTAGGGTTAAAGTTTGTTTAGTTTAGCCTCAAGGATCTTTGATCCCTGTTACAAGTTAAGTGTAACCGTATTATTCTGATCATATAATATTTGAGGCTTGGAGTGATTATAATGAAAAACCTTGTGTCAATAACTTTGATTTGTTTTATTCCGCTGCATGTACAAGTTTATTATCATCGTTATTGTTAACCCTAGAGGCTCAAAACGATCTCAAGGAGTCCTATCAAACTCCACAGAAAGTCATGTCTTTGAATCAAATGTACACAACTTAACTGAAATGTTCGTGTGATTATTTCCAGTCATTTCCATAAAACACTAATAGAGGCGAAGTAAAAGGGTGACTAGTGGGTGCTAGGCCCCTTTCAATAAGCCCATATGTTTAGAATAATATAAGCCCAATAATGCAATATATACAAGAGTTGCTTTAAAAGCCTCCCCTAATCACTTTATGCAATATATAAATGCCAAACTTTACATTTAATTCTTATATCTTATATATTTGTTTTCTTTTTATTATTGCATCTAATTCTTATTTTTAGGTGTTTGTTTTTCTCCATTTTTCGTGTCGGGAATTTCTTCTTTCAATATTGATGATTTAAGTAATGAAGTAAAGATACTAAAGCATTTTATTTGGTTTGTTATTCACTTAAATTGTAGAAAGGTCACCAAAAAATTTCTTGATGTTTGTACAACCATAAATTACTTGATTATAAAGTTCATGTAACAACATGTGATCGTTTTTTATATGAAAGTGCAATCTTTAGTTTACTTTGCTCAAATTGTTATATATATCACAATGTTTGGATTATATCGTTACAATCTCGCGATAAAGTTCGGCCCCTCTTAGGCTGCCCCCAATAGAGTAAATTGACACTCGATCGAGGGCTCATGGGCGATCGATTCCTTTCGATCCCCCTGCTGTGGAGTTAGTCGATCGCCAAAGAAAAAAACACAAACGGTCGTCTGGACGATCGAGACCAAAGCAAATGTTAATTTATTGGATCTTTAATGTGGGCAAAAATCTTGATGAACAGATAAGAGCATTTACCTTAGTAAACATTAATGGATATGTAAATGGTTTTTGGGTATTGAAGATGATCAATGGAAGTTGCTAAATTGCTTGAAGATAATGAAGATTGTTAATGGTTTATGTGTGTGTAAAAATGGTTGATTGAGTGTGTGTAAAATGTGTAAAAGAGAGAGAAGTGTGTGTGTTTGGAAATGGTGATTATGTTTTTTTTTTTTTTTTTTTAGTTTTGTGAAGTTTGAAAGTTACTTTATTTTAATGATTTGGATGATATGATTAGGCTGGTATCGATCTATACTTGATCAAGGCACGCCACAATCTAGATTTTTAATAAGTGTTGTAATGTTTTAATAAGTTTCGTAATGTTTTTATTTTATTAGAATTATTATGTAACATTGTAATTATTAATGAAATTTTAGTTTATGTTAAAAAAAAAAAAAAAAAATGAACTTGGTCACCCTTACTGGGGCACCTAATCCGCCTGAATGCCCTGGAGATAGAAATCGGACGTGGCATTGAAAAGTAAGGGATTGAATCCCCTTATCGGGGGCGATGGGATCAAATACAAAGGCATCGTAAAAAAAAAGTCTAAAAAAGCCACCATCATGTGACACGTGTATAGCTTATCCATTCCCTCCTATTTTTACTATTGTCAGATCGTTCATTATTCTCTCTCATTTGTGCAGAAAAATATAGATCTTTCTCCCCTACTTTCTCTCTCACAAAAATCTATCATCACCTCCGCGAGTGGAGGTTCCGCTCACTTTTCCAAGCGTGATCCCGGCAGTCCCTTTGCCACAACTTATGTCCATCGTCCATCGCCGCAATCCCATCACCTCCCGCCGCCATGGGTGGTTAATTTGTGGGTTATTTGAAAACATTAATGATTATACTTTCTTGTTTGATTCTTCATATATTCACCTTTGATTTGCTTTTCGTCATTGTTGTAGATTTTCAATGAAATCACTAAGTCAAGCTCTAATTTTATTAGTGATATATTTAATGTGCTTAAAAGCTATTTAATGTAACAATAAAATCCAAGGCACATTTAATATATAATTTGGATCAATGAGATGATTTGATGTATTTTAGAAAGTGTTTAATGGATTACTTGTTACTACAGGGGTAGATATAGTTTATTGTGGTCAGAAATTGTAGAGTAAAGGTATAATATTTTTGAAAAATCATGTGATAGAAAAAAACTTTGTATTTGCAATACATATTTATCAGTAGTTTTGCTCATGGGTTTTGTTAGTTTTGTTTATATGTTAGTTTTTTCCGTTAGTCTTGTTCATCGGTTAATCTTTATTCATTAGTCTTGTTCATCAGTTTTTTGTAAAAAAGTAACGTTGTTCATCATTCATCAATTTTTCAAAAAAAAAAAAAATCATAAAGTTCATCAAGCTTATGAAAAAAAAATCATATTATTCATCAGTTCATCAGTTTTCTAAAAAAGTATCATAATGTTCATCAATTCTCTATAGTGTTCATCAGTTTACCAATTTTCTAAAAATAAGTATAGTGTTCATTAGTTTTCTAAAAAAAATCATAATATTCATCAGTTTTCTTAAAAAAATTATAATGTTCATCAGTTTTCTAAGAAAAAAATCATAACGTTCATCAGTTTTCTAAAAAAATCATAATATTCATCAGTTTTAAAAAAAAATCATAATGTTCATCAGTTTTCTAAGAAAAAAATCATAATGTTCATCTATTCATCAGTTTTCTAAAAAAAGCATAAGGTTCATCAGTTTTTAAAAAAAATCATAATGTTCATCAGTTTTAAAAAAAAAAATCATAATGTTCACCAGTTTTCTAAAAAAAATATAGTGTTCATCAGTTTCTAAGAAAAAAATTATAATGTTCATCAGTTTTCTTAAAAAAATCATAATGTTCATCAGTTTTCTAAAAATTAAAAATCATAATGTTCATCCGTTCATCAGTTTTCTAAAAAAAGCATAAGGTTCATCAGTTTTCTAAAAAAAAATATAATGTTCATCAGTTTATTAAGAAAAAATCATAATGTCATCAGTTTTCTAAAAATATAATGTTCATCAGTTTCTAAGAAAAAAATTATAATGTTCATCAGTTTTCTTAAAAAATCATAATGTTCATTAGTTTTCTAAAAATTAAAAATCATAATGTTCATCTGTTCATCAGTTTTCTAAAAAAAAATCATAAGGTTCATCATTTTCTAAAAAAATCATAATTTTCATTAGTTTTCTAAAAAAATCATAATGTTCATCAATTTCTCTTAAAAACCCATAATGTTCATCGGTTTTTCTAAAAATAAAAATCATAATGTTCGTCAGTTCATCAATTTTCTTAAAAAAAAATTTTGTTCGTCAGTTTAAAAAAATCATAATATTCATTATTTTTTCTAAAATTCTGGTAATGTTTATCAGTTAGATCATAATGTTAATTAGTTAAGAGTGGAAATAGCAAAAAATATCTGGCAAAAATAAGATATGACACTTGTCACAATATGAGTGGTTTTTTAGACTTTTTAAATTATGATCACTTTTTAGAGGATCTCAACCCTACTGGGGGCAGCCTTAACTTCAAATCCGACATTTCCACTCGATCGTAGATCATCTTGATAGTAGTTGCTTGATGACATAATGACGTTTTAGCTAAATTTACCCAATGGGTAGCTATACATATTTACTAATCAAGTAAAAGGGCACTAAATGAAAAAAGAGTACAAACCAAGAATCACAAACTGACAAAAGATTCCCTGAATATATGGTCTTGTGGGTAGGGTACACGCCGATTACCTTAACGGTGAAACGCTTATCACGTGTGACATACACGACATCAAGGATAACCTTTGGTTTTCTACTAAAAGAAACACCCCTAAACTATAAGGATAAGACTTGGAGTCCCCTATATTATGAAGATTGATGTTCACTACTCACTACCAACTAAAATAGACCCTGATGACATTACGTGTATCTAATCAAGAGTGCATTTTTTTTTCATCATAAAGTTAGGGAAATGTCAGAAAGATGAAATCTTGTGTTATGTATGATATCAAAGTGACAATGATAGATGTATAGCTTTTTTTTTCCGGCAATTGTATTAACTAGCAAGATGTCATTGAAACAAACTTACGTAAAAGAAGAGAGGCTGTTTTGAGAATCTGAGAACCACTTCACCTAATCACAAATGTCTTCTTATATCTATTAGAAATCCAATCGAAGGAGAGGAGTTTAATGTCGTTAAGAACGAAGGTCTTTTGGTTGTGAAAACGGATTCATTTTTATACCGGCATAAGATCCAAACAGTTAATTGTATCACAATGATAAAAATGGGCAGCAGGGATGTTTGAAAGTTAAAATGGTCTGCGAGAGTGATGACATCCAAGAGACTCGAAAAATGCACATGTTGAAGCTTCCACCAATTCCGTGATTATCAAGATTTATACTCGTTGGGAGCCTTTCGTAAGACTGGTTGTGGGAGCTAGCTCTCAGGAGTAACCCTTCTTATTTTGCACTTCCTAAATGTTAAGGGATGTAATGTAAATAGTAGTAAATAGTACACTTGGACAGTTCATCAACCATCCAACCATACTAGATAAACTGATACATCAGTCCATACTAATTTATGCCCATGTCCTAGGACCATAAATTTCATAAATCCACTCCAATAATTCATACATTATTTATACTACATATCCAACCTCCAAATGATAGAACTTTTTGTATATCTCTTCACATAGCAACATTTTCCTCTAACCCTTTTTTTGGCAACACTGTTACATCTCGGCATATTGCACACCGTTGCGACGTAACAGTGAGACCTTCCATATAATGATTTTTAGTACATCTTCATGTGTATTCAAACCCAAAATTTCATTCGCTTTAATCCTAATAGCCATCACAGCCACGACAGCCTACTCGGACCCAGGTGCATCAACAACGTGCACGGCCATCCATGAACAAAACTTAGCCATCTCTAAATGTCTCTATGTTACAACAAATATTGGGTGTACCCCAAAAGGTAACATAAACTACCTCAAAATATACTATTGTAACTTTTCACAAATCCCGGAGCTGGGATTTGTTCTGTTACTTATATGGCTAGTGTTGCTCTTTTATATACTGAGCAACACTGCCTCAGAATACTTTTGTCCCGCGGTTGAGCACTTGTCGCAGACACTTAAACTTTCTCCCGCTATCGCAGGGACCACTTTGCTTCCCTTAGGAAATGGCTCAACGGATGTCTTTTCTAGCATAATCGCGTTTACTTCCACTAGCGATGGTGGTGATATCGGGCTAAATAGCGTGCTAGGTGGGTCTATATTCATTTCCATGGTGGTTGTTGGGGTTCTTAGCTTATTAATCACGTACCGAAAAAAAGTTGTGATAGTTGATAAGCCAAATTTTATTCGAGACGTGGTGTTTCTTCTGGTGACTCTCACTAATCTTCTAGTGATCATCATTATGGGAAAGATAAGCTTATTGGTATCGGTTAGTTTTGTTTCAACTTATATTATATACATTCTATTGGTATGTTACATGCATTTTATTAGCATGAAGAAGCATAAGGCTATACTCGAGGCTGCTAAGGACAACGAACATCATTTCATAAGAGTGCCGTTATTGGGCTTAGTCGACGAAGAAGACGTTGTTCACCCTGCTGAAAGAATTACAAATTGTGATGAGAAAATTGTACCATACAGTGAGAAAAGATGCATCAAGATGTTTTTGTATGTTATCAACTTACCAATTTACTTGCCTAGAAGGGTTACAATACCAGTGGTAACTAAAGATAGTTGGTCAAAGTCCTATTTGGTGACTTCAGTGGTGTTAGCACCAATCATGGTGGCTTTGATATTGAACACACAAGTGGTAAACTTGGGGTTAAAAGCTAGCTTGGTTATGTATTTTGTGGTGTGCTCAATTGGATTTGCTCTAGGGACATGTACATTTGCTTTTACAAGTAGCACTATGCCACCTCAAAAGTGTTTGGTTTTTTGGTATGCAAGTGGCTTCCTAATGAGTGTCACATGGACATATGTAACATGTAATGAATTGGTATCTTTGTTGGAGTCATTAGGGAACATCATAGGAATGAGTCCTTCAATTATAGGACTCACTATCCTAGCTTGGGGAAACTCAATTGGGGACCTTACAGCTAATGTGGCTATGGCCATGTATGGTGGGCCGGACGGGACACAAATCGCTATGTCTGGTTGCTATGCTGGACCGTTGTTTAATGTGTTGATTGGGTTAGGGTTTTCGTTCGTGTTTGTCTCGTGGTCAAACTATCCTGCTTCCTATGTTATTCCGGAAGACCCTTATTTGTGTGAAACTATAGGGTTTTTGATGGTTGGTTTGCTTTGGGCACTCGTGATTTTGCTCAAAAGAGGTATGCGGCTCGATCAAACACTTGGAGGTGGGCTCTTGGTGATATACTTATGTTTTTTGTTCATAAAGCTAGCTCGGGCTCTTGGATTTCTCGGTGTTGACTTGTTAAATTATCTGTAAGTAATATACTTTAGGAAGCATTATTTATAGAGTAGTAATTTTAATGTAATAAGTCATGCATCATTCAACAAACGGAATGTATTTATTAAAGTTTATTAGTGACAACAACAATTGTATCTTGCAAGCTCTAATGTTCATGTTTCATAACTTGAAGTTCAGTAACCTATTTGTCTGATAACCCGTTAGACAAAACATTCTTTAAGCCAAAGATGTTTAATGATAGCACGAGTATGCGATAGTCAGTGGTCCTTTGCCTAAATTCAATCACTTCGATCTCCATAGTTCATAAGCTGTGAGTACACATTCACTGTAAATTATGAGAGTCCATAAGGTTGTATCAAGTGGTTAACACCCTTGCCTCAGGAGACAGAGGTCAAGGGTTCAATCCTCACCCCTTGCAAGGCCGGAAGTCCTTTTCTACCTTTGGTAAAACCGAAGCAGCCTTTCTACCTTAGGTAGGGGTAAGACTGTCAGTTACTTTTTTATACTCTAGCTAATGATATAATCCAGAACCATCTATTGTATAAAATTAAGTTGGACAATAAATGGACACGTTTTGTAAGTATGTGATTCTTGTAAAGTCATTAAAATGGTTGATATCAAATTGTCCACCTTCTGCCAATAAGTTAGGTCAAGTATACCATCAAAAAAACTTTTGTCATTGATTAATGAATGGATATTGAACAGTGAGCCAAATCATTTATGGGCAATGTCACAAAATTTGTCACCATCAATAGTACCAAATTTGATGTTGAGGTTGGTTTTGACACATGATAAGTGGTGGACTGTAACAAAACATTGATGTCTTATGGGGTTCAATCACTTGGTCATTCTCTCGGTTTTTTTATGATAAAGTGGATAAAACTAAAAGTAGAGAATTTTATCAATCTGACGCTTGTATTTCATACTTGAGTTATATTATGCTGTCTAATCTTAGTTTATATCGATAACAACGGTTTTTACTAGTCATTTCTTTTGATGGCGCGTGAAATCTGAGTTAACCAGCTTTGTTGACAAGCCCGGGGCTCCAAAAAGACACTTTAGACTTGTGGAACGATTTTCATGCAAACCCGTGGAACCAGACAAACCAGCGACCCTGCACATTGCATTTTTATGCGGAGGTTGATGGCCTCTGAGGGTATAATTGTCATGATTCAAACTTTTCTTTTTTAGAGAATCCCAAGTCTTTACATCTCGCAAACTCTTTAAAATTATGAGTAGTCTGAATATTGTCTTACACATATTGTCTTTGCAGCGTGTCGTGTGGACCGATTAGAGTAGAGTTACTGGTTATCAACAATTTATAATATATGACACAGATAAAATATAAAGCTGCAATTGTTTATTACTCCTGTATGAGAAATTTTGATTGGTTGGTAAGATAGCAAAATATCATTGGCATATTAATCTAAAACTGTTGGTTGCAATGGTTATCTTTTCAATTTTGTAATTGTATAACAAGTAAAACATTGATCAATAAGAAGATAAAGCCTTGATTAAGATAGGGGTAGCAACTTGATGTTTTGACAAACAAAGAAACAAATAACAAGTCAAGTAGGTTCGGTCGAGTTGAATTGATGTCCTAGTTAAACTGCAACACTCATTTTTCGCCGCCTTTCTTTCTCCTTTGTACTTATATCCATCTAACTTGTCATGAAATATAGTTTAATACAAAAGAATAATCGATACAACTTGGTCGTTTGCTTCTGATGCATCCATCTATGATGTATCTAGTTTTAAATGAGCGAAACAAGTAAATTTTGAAAATTGGCAACAAAAACAATGGATAAAATGAGCCGAAAGTCATCTAAAGTGCATCAAGATGTTATGACTTATGACCTATTAGATCGTTTTATTTCATTCAAACTAAACTAATATAAAGTGCATTAAGTGGTGGGTTAACTCAACCACGCCCATTTTGACCCGTACTAACAAAATGATGAGCCTTACTAACAAATGACTTGTTTTGACCCCAATCACATGATCTAAATCATTTGTTATCTATAGAAACATCATAAGTATATAACAAACAAGTGTCTCATAACAAAAGAATAAGTAGGCCAGAAACACTAAAGTTATGATCAGTTTCACATGTTTTAAAGTTTTTCGTTTAGAGCCGTCAACTCATTTGAATGATAGAGATTTGATAACAGCCCCAACATCGGATTCATGCACTAATGATATGAGATTGTCATCAACAAGCAACATCTATCTAAAAGGAATGAACACATACAAACAACATGATGTGGAAAAACAAATAAATACCCATCATTAATACAAAAATCAAATTTGTGGTCGCTCTCAATATTTCGTAATACATTAGAAGTTCGTGTTTCGTGTGGACTATTATGATAATGTCCCTTAATTTTGTTAATTTTGTTGTTTCTGTTGTGCAGTTTAACTATTAAAGGGTTAGCTAGCTAAACAAGCAATGGTAAAATGTAAATGCAATAACTACTATAGGTATGACACACCGACACACACCATCCATAAACATTATCATGTTAGGTTTTTGTATCTGTGAAAATAGAAAATAATCGTCTAACTTGACTTTGTATGTTATCCATATGGGTCATGCTAATGAGGCATCCCATGTAGGAGGTGTTGTACTTTCCCAATGATTGGGTGAGGTGATGGCGAGAATGTTTTTTCTCGATTTTCGTGCCTAATATTAAAAGAGTTGTGTTTTTGGGTGGTTGGGCTGCTCTGGCAACTGTTTTTTTACAAGTTCTTTTACAAGTTTTTTTGTTAGAAGTTTTTTTTTTATAACTTTTTACAAGTTTTTAGTTTTAGTTATATAACTTTTTCCAAGTTTTTGTTTCAGTTTTGTGTTTATACAAGTTTCAGTTTTATAACTTTTTAAAAAAAAACGTAGTCGGAAAATTTTTGAGGCTCAGATTCGAAGGTTGCAAAGTGAGATTTTATCTCACTTTACCGTCCATTCGGTTTCGGTTATCATCATAGCCTCACAAGTCACAACAGGTCTCAAAGGGTCATGTCTAACAAAGCACCCCATTTTCTACTAGCCAAGCACAACATGTCTCAAACTGCACACCTCACAACAGTCTCGTCTAACCAAGCACCCCATTTTCTACTAGCCAAGAAAACTGCACAAGTCACAACAACTCAAAGGGTCACTCTAACCAAGCACCCCAATCAGCACCAACACGTTTTCAATGTGAATGTGAGGGGTAAGTAGGATCCCAAACTGCAAAAGTTCACAAGAAAGTACACACACAACATGCAAAAGTTCACAAGAAAGTAAACAAGTGCAGGCATTTCAGCCTTATAATGCCACAAGAAAGCAAAAACACCAACCAGCAACAAGCAACAACACAAACTAGCAAGAAATCAACTACACCAACTAGCAAATTCCACCAACCACAACAAGCCACAACACCAACTAGCAAGAAAGCAACATGACCACAAGTGTCACAGTCCACCACAACAAGCAATAGCACCACAAACAACAACCATGTCTAGTTCACCATTTGACACACAAGAGGTAAACAACTTATCGAATAGGCTCAGATTATTAGCTCATTATATCATGTTGGCTGCAAATTTGAATGTTGCAAAGTCAGGTAGAAACTCACTTTACCGTCCATTCAGTTTTGCCATGCCAAAAAGTTAAGTTTTTTTTAAAAAAAATCATCATTTCCTTTTTTTTAAATATGCTTATTTCATTGAAAGTTGCAAAGTGAGCTAAAAATCATCACTTTACCATCCAGTAATGAAACTGCATTACCAAACAGCACCAAATGGGGTGCTTGGCTAGAGTATCACCTGCAAAACATCACCACCACAAACAGATAACCTCACATAAACATCAACCACTTTTTATTTTTTTTAGATCTAACAAGTTTTTAGTTTAAAAAAAAATCAGTCTTTACCAGATAAATAGATACCACAAGAATACCATAAGTTTTCATATTTTTTCAAGATCTAAAAACTTTTCAAGATCTAAACTCTTGTTAGATCTAAAAAATAATCAACGAAACCAAACTACGTATCTCACAGAAACATCACCACCACAAACAGATAACCTCACAGAAACATCACCACCACAAACAGATAATCTCACAGAAACATCAACCACTTTTTATTTTTTTTTAGATCTAACAAGTTTTTAGTTTTTTTTTAAAAAAAAAGAAAATCTTTCTTTACCAGATAAATAGATACCACAAGGATACCAAAAGTTTTCATCTTTTTTCAAGATCTAAAATTTTTTCAAGATCTAAAATCTTGTTAGATCTAAAAAATAATCAACGAAACCAAACTACGTATCTCACAGAAACATCACCACCACAAACAGATAACCTCACAGAACATCAAACACTTTTTATTTTTTTTAGATCTAACAAGTTTTTAGTTTTAAAAAAATCAGTCTTTACCAGATAAACAGATACCACAAGGATACCAAAAGTTTTCATCTTTTTTCAAGATCTAAAAACTTTTCAAGATCTAAAATCTTGTTAGATCTAAAAAATAATCAACGAAACCAAACTACTACTCACAGAAACATCACCACCACAAACATATAACCTCACAGAAACATCAACCACTTTTTATTTTTTTTTAGATCTAACAAGTTTTTAGTTTTAAAAAAAATCAGTCTTTACCAGATAAACAGATACCACAAGGATACCAAAAGTTTTCATCTTTTTTCAAGATCTAAAAAATAATCAACGAAACCAAACTACTTCTCACAAAAACATCACCACCACAACCTACCTCACGAAACATCAACCACTTTTTATTTTTTTCAGATCTAACAAGTTTTTAGTTTTAAAAAAAAATCAGTCTTTACCAGATAAACAGATACCACAAGGATACCAAAAGTTTTTATCCTTTTTCAATATCTAAAAACTTTTCAAGATCTAAAATCTTGTTAGATTTAAAAGATGTATTTGTTTTAAAAGTTGTATTAGTTTTAAAATAAAAGGAATAAAAGTTGTATTAAATTCAAAATAAAAGTATTAAAATTTTGTATTAGTTTTTTAAAATAAAAGTTGTATTAATTTTAAAATAAAAGTAATAAAAGTTGTATTAAATTTAAAATAAAGGTATTATAATTTTTTTAAAATAAAAGTTGTATTAGTTTTAAAAGTATTATAAGTTTTTTAAAAAGTATTATAACAAGTTTTTTAAAAGTTGTATTAAAAGTTCTACAAAAGTTGTATTAAAAGTTGTATTTTTTAAGTTTTATAAAAGTTTTACAAAAGTTTTATTAAAAGTTGTATTTTTTAAAAGTTGTATATATTATTTTTTAGGTGTTCCGTTATGAAGTTGTTTTAACTAATTGGGTGCAATCTACTGCTCAATTGAACGGTTTTCTTATTGTTAAAGGAAGAACTAAAACAGATAGGGGCTATAAGTACTCAATCGAATGTAAGTGTTCTAGACATGGGACGTCTGCACGTGAAGGTTTAGAAGATGAACTTCAACGGCAGACTCGTACCGCTAAAACTAATTGCCCATTCAGATTACTGGCGAAATATATAAAAGTGTCGACTGGTACCACGCTAAACTAATGGTTGGATCTTGAAGGTCAAGTGTCTGAGGCATAATCATGATTTTGTAGACTCGTTCCATGGTCTTTCATAGGCCATGCGATTAAAATAAAATGAGTTAGTTTTGGTGGAGCAATTGACAAAACATCAAGTAGCACCACGAATTATACTTTCTTCACTAAAAGAGTGCGATCCGAATAACGTGTCTAACATTAAAACGATATATAATGCACAAAACAAGATACCGGCGCATTCGTGGTGATATGACTCCGATACGCTCCTTTAAGCACATTTGAGGCGTCAAGTTATACATATTACCCCATGGGTAAATGACCACACTAATAAGCTGAGGAAATATTTTGTTCACCCGACGTCATATGCCATGTGGACAACATTCCCGAAATCATCGCTGATGGACTCCACATACAACACCACGTGTTTTAACGTGCCATTCTTTACAATTATTGGAGTTACTTCAACAAACAGAACATTCTCAATGGCGTTTAGCTTTTTGAACTGTGAAAAAGAGTCAAATTTCAAATGGGTGTTGGAATGTGTTAAGATGGTGATAGAAGAACAATATTACCCGCGGGTTATCGTCACCGACAGAGATTTAGCGTTGCTTGGGGCATGCACCCCAAGCAGAGCAGAATTCCCAAACGCTAACAGATTACTCTGTCGATGGCATATCAATCAAAATGTGCTCAAGCATTGCAGACACAAATTCGATACAGAAGAGGAGTATGCGTCCGTTAGATGGACATGGGATTTGATGGTTAAAGCTCCGACCTAGATGTGTTTCACGCACTATTATCAGCACCTACAGGATTTATTGGTCCAAAAACAGGGTACTTACCTACCTCATACATTTTTTTATTATTATTTAATAAATAAATACTCGAATTGTTTTCTCACTTTAGTAATTCATTGTTTTTTTTTCCCGTTAGACGTTTTTTATAATAACGGAGCTGCAACATTACGATCGCATGTTTGTGTCGTACATTACCGATCAATATCGCAGCTTCGGCCAGACAACATGTAGAGTTGAGTCCAACACGCATTGTTGAAGTTATACTTGGGCTCCACACAGTCCAGCTTAGACACGTTGTTGTGTTCGGTCGACAAGATTATAGCTGCGCAAGAAACTGCGATAAGAGACTCTTTTAATACAAGCAAAATCAAGAAACTGCATTCGTGTAAGGGCACACTATTTAATGAATTGCGGTATAATGTTTCAAAAGATGTTTTACTACTCATACTCGCAGAAAGTAAACGGGATGTGGACCCACATGAATGTGGTCATCAGTTGCGGTTAGTTTATGGTTTACCATGCTATCACGAACTGTATTACCTTCAGATTCATGGTATGTATATTAAATTTATGCCTATCAAGTTAATCTCCCCGTCAATACCGATAATTTATACTAGTCACTTTTTTCGACTTCATGATCGCCTATTCCGCTTAATGCTGTTGATAATTTTTGGAGAACACTAAGTGTTCCCTGGCCTAGAGTCCGACATACTCATACGCCTGAAGAGCCTCAAGAGCCTCAATATCTTTCTTGTCAAGATGACGTAGAAAAATTCCAAAATATTTTTACCAAAGCATCGTCGTTTGTCAAGAAAAATATGTTAAACATGATCAGAGGTATATACGCTCCCGAATCTGTGTCAACCCGTCAACCTGCTGTTAAAGAAAGTGTTAATACAAATAAGCCGTAAAAACGTTTATTTATATTTTACGATCTTCTAATGTTTTGTCGATAACAAAAGTAAAATCATTTTAACGAAACAAATAGAGTACGTAAATAGTTTGAGTTAATAGTTTTCTAACACAATTAAGTTGTCACATAAAACACTAAAACAAGTATAAGTGATTTTATGATTTAGATACATATGTACAACAACTAGTGTTTACATATTGGGTTAAACATATACTTAAACTAAGTATACTAAAATGGGTAAAAACTAAGTGTATGCTAAAATGGGTAATACAAGTATATACTAAATGGGTAAAATACTAGCAAATGGTTTTGACCCATAACCCATGGTTTTATATATACCACTTAACCAAGTTCATTGTATCTAGAAAGAAAACCATGGATCAACCCATAACCCATGACCCATGAACCATAACCAAAATACCCATGGGCAAAGAGG
Source organism: Chrysanthemum makinoi (assembly GCA_910596185.1). Lineage (NCBI taxonomy): Eukaryota > Viridiplantae > Streptophyta > Magnoliopsida > Asterales > Asteraceae > Chrysanthemum > Chrysanthemum makinoi. The sequence goes on from OU343222.1 coordinate 348,136,653, forward strand.
AGCCGACCACGATCCTAGCTTTGTGCTAGCCGGATCCCTTGTGTAGGGATCCGTGGGATCCGGGAAAGTAGAATTTTTCCTCTCTATAAATAGTGAGTCATTTCTTCATTGTTTTCTCACCCTCTTTCAATATACTTTCTCCCCTTAGTTAAATCTCACTAACCTTAGATCCAAGAGATCTATGTTTGTAGTTTTGTTTTTTGTGTGATCTTTTAGGTTCCTCTTAAAGGCAAGATCACCACCTTTGAAGTCGAGCAAGCTCAAGTCCATGAGTTGCCATGCTTCCTCATCATCAAGGCTACAACTGTCTTCTTGTTGATGATTCCTTTCTTTCTTCAATGAAGTGTAGTGTTGAAGACATTAGTGAAAGATGTCTTAAGAGTCAAGACGAAGATATTAGTGAAGGGTATCTATCTTCTATAGGATAAAGCACTTGTGGTAGGTGCTTGGAAATCAAGACTAAGAAGCATTAGTGAAAGGTGCTTAGAAGTCAAGACAAAGAAGCATTAGTGAAAGGTGCTTAGAAGTAAAGACACAAGACATTAGTGAAAGGTGTCTTGTAGATCTAGTCAAAGGCATTAGTGAAATGTGCCTTAGATGTACATTCGATATGGTGTGTTTCGATGTACAAGATAGACTAGTTTTAGATCCAAGGATATTGATATCATTGATGATGTTGTAAAGGAGTAGATCTCCTTTGGGATTAGTCGTTGGTGTAGTGTGGTAGTAGTTCCTCCATTGCAATGGAACTAGGTGCTTAGCCTAGTACCTAATAAAGGGTAGGCGACGTTGTGAAGGTGTAGTTCACCTAAGGTGTGAAAGAACTAGGTACTTAGCCTAGTACCTTATAAAGGGTAGGCGACGTTGTGTAGGTGTGGTTCACCTTGGAGTGAAAGAACCCGGGTTAGCCTAGTACCCCGAAAAGAGTAGCGACGTTGTGAAGTCTTCTCCGCCATAAGGAGATTGGTGTAGTGATTACAAACTCTCGAGTAGGTGACTCGGGGAGTGGAGTAGGGCAAGGAAGGTGACCTTGTAGCCGAACCACTATAAATACTTGCGTTGTGGTTTTGTGCTTCTTACTCTTATCTTTTCATTACTTACCTTTACATGCTTGTTTATTGTGACAACTCGCAATTTCAGGTCATTTCTCAAATTTACTATTCATCTCGGGAATTTACTATTCACCGGTTACTATTCAAAATTTTACTATTCATCGTTTTCGAAGTCGAAGTAATATTCTGAGAACGTATTTCAAAATTTACTATTCACAAAACACTATTCATTCCCGGAGAAAATCACTATTCAAGTTTCACTATTTCATCATTTATCGTAAACTAGGTTTACGAGTGTCAAATTCGCGTAACCTTAATGGTTTAGCTGCGAATTCATGAACAATCATCAAGGACATTTCATATAGACTAGGTTTAGTCTACATACCATTAGCATCATTATCATCATATTAGTTCATGCATGGTTTTGCATTTTTCCTTAAACGAATAAATTTTTATTAAATAAACGCTATCGCGTAATTAATTATTTTGAACATTTGATCCGATACTTCCAAAAAATTTCCCGATATATTTTTATACTCATATTAAGATTATAAAAATAATATTATTAGTTTCCCGCTGTTTTAAATTTATTATGTATATAAATTGTTATATTTATATAATTACGACGGTTTTCGTAAATACTACACGATAATTATTATTTCACTCAATTTTTATAAGAAATATATTTTTATAATTTTTATGACTCCAATATATTTTATTTTGACCCGTTAAAATTTATTATTAGTTAACGCTACCCTAAATGCTTAAATAAATACACAAGTTACTAAAAATTCTTAACTAACAACACTTCTAATTATACATACAAGTAATTAACTCAAACGAAATACATTTCACTTTCTTTCCTTTTATGTTGTCGACCAAACAAGGTGACTCACACACTTTGTTACTAAATATCTTGCATTATATTGTATTATACTTACATACTCAACACATACTCACTCATATCACTAAGTGTAAAACAAAATATCCCTCTCTTTTCTCTTGCATAGAACCGGCCACATAGAAGTTCCAAGAGAAGGTCATAAAATTTTTCAGGTCAAGTTCATATCACAATCTAGGCATACTCTTAAGAAAGGTTTTGAAATAAAAACCTAGGGTATTTAGGATAAATTCTTTGTTCATAAACCTCATCAAGTTAACTAGTAAGCATTTCATACTCATCATCATCTTTCATATTCATGTTGTGTTCATTTTATCATATTTAAGAGAAACATACAAGTTATATGATGTCTATACCACTTAAATTGTTTTAGCACTATTAATTTATATTTGTCATCCTATAAGTACTCCTTGGAATATATCACTTTTGGTGATGTCTAGGAACCCATGACACCCTAAGAAGGTGTATGGTAGGATTAGAATAGCTTCGGATTTGTTTTGAATTGGTTGGAATAGGTTTGGCGCGTGAAAAACTCATTTCGACAACTATAAAATAGGGTCTGATGGTTCTGTGAAATCTGGGAAAATTCGACAGTTTGAAAAATATTTTGGGCTAGATATTTGGAAAATATACTTTAAAACGAAAACGTGGCCGCTTGAACGGGTTAAACGAGCTATACTCAAAAAGTTATCTATTTTGAAGTTTGACGACGAAAACTATTATTATTTCAAGAAATTTCACAGCATGTTAATATCACTTTTACGAGTCAAATAGGCTTAAGCGTTATGAAATGTGTCGAGTTATCAAAAATATAGTATATACTTTAATACGAGTCTAAGGATGTAGAAACGTAGAAAACGGACTTGTAACGAGTAATTACACGCGTGCAAACAAAGTTGCCGTAAACTTTATTATATAAGAAATTAGTATATTTCTATTAGACAAACTTTACGTCAACAAGGGACCATGTTGAGGGTCGTTTTTAACATGGATGTAGTACTTTTTACAAAATGATGTCTTCTAGTAAAAGTAAGTTCGCATAGCCTATTTTCCAAAATGTCCAACCATTCGTTAAGCGGAGTTGTAATGAATAAAATACGGTCACTTAAACTTTGCCGAAAACCATCCTTAAACGATATTTTGGACACAAGTACCATACTTAACCTATATTTATATCTCTCGATGAGACCTCTAGGATGAAATATTAAATACTAAAACTTTGAGATAATGATACAAGCTTCCCAAAACCGTTGAGTTCGTTTCCTAACGCTCGACGTGCACCATTTTAACGACTCGATTTTTAGAGGCGTTTAGGTCACTTTTCATGAAAATTTCAACGACACTATTTTACTACGAAAAGTTATAATTTCACAATAAATCACTAAATGATTATCGTAGGATATCATTTCAACGTAAATACATGTAAAGTAATTTATAAATTGTCGAGACGTTGTAAGATTATTTTTCGACGATAAGTGTTATTTTCAAAAATTCACAAGTGGTATAGATATCATACGAATTGCATGCATAACATTACATCATAACTTATTATGTATCATATCATTCATAATAGGTCAAGTTTAGAGATTCAAGCTACATTTCGGTGTACTCACTTTTGCCATCGCATCTTTGTACCAAGTGAGTTTTCATAGCCCCTACTTTTGTATGTTTTGAACTATTTTGGGGGAGATACATGCTTAACTATTTTTCATAAGTACTTTAAATTTTTAAGGATAACTTCTATCATGATCACCATTGTTTCAAAACCGAATGTTTACTATATTATTGTTTTGTTTATGTGCTATGTCGTCCTCCGTCGGATAATGTTCTAATCAGTTGACTACTGATATATTAAGTCATGTGCTATTGATTATGTGTTATTGTTCTACGTCGAGTTAGTTACATTGTGAATTCATTTGACATCA
>OU343222.1:348140630-348264405 GCA_910596185.1 Chrysanthemum makinoi
CACCAGCAATATGCACCTTAGTTCCTTTCTTCATGTTTGCAACCACGTAAATAACCATACAATGTCACGTTTCTATCACATTTTTTATTTTGCGCTACTTTTTCTGGAGGTGTGACATCTTCAAAACGATCTACCAAAACGTATGGATGAGTTGTTCTCCAAGAAAGAGGATGAAACTTCATAACAGAAATAAATCTTGCAAGATTATGGATCTCGCGCTTGACATACCTGTTTACCAATGAAATAATATTACAAGAGTTTATGAGATAATAGAATGTATAAATAGTTGTTAACTGCTAAGCACTTACTTTCCATGAATAAGACCAGATAAGTAAAATAACTTCGCCCCGTCATAAATCTCAGTCCAGAACCGATGCTTGAGTCGTTGCTTAGTCTTTTTAAGTTTTTTAACATCCTTAAATTTATCAAGATGTGTAAGAACACCCATAACCTTAGGGAATCCATGAACTTGTAAGATGTTAAGAAACTCAAACGTTTCCTGCAAAAGTAATTAGACATTAACTTGAGGCTACATGTCAAGCTAATTAATAGATGACCAAATACGTATAACACAAGACTTACCATTTCAAAACCATAGCTTCCATCAATAAGCAGTAGCGCGAGATCAGCAAACTTTGCGGCATCAATCATACCATTAATATCATTTGGGCACTCAACAAACTGTAGCCGTCTTTGTTTGCCTACATGATTAAAAAGAAATGTCTCTCAAACTTCATGAATTCTATGTGTACCCAATAATCATTGTAATTATTTATAAACGTACCTGATACAATAGTAAGTGGACCTCGTACATCTGGTATGTTATGTTTGGTGTAGTGCTTAACAAGAGACTTTATAAGTAGAGACTTTCCAACCTAACGTGCAAGTTTAAGAAACAACAGTTAATCATATGCTAAGACTAACAGTTACAAATACTTTAATTCATGATCTAAGCCACTCAAGTGAGTTTTGTTTCGTGTTTCAAAAGTGATTATTGCGACTGTGGGGAGGAATAATCAGTATTAGTTTTGGATATATAAAGTTTTTTCCCGCTTGAGGTCAGATAACAGAGCTGGATATTGATGGACTAAGGGTAAACTTAATGTACCTTGTGCTCTACTTCTATAGTGCGATGTATAATCTCATTTGGAAAATTGTTCCCTCGCCCTTTTTTTTAACAAAAAGTCCTTTTGGTTATTTTTATCTATTTGCTCCTTCAATGTTCAAAGTTTGCCAAACACTAAAACATAATATTATCCAATTTTTACGGCTTAAGGCAACAGAATAACATACAAACACTATTCTCCACAGCCCGTTTTATTACATCTGGTTATCTAATCTAAAAAGCAATAATATAATGAAGCTAATAAGCAACACTACACTGATCATCCACCCTGGAGTTTATTTACATTGGGCCCAAATGATCATGAAATTAAGGTTGGTGGTAAAACCTGAGGAGGCCCATGCACAACAATAACATAAGGAGCAGGTTCCCCAATGTTACGATCAATAGTCGGGATGTGTAACCGGCGCTGTTCTTTCTCTGTAGCACGCGACTGTAGACGCTTAGCTTTCACCCTCGAGTTAAAAGCAAATGCCTGCATATAAGCAATACAAACATAGCATCACATTTACAATACAATCCCATATACTACATGTTACTCATCCGATTCCCAAAAAAAGGTGTCGACATTGTAGATACAAAAATTGTAAATTAATAAATTTTAACATCAATGACTTACTAACTGCATAAAACATCATAAACCTTGCTAACATTGGTGTTATCGATAATCATACATCAATAGATGCTAACAATTAATAAAAACAAAAAGCTAATAAAATAGTAATATATTTCAAAACTTAATAGCGGTGATGAAAAAGTAGTAATTTTTTCGTTACTAGCTACCGAATACATACCACTTAATTAATTTCAATACCAATAACTTAGGGGACGTTCGTTTATGCTTGCAAATAGGCTTACGAGCATATATTATGATTTAAGCTTATATTTCACACGCCCATTAGTTAGGCTTATGTTTCAGCTTATGCACTAATAGTTCATCTTTAAATCTTAATAACCTCATAAGGCACAAAATTCGGGCTTATGGGTGTTTGTTTAAACTTATTTATGGGCTTATGAGCTTATGTGATTTCAGCTTATTTTAATTAATTCAAATTTTCTGGCTTATTTCGGGACTTATGGGCTTATATAAGCTTAATATACCATTGTAAGCTTATATAAGCTCATAGGTCTAAAATTAAGCCGGAAAATTTGAGCTTATAAAAAATAAGCTGAAATCACATAACTAAATTTTAAATATCTTAGGGGTGTTTGTTTAGCATATAGAGGTATGGCTTATGTAGCTTTCGGCTTATGTTTCGTAAGCTCACTTTTTGTGGCTTATTTTGAGATTTTGTGGCTTATATAAGCTTATCATGTCATGATAAATTTATATAATCTCACCAGTTTTAAAAATAAGCCACAAAATGTTAGCTTATGAAACATAAGCCGAAAACTACATAAGCCATACGCCCTCTATATAAGCCGAAACAAACACCCCCTAAGATAAATTTAAGGGCTTACGAGCTTATGTGATTTCAGCTTATTTTTTATAAGCTCAAAATTTCCGGCTTATTTTAAGACCAATGAGCTTATATAAGCTTACAATGGTATATTAAGCTTATATAAGCCCATAAGTCCCAAAATAAGCCAGAAAATTTGAATTAATTAAAATAAGCTGAAATAAGCCTTAAACAAACACCCCTTGAAATAAATATAACACAAGTTAGTTTCACAACGTAAGCTAAAAATACACCAAGAAATTATAAAAACTTAATAAAGCACTAAACTTTTTTATAAAAAATACAAAAAGTAACAAACTTTTAACTAAATACAACAAAACCAATGAAAATTTTTATAAAAAAAGATATAAAAACCTTAGGGTTTTGCTTTTTTTCTTCAGTGATGTCACGTTTTTTCTTATCAGTTTTGGATTTCTTGACTGCTGATGGGCCTGACTGACGAGACCTGTGTGACTTCTGTGATTTATCCATCTTGGGTTTACTTTACTTAACCAACTGTGTGTTTTTTAGTGTGTGTTACGGTGGTTTTATGGTGATGGTGGCGGAGGTGAAGTGATGGGTTTTGAGGGTTTATGGTTTTTTGTTTTGGGTTAAAATGGAGATTTGGGTCCTTTTGGTGTTTGTGGTTTGTGGAAATGGTCCATTGACTATTTGAGTTTGTCATTTACTTACCAACTTTTATTGTACAAGATTTTTTATAGGGGTGGAAATGGCAGCGGCTTCGTGAAAAGCTTCGGATCGGATCACGTAAAAGCTCGAACGAGCGAGCCAACGACCCGAGCCTAAGTTGCAGCTCGTTTATTAATCGAGCTTGAGCCCGAGCTTTACATACAAAGCTCGTTTGGGCTCGCGAGTCTAAACGACATTATGATATTTTAATTTTTAAATATATATACGAGCCCGAGCTCGAGCTTATTAGTGAGCTCAATAAAGATATATTACGAGCCGAGCTTGAGCTCGAGCCCAACTTTAACTTTTCTTTACCAAATCGTATAAACGAGCCGAGCTCGAGCTCGAGCTTTTTAAAACTTAAACGAGTCGAGCTCGAGCTCGGCTCGGCTCGTTTCCACCCCTAATTTTTTATTTTTCCTTAACATGAGTTTATTACCAAATAGTTTGTGTCTCACTGGTACCTTATGTTGTACGAGAAACTCATCAACAAAATGGTTGTGAGATAAATTAAGGTGCATATGTCGTTTTAGTAGTGACGTTCGGGAAGAAAAAAAACAAAAAAAATAAAAATAAATAAATTACCTTATCCCATAAATTTCTTCAATGAGACTTGAACCATAATCATTTGGTTGATGCGCCAGGCACATACCACCAGGTGTTTATGGGTGTGTTTTTACATGAGCTTAAATTAAGTTTTGTTTGAAAGAAGATTTTATGAATTATTATAAAATTTTGTAAGGTCATGCTAGTGAAATTGGGCTTTTAGAAATGAAGATAGCTTGTTTTTTTGTTAAACTACTATAATATTTTTCAGAATATTATAGCGACCCCACAAACTTGGAGTATGTGAGAATAAATTTTGTTGTTTTTTATTTTTGTTTTATGATAATAAGCTATCAACACCACTAATCCATCAAACATTGTTATTAAAATAAAGCTTTAATTCTGACTTATAATCTAAGTTTCAGCTTCTTTTGTCAAACATATTTTATAGTGAAAATTTCCAGTAAAGACAGTTTGAAAATTTTGTCACCATTTACGACCCTAGAATTTGTTTGTGCATCCTTTAATTTGCGCGTTGTATTTATAAACCATGCATGTACTCATTTTTTGTTGTCTAGATTGAATAAGATTATGACACATGGAAGTGCAAGCAAAACTATTTACTCACCCTCCCATTTGCAATATATTTAATTAGGAAGATAGCTTATTGGGTTGATATGTGTCCGTGCAAGCAAAACAAGTTTGCTCGCCATCCTATTTGGGCACTCTGATTATTTAAAAGATGGCCCTAAGGGTGGTGGCAATGCATGCGGTATGCATTCGGTATGCATTGAAACCGAACGGTAACACCATTGCCACTCCTTCGGCATGGTATGGTGTGGTGTGGTATGGGATTCGGTAATGTATGCCGATTCGGTGTGGGAAGAAATGCAAAGGATTAAGTGAGGTATTTATTAAGTTCCAAAAAAAAAAAAAAAAAAAAAAAGTGAGGTATTATTAAGTGAGGTATGGAATCATGGTTGCCACTAAAAAACTATGGTGAGGTATGAGTGAGGTATGAGATTAGGTGGAATGATATTATTGGTGGGTGGTGAGGTATGGTGAGGTATGGTGTGGCATGATTGCCACCACCCTAAGTGTTACATGTGGAAGTGCAAGCAAACTTGTTTGCTCTTTCCCATTTGTGTTATAACACCCCAAAATTTGCAAGTATGATTAGAAATATATTGTATTGATTTTAGAGTATTATAAAAGTCCTTTTCGTTAGTTTTTAGTAGAAATAAGGACCTGTCACGCAAAGATATAACGAAAAAAATACTAACTATGCAAAAATATTTAATGACAGGGACTAATAGTGTCAAGTACATATTTTGGACATAATTACCAAATTTCTCTTACGTAATAATACCTTTTAGTTCAGAAATCTTCCCCATTATACACGTATACTACTGTGTGAAAAAGATGAGAAATGACTAAGGTACCGTTATCATGAAGAAATCACTCTAATAGTGATTTAGGATGGATTTGATGATGAGTATGCTAAATTCAAGGTGTTACAAGTCCTCATAACATATTTCCAATCAAGGTGAGTATTTAACTTAAGTTGTAATCTCATGTTGATGTTAAGAATTATATGGTTTTTGATGAATAAGTATGCTAGTAGTAATTTTAGACATATTCATGATGTTATAAACTTATAATCATGTTTAAAGATCAAGAATAAAGTTGGAATGATTTGTGAATTATGATTAGTTAAGTTTATGAAATTATGAAGTTAATGATTAGAAACCATTAGTAATTTATGCTTATGTTAAAGATAAGCTAGTTTATGGTTCAAGAAAAAGATGATGGGTAGTTATATCTTTAAAATGAGGTGTTTGTTATGAGCTTGTAAAGTGCTTAAACTAGTAAGATTGCTTATAGAATTGTTGTGAAATGGTCTTAACATGTTCGATAAGATGAGATATAAGTTTGGTAAAGAGTAGGATGGTTTATGATGGGTTTTGGGTTGTTTTGGACACGTTTGAAAAGTAGAACAACTTACTGGGCAGAAATTTGTGTTGACTTTAAAGGGTCGTAGAGAATAGACCTTTATCGGATTGACTTGAGGTAAAAACCAAATTTTAGCCCTCTGAGTCTACTTTCTAATGCAATTGGTTTCAAGTTCTAATTCCAAGTTTAAGTAGGTCAAATATGCAAATTACAACAGACTGTCCAAAAAACACAGATTTTGCAATTTCACATAAGTTAGCGAAATAGCAGGTTCTGATGACTATATAATGATATATTTATGTGTTTAGGTGATCTCAGAAGTCTAAGAATGTTCGAGGAATGCCTAAGCCAATCGAGGTAAGTAACAATTTAGTTTTAGAAATGTTATGTGATTACGTTTATTTGCATAAGTAATAGACTTATCATGTATTAAAATTCAGTAGTTCATGACATAGAAAGTTTCAGATAAGTAGTGGTGTATGTCATGGGTTCTTTAGCCATGCACCATTGATTACGGTTAAGTATCGATCATTCCCATAGCATGAAATCACATAGTCAAGCTTCATGATGTTAGAATTAACATGAATTCATAATATATACATAGCTTCAGATACAGCTGAAGGTTTCCATGTTTATAGACTCGGGAATAGCCGAGTATTATATATTTCGATATGATTCGAATATAGACAAAAACAAGCTAAGGAAAGGATGCTCATAAGAAGCATCGTTAGCCATGATACGGTGCACAAGAAATGCACCATTAGTTACTTAGCGTGCCTAAGTAGTGTACGATGTGGAACTCCCATAGTAGCATCCTTTGTGGGTGATATGTGCTTATCATAAAAGCATCCTATGTGGATGACTTGTGCACACTCATCACATCCTTGGTGGATGACCTCAGTCAGAAAAGAGCGTATAACAAGTTAGAGCCCTAAAAAGAGTACTCGTTGGCTAGGGAATTTCGACTTAGCAGAAAGTCGATATCGCATATACAGTTACCCAGTTTCAGTTATAGCTTAGATTTAGAACTGTGCTGATGCACCTATGTAGAAACTCATATTCTTGCTTGTACAATAAAGTAACATTCCAGTTTCATATACATAAATTATTCAGTTCCAGATACAAATTCGGATTAAGTCTCAGATTTAGTTTCCAGATACAAAACCGGTCGTAGTTTCAGACATAATTATAAGTTGATCCATTACAGTTCAGTTATTAATCATAATCAGTATAGTTTAGCCACCACATCATGTAGCTCACGTTACAAATTCAGTCTCAGACCTTTACTCACTAAATCATAAGGACTTACTGTTCTCAGTTTTTATGTTTTCGCATGTTAGGTCATAAGGACATTGGGGCTTGTAGATTAAGAATATCACTTAAGAGATCGGTAATGCTTGGATATATAGGTGATGAGCATCCCAACCATTCTTTGTTATTCAACTTATTAATGCCCAAAACTTTATGATTATGTATCATATTTGTAACAATCAGGTTTTGATATGTACGTATATATATTTAGAACAAGTATTTGAAAATGAGTAAAAATAGGGGTGTTTGGGCTAACACCTGCACTCGTAGCAGTTTACGTTTACGCTTATGAAATACATGTACAATATTCATGTTTATGGTAATGAAATGGTATTTTAAGAGTTTACAAGTTTTTTCCAGAATCAGATTTCAGTTTATGCAGTTTTCGTATTGCATGTCTATATGCCGTATAAGGCAGATCGTATACGGCGTTTGATTGTATACGCCGTATAGGTTTCAGGCCTATACGGAGTATTCAATATAAAACAAAAAATAAAAAATCACAGACGTTTCATGCGCGCTTAGTGCATTTAATTTAAAATACAATCAGTGAAAGTTAGTTAAATGTATAAAGTTTGAGAGGTATTGAAAGGGTGCATTAAATGAAGAAAAAAAAAGAAAAAGTAAATGAGTGAAGTAAATGAATTCAACTTCCTACGACCTTTTTTTTTCCAGCCAGGTCATCCAAGCGAGCAAAATAGGAGGGCGAGCAAACCTATTTGCCCGCCAACTTTAATAATCTTTTTAACTAACCGCTAGGGTGACACATGTTACAGAGCGCACAAATAAAGACAACGAGCAAATAGGTTTGGAAGCTGAGTAGATTTTGGGAATGGGAAGAAATAATGTCGATTTTGATTATTTGGTTTAATATGAGTAGATTTTAGTAATTTTGTTTATTTTACAACTTAATATTTAAGACTGATGATGAATGGATCTAAAAAAACTATTTCATACAACAAGTTCCATGCACTCATTATCTTTCATAATACTCACTAATCAGTTTAACACATGCAATAATTAAATTGTTAGGCTTGTCGTTCGATTTCTTATGTAGGCCTACTAATAGTTTTTGTCTATTGAGTTACTTGACAGTTGATATAGCGGTGCTCTTCCCTGTTAAGCTACAATTCCAAAGAAATAAAAAGCGATAAGAATAAAAAGGCAAGAGGATCCTACAAAGAATGTCCTTATACCATAGTCAAAATTTTAACGTGATCAAATCATTAAGCTGTCGATATATACTCTATGGTTAAATATGTCCAAATTAGGGGTGTGCATAATTCGGGTTTCAACCACAAAAACCAAAAACCGAAACCAAATTGAATCGAAAAAACCGAACCAAAATTGTAACTGAACCGAATTTGCCAAAATCGTACCGAACCGAATAAAATATTCGGTTTTCGGTTTGAATATGGTTTTGGCAAAATGAAAACCAAACCGATCCGAAAACTGAATTCACATAAATATATATATATTTTTTATATATTTATATACAAAAAAGAAACATTAAAACACTTTCATAGTATAAATATAATATTTTTTTGGGTTTATTTTTTTTGTTACAAGAAATCTATATAATTATATAAATAAATAATTAAAATTAAGTGATTCAAATTATTCAGTTCGGTTTAATCCAATTTGAATGCGGTTCGATTCGGTTTTCGATTTTATCAAACAAAAATTTCACCAAACTAACCGAATCAAAATAACCAAATAGCCCGATAACCAAACTGATGTACACGCCTAATCCAAATAAAGATTTTTGCATGAACGATTAAATAAATAATGAAAAGCATTCAACATTTTGGAGCCCAATAATCAAGGTACCCCACTATGACGTATGAACTCACTTAGCCTAATAGCCCAAAACATATGGAACATCACATAACCAACGGTCCAGCTTGGAGCAAACTAAGAGCACTAGTACATACTGGGTACCATCTAGTAGGGGTGTGAAAAAAACTGAAAAACCGAACCTAAACCGAAAAAGGCTGAGAAATTAAAACCAAAAATCCGAAACTGATTGAAAAACCGATAATTTGCTTTTTGTAATTTTGAAAAACCGAGGTTTATGGTTCGGTTTGGGTTTAGCAAAAACACTAAACCGAAAAAAACCAAACCGGCAAAATACATACAATCTTAGAAACTCATGTTTCAATTGCTTCCTGAATGTGTCATTTATACACATAAACAATTGTCATTTAGAATTTTTGTGATAGTTAGTTTTTTTATTGTCATCATTGTATCACTTTACGATGCATAAATAATTCTCTTTTATAATTATTTTTTATGATCAATAGTTTCTTATTGTTATTATTTTGTGTTTCTTTGTTCTTGAAACTTGGCAAAGTTATTTTATGTTGCATTAGAAATTCAACCATTGAAAAACCAAGCCATTTATAAATGAAATAAAAACTGAAAATAAACCAAAAACCAGAATAAACCAAAAACCAGAAAACCAAACATAGAATAAACCGAAACCGAATGGTTTTTAAAAAGCAAAACCGAATATTTTTGGTTCGGTTTCGGTTTCGGTTTTAGCCAAAAAACTAGCCAAACCGAACCATGCTCACCCCTACCATATAGTGTTGCCACTTCAATATTTTTTCTCATAACACCCAAATCTATCACACCACACAAAACACTCAACCCTCCTATTGCCGGTGTCATCTCTGTCTCACACATAACCCCTAAAAAAAAGGGACCATTTGGGCCTGCAACGACGGAACCAACCTCGAAAACGCACATTTGGTGTCGAGCTCACGCTTTGAGGACGGCGACACCCCAAAACGTAGGGTACCGTATGCTCTAAACATTAGTACTACATCACCATGAGAAGCACCATAAATAAGTTTTCAATGAAATGTTGAAAAGTATTGTTTAGCCTCACCGTTCAGCTAACAAAACTTGTAAGTTCAGCCTCATTTTATTTGTGGTTTAAGTTTAAACTAAACATGACAATTTCATAATCTTAAATTGTGTTAAAGAGTTATGAAAAACATTAAACACAGTAGTCTACTTAGATTTCATTATCAATGCAATACTTATTTTGCTACAATATTACAAGCACATTGATTCTAAAATCTTGTTCATTTTCATTTTTCAGCATGAATACACTTTCACGAACTATATCCTGTTCAATCATGAATCAATGATATTCGTGCATTTTCATATATCTATGAGTAAATTGCATAAATGGTCCTTGTGGTTTGCTCAAATTGCAGATTTCGTCCCTGAGTTTTCGAAAGTGCAGGCGGCCTCCCTGTGGGAAAAGTTGAGTTCATTTTCGTCCCTGGCCAAAGTTCAATGACTAAAATACCCTTATGTTTTTTTTCCAATTAAATATTCAGGGACGAAATCTACAATTTGAGCAAACCACAAGGACCATTTATGCAATTTACTCTTTATTTAAAATGAAACTTTGAAAACCAAACTCAAGTTTCTAAACCCAGTTTCACACCATACACATTTTGACTTTCTTATGATTATTTGGGAAGAGATCTAGTGAGAAGAGAAAATAAAATGAGAAGAGTGAGAAATATTCTGAGCCACACATTTCAAATGAAAAAAAGAAATTTAAGGGGAGATGCATCTACTTTTGTAGGTGCATCTGAAATGTGCGGTTGTGGTTTCTTCTCATTCTTCTCATTTCAACTTTATTTCTCATTTGATCCTCACTCTTGATTATTTAAACAAACATAAAAAAAAATGCAAAACACTCACTAGCATATCTGCACATTTGCAATTCTCATAAACATTTTTTTTTCTCTCCCATCCCTTTCGGTTAAGTTGTAAATGAAGATGGATGATGCTCTAGTTTTCTTTGTCAATATTTATGTTTTAATTTTGTTGACTTATGATTTTATTTTAGAAGTATGATTATGGTTTTGATGATTTTAGTGCTTGTTTGAAAGCTAAATGTGCTCGTTAATGGTGTATTTATATATTCGAGAAAAAGGAAAAAAAACAATGTTTTGAAGAATTATATAATTTCGAGAATTAATGGTGTATTTATATAATTCGTTAATGGTGTGTTTGCATAATTTCGAGAATATAATTCGTTAGTGGGTGTTTTGCATTTTTTTTTATGTTTGTTTAAATAATCAAAAGAAAGTCAAAATGTGTATTGTGTGAAACTGGTTTTAGAAACTTGAGTTTGGTTTTCAAAGTTTCATTTTAAATAAAGAGTAAATTGCATAAATGGTCTTTGTGGTTTGCTCAAATTGCAGATTTCGTCCCTGAATATTTAATTGGAAAAAAATAGAATGGTATTTTAGTCATTGAACTTTGGCCAGTGACGAAAATAAACTCAACTTCTCCCTACAGGGAGGCCGCCTGCACTTTCTAAAACTCAGAGACGAAATTTGCAATTTGAGCAAACCACAAGGACCATTTATGCAATTTACTCTGTATGTATTGATATAACACATCATCCTTACAAGATACAACAATTTTTTTACGCCACATGCCAAAAGTGTATCAACAATTAGTACGCCACACATATATGGATAGGGCTAGTCTAACCAAGCACCCCATTTCCACTAGCCAAGCACCCCATAGCTCCCTCCCCATCCGTACGTACGGCAGGGTACAAAAGATTTATTTATTTATTATTTTTATTTTTTGTATTTAAGTGTGTAATGTTTAATTTGTGTAGTGTTTTTATATGTAGAGTGTATTTATTTGTGTAGTGTTTTTATATGCATAGTATATTTATTTGTGTAGTGTTTTTACTTTATGTTTTTTTCTTGTGTATTTGTTTTCATTTAATTAAATAATAACAGTAAAACATTAAACATTAAACATTAAAACATTAAACAAGTACAACAACAAATGCTACTACTACTCAACGAAATCTACTCCACATGAAGATTATTAATGTCATCTATAAGTTCATAGAGTATTCCACTCGATTGACATGCGTGATCAACTGGATTTCTTTCCAATTCCAGTGATGCCTCCAACGTCTTTATTCTTGCCTTCAACAAATTGTTTTGAGACAATAGCATGTTGATCGTGTTATCTTTAGTTTCGCAGTTTGAGCACTGCGTTGAAGAAGAGTCTTGATCAAAGTACTTTTGTTGAAATACATCCTTCCACATAAAGTATCGACACCCATAGTCTTCCGTCACTGGCTGTTACATGCTGAAACAATTATAAGAAATGTATTCTTAACAAACAAATTATTGATATATTTACGTAAATAAGCAAACGTTTAATTATTTACC
This sequence comes from Chrysanthemum makinoi, assembly GCA_910596185.1. Lineage (NCBI taxonomy): Eukaryota > Viridiplantae > Streptophyta > Magnoliopsida > Asterales > Asteraceae > Chrysanthemum > Chrysanthemum makinoi. The sequence continues at coordinate 348,152,924 of OU343222.1, forward strand.
TTTGATAAAGGACATGCATAATACTTCTGACCACAACTTTTGGGCTTTTGGGATGTTCTTTCAATTATAAGTCCCCGTCGACAACGACACAAGAAATGATTTTCTTGTTGCATCTGGCCAAAAGAATTTATATAATTATTCACAACATAAATCAGTAATATCATGGTTCACAAAATTAGAAGCTTCAAATACATAAATAACCAATCTTGGTATATATTAATAGTTGATACATGGTTCACAAAATCACAATATAACTAGAAACTAAGATCAATCACGCCCGAGGCGTAGTCGCTCCAATGATGCCGCCATCTGTCCCACACGAAACTCTAACTCAAATCGTCTCCTAAATCTGAAATCTCGCTCGTACTCGTCAACGCGAGACGGTCATGTAACAAAGATGAGGAAGAACTGGAGGACGGTGTATAAAATTCTCCTCATCTGCAGCTGGAGATATAGCTGGAGAGGGAGGCACATAAGATGGAGAAGAAGGCACATAATCTGGACTGTCAACACGAGGTGGTGTGTTGCTGACAGACTGAATGTCCCTCCACTGAATGTCATCCGATTCCTGTAACAAAAGATGAGGAAGAACCGGAACATGAGCAGAAATCTGTAAAAAAAGATGAGGAGTCGTTTACTATAAATCAATAATCGTTAACTATAAATCAGTAATCCGTAATCGTCTATACATGTTTTGTCGTTTACAATATAAATCGATGTCGTCTATACATGTTTTGTCGTTTACAATACAAATCAGAATCGTTCTATAAATCGTATCGTTTGCAACATATGTCTATACTACGTCCATCTAAACACGCTTTGTCGTTCAGCAAACAGAGTTTCCCATCCCGCGGCCACATTATTTCTGAACCATCTCCATTGTGGGTGAGTATACGAGAGTGGCGAGTTTTCATCCAGAACCGCATGAACGTAGTGGCAAGACATGGTCTTCCCTACACGAAGAATCACAACGGGGGACAATAATTGTGCTATCTCGACCTCGACCCTAAGCGGAAGACACGTAGTAGATGCTCTATTGGATATGCATACAATTAGACAGTTAAGAGCTGTAGCAATAGCCGCTCCCGTGTCTGGCATAATCATCCAGTAATCGTGGGGTGCATATCTTGATTCAAACCAATTCTGCGAGTTTGAAATATGTGTAAAAAAAAGTCCCCCACATTTCCATGTAAAGTTCTCGGTGATTGTCTACCTCTTCCCTGACAAGAGTTCGAAGTCTAGGCCATATCCGTTCGGGATGACCAAGACCTACGCCAAGAGCTCGATAGCCACAATTTACATCACCTTCCACGTTAACAATCCTTAGGATCCACCGTCGGAAAAGATGTGGAATTCGAGCCATAAAATATTCGCTATCGTCATCTGGAATGTACAACTCGTGTCTTAAATCGCCCTCGCTAGGTTCTTCGTTCAAGTATGGGACGTTAGAAGGCTCTCCCACGTATGAACTATGTCTCGCAGTTTCTTCATTTAAGTCTCGGACTTTTTTTGGTTTTGTATAGCTTCTGTGGTGCCCTGTGGGGGGTTCTTTGTTCAAATATGGGATATTTTTAGCCTTGGACTTTTTGTCCTTTGCGCTCAGACGTCCAAGAGTACTTTCTTTAACAGCAGGTTGACGGGTTGACACAGATTCGGGAGCGTATATACCTATGATCATGTTTAACATATTTTTCTTGACAAACGACGATGCTTTGGTAAAAATATTTTGGAATTTTTCTACGTCATCTTGACAAGAAAGATATTGAGGCTCTTGAGGCTCTTCAGGCGTATGAGTATGTCGGACTCTAGGCCAGGGAACACTTAGTGTTCTCCAAAAATTATCAACAGCATTAAGCGGAATAGGCGATCCTGAATTCGAAAAAAGTGACTAGTATAAATTATCGGTATTGACGGGGAGAATAACTTGATAGACATAAATTTAATATACATACCATGAATCTGAAGGTAATACAGTTCGTGATAGCATGGTAAACCATAAACTAACCGCAACTGATGACCACATTCATGTGGGTCCACATCCCGTTTACTTTCTGCGAGTATGAGTAGTAAAACATCTTTTGAAACATTATACCGCAATTTGTTAAATAGTGTGCCCTTACACGAATGCAGTTTCTTGATTTTGCTTGTATTAAAAGAGTCTCTTATCGCAGTTTCTTGCGCAGCTATAATCTTGTCGACCGAACACAACAACGTGTCTAAGCTGGACTGTGTGGAGCCCAAGTATAACTTCAACAATGCGTGTTGACGCTCAACTCTACATGTTGTTGTCTGGCCGAAGCTGTGATATTTATCGGTAATGTACGACACAAACATGCGGTCGTAATGTTGCAGCCAGTTATTAAAATACCGCAAAACGTCTGAGAAAACAATGAATTAATAAAGTGAGAAAACAATTCGAGTAGTTATTTATTAAATAATAATAAAAAATGTATTATTAGGTAAGTACCACTGCTTTTGGACCAATAAATCTGTAGGGCTGATAATAGTGCGTGAACACATCTTCGGTCGGAGCTTTAACCATCAAATCCCATGTCCATCTAACGGACGCATACTCCTCTTCCGTATCGAATTTGTGTCTGCAATGCTTGAGCACATTTTGATTGATATGCCATCGACAGAGTAATCTGTTAGCGTTTGGGAATTCTGCTCTGCATGCCCCAAGCAACGCTAAATCTCTGTCGGTGACGATAACCCACGGGTAATATTGTTCTTCTATCACCATCTTAACACATTCCAACACCCATTTGAAATTTGACTCTTTTTCACAGTTCAAAAAGCTAAACGCCATTGAGAATGTTCTGTTTGTTGAAGTAACTCCAACAATTGTAAAGAATGACAGTTAAAACAACGTGGTGTTGTATGTGGAGTCCATCAGCATGATTTCCGGGAATGTTGTCCACATGGCATATAACGTCGGGTGAACAAAAAATATTTCCTCAAGCTCATTAGTGTGGTCATTTACCCTGGGGTAATATGTATAACCTTGATGCCTCAAATGTGCTAAAAGGAGCTGTATCGGAGTCATATCACCACGAATGGCGCCGCGTATCTTGTTTTGTGCATTATATATCGTTTTAATGTTAGACACGTTATTCAGATCGCACTCTTTTAGTGAAGAAAGTATAATTCGTGGTGCTACTTGATGTTTTGTCAATTGCTCCACCAAAACTAACTCATTTTATTTTAATCGCATGGCCTGTGAAAGACCATGGAACGAGTCTACAAAATCATGATTATGCCTCAGACACTTGACCCTCAAGATCCAACCATTAGTTTTAGCGGTACCAGTTCGACCTTTTATATATTTCGCCAGTAATCTGAATGGGCAATTAGTTTTAGCGGTACGCAGTGCTAGTTGAAGTTCATCTTCTAAACCTTCACGTGCAGACGTCCCATGTCTAGAATACTTAAATTTGATTCAGTACTTATAGCCCCTATCTGTTTTAGTTCTTCCTTTAACAATAAGAAAACCGTTCAATTGAGCAGTAGATTGCACCTAATTAGTTAAAACAACTTCATAACGGAACACCTAAAAAATAATAAATACAACTTTTAATAAAACTTTTAAAAAATACAACTTTTAATAAAACTTTTGTAAAACTTTTATAAAACTTAAAAAATACAACTTTTGTAGAACTTTTAATACAACTTTTAAAAAACTTGTTATAATACTTTTAAAAAACTTATAATACTTTTAAAACTAATACAACTTTTATTTTAAAAAAATTATAATACCTTTATTTTAAATTTAATACAACTTTTATTACTTTTATTTTAAAATTAATACAACTTTTATTTTAAAAAACTAATACAAAATTTTAATACTTTTATTTTAAATTTAATACAACTTTTATTCCTTTTATTTTAAAACTAATACAACTTTTAAAACAAATACAACTTTTAGATCTAACAAGATTTTAGATCTTGAAAAGTTTTTAGATCTTGAAAAACGATAAAAACTTTTGGTATCCTTGTGGTATCTGTTTATCTGGTAAAGACTGATTTTTTTTAAAACTAAAAACTTGTTAGATCTGAAAAAAAATAAAAAGTGGTTGATGTTTCTGTGAGGTTATCTGTTTTGTGGTGGTGATATTTTTGTGAGAAGTAGTTTGGTTTCGTTGATTATTTTTTAGATCTTGAAAAAAGATGAAAACTTTTGGTATCCTTGTGTGTATCTGTTTATCTGGTAAAGACTGATTTTTTTTTAAAACTAAAAACTTGTTCGATCTAAAAAAAATAAAAAGTGGTTGATGTTTCTGTGAGGTTATATGTTTGTGGTGGTGATGTTTCTGTGAGTAGTAGTTTGGTTTCGTTGATTATTTTTTAGATCTAACAAGATTTTAGATCTTGAAAAGTTTTTAGATCTTGAAAAAAGATGAAAACTTTTGGTATCCTTGTGGTATCTGTTTATCTGGTAAAGACTTATTTTTTTTTAAAACTAAAAACTTGTTAGATCTAAAAAAAATAAAAAGTGGTTGATGTTCTGTGAGGTTATCTGTTTGTGGCGGTGATGTTTCTGTGAGATACGTAGTTTGGTTTCGTTGATTATTTTTTAGATCTAACAAGATTTTAGATCTTGAAAAAAGATGAAAACTTTTGGTATCCTTGTGGTATCTATTTATCCTTGTGGTGGTGGTGCTGTTTGGTAATGCAGTTTCATTACTGGATGGTAAAGTGATGATTTTTAGCTCACTTTGCAACTTTCAATGAAATAAGCATATTTAAAAAAAAGGAAATGATGATTTTTTTTTAAAAAAACTTAACTTTTTGGCATGGCAAAACTGAATGGACGGTAAAGTGAGTTTCTACCTCACTTTGCAACATTCAAATTTGCAGCCAACATGATATAATGAGCTAATAATCTGAGCCTATTCGATAAGTTGTTTACCTCTTGTGTGTCAAATGGTGAACTAGACATGTTGTTGTTTGTGGTGCTATTGCTTGTTGTGGTGGACTGTGATACTTGTGGTCCTGTTGCTTTCTTGCTAGTTGGTGTTGTGGCTTGTTGTGGTTGGTGGAATTTGCTAGTTGGTGTAGTTGATTTCTTGCTAGTTTGTGTTGTTGCTTGTTGCTGGTTGGTGTTGTTGCTTTCTTGTGGCATTATAAGGCTGAAATGCCTGCACTTGTTTACTTTCTTGTGAACTTTTGCAGTTTGCACTTGTGTACTTTCTTGTGAACTTTTGCAGTTTGGGAATCCTACTTACCACTTCACATTGAAAACGTGTTGGTGCTGATTGGGGTGCTTGGTTAGAGTGACCCTTTGAGTTGTTGTGACTTGTGCAGTTTTCTTGGCTAGTAGAAAATGGGGTGCTTGGTTAGACTGAGACCTGTTGTGACTTGTGCAGTTTTGAGACCTATTGTGCTTGGCTAGTAGAAAATGGGGTGCTTTGTTAGACATGACCCTTTGAGACCTGTTGTAACTTGTGAGGCGATGATGAGAACCGAAACCGAATGGACGGTAAAGTGAGATAAAATCTCACTTTGCAACATTCGAATCTGAGCCTCAAAAATTTTCCAACTACGTTTTTTTTTTAAAAAGTTATAAAACTGAAACTTGTATAAACACAAAACTGAAACAAAAACTTGGAAAAAGTTATATAACTAAAACTAAAAACTTGTAAAAAGTTATAAAAAAAAAAACTTCTAACAAAAAAACTTGTACAAAAAACTTGTAAAATAACAGTTGCCAGAGCAGCCCAACCACCCAAAAACACAACTCTTTTAATATTAGGCATGAAAATCGAGAAAAAACATTCTCCCCATCACCTCATCCAATCATTGGGAAAGTACAACACCTCCTACATGGGATGCCTCATTAGCATGACCCATATGGATAACATACAAAGTCAAGTTAGACGATTATTTTCTATTTTCATAGATACAAAAACCTAACATGATAATGTTTATGGATGGTGTGTGTCGGTGTGTCATACCTATAGTAGTTATTGCATTTACATTTTACCATTGCTTGTTTAGCTAGCTAACCCTTTAATAGTTAAACTGCACATCAGAAACAACAAAATTAAGGGATATTATCATAATAGTCCACACGAAACACGAACTTCTAATGTATTACGAAATATTGAGAGCGACCACAAATTAGATTTTTGTACTAACGATAGGTATTTATTTGTTTTTCCACATCATGTTGTTTGTATGTGTTCATTCCTTTTAGATAGATGTTGCTTGTTGATGACAATCTCATATCATTCAGTACATGAATCTGATGTTGGGGCTGTTATCAAATCTTTATCATTCAAATGAGTTGACGGCTCTAAACGAAAAACTTTAAAACATGTGAAACTGATCATCTTCAAAGGTGAAGATCGGTGGGATCACCCTGGTCCCATGCATCTTAAGGATGCCAACCGGACCCTCCCCCAAGGACCCGGCACCAGACAATGAGCACCTGTCCCAGTGACTGTACTTATCAGGAGGTGGGTTTTGAACCCTAACCATTTTCTTCAATAGGCCCCTCGCTGACCAGTTTGAACCCGGGTCTATTGACCTAAGCCCAAAGCTCTTACCAATGGACTAAAGCATCATTGGTGTGAAACTGATCATAACTTTAGTGTTTCTGGCCTACTTATTCTTTTGTTATGAGACACTTGTTTGTTATATACTTATGATGTTTCTATAGATAACAAATGATTTAGATCATGTGATTGGGGTCAAAACAAGTCATTTGTTAGTAAGGCTCATCATTTTGTTAGTACGGGTCAAAATGGGCGTGGTTGAGTTAACCCACCAACTTAATGCGCTTTATGTTAGTTTAGTTTGAATGAAATAAAACGATCTAATAGGTCATAAGTCATAACATCTTGACGCACTTTAGATGACTTTCGGCTCATTTTATCCATTGTTTTTGTTGCCAATTTTCAAATTTTACTTGTTTTGCTCATTTAAAACTAGATACATCATAGTTGGATGCATCAGAAGCAAACGAGCCAAGTTGTAACGATTATTCTTTTGTATTACTAGTAAACTTTTTTTCATGACACGTTAGATGGATATAAGTACAAAGGAGAAAGAAAGGCGGCGAAAAATGAGTGTTGCAGTTTAACTAGGACATCAATTCAACTCGACCGAACCTACTTGACTTGTTATTTGTTTCTTTGTTTGTCAAAACATCAAGTTGCTACCCCTATCTTAATCAAGGCTTTATCTTCTTATTGATCAATGTTTTACTTGTTATACAATTACAAAATTGAAAAGATAACCATTGCAACCAACAGTTTTAGATTAATATGCCAATGATATTTTGCTATCTTACCAACCAATCAAAATTTCTCATACAGGAGTAATAAACAATTGCAGCTTTATATTTTATCTGTGTCATATATTATAAATTGTTGATAACCAGTAACTCTACTCTAATCGGTCCACACGACACGCTGCAAAGACAATATGTGTAAGACAATACTCAGACTACTCATAATTTTAAAGAGTTTGCGAGATGTAAAGACTTGGGATTCTCTAAAAAAGAAAAGTTTGAATCATGACAATTATACCCTCAGAGGCCATCAACCTCCGCATAAAAATGCAATGTGGTCATTGGTTTGTGGTTCCACGGGTTTGCATGAAAATCGTTCCACAAGTCTAAAGTGTCTTTTTGGAGCCCCGGGCTTGTCAACAAAGCTGGTTAACTCAGATTTCACGCGCTATCAAAAGAAATGACTAGTAAAAACCATTGTTATCGATATAAACTGTCTAAGATTAGACAGCATAATATAACTCAAGTATGAAATACATGAAAGGTTTTAATGGATATTTAAATAATAGTATGTCCGGATTCGAACTCGAGACTTCGGGATTGCACACATTACGTATGAGAATTGATGTACATAATTAATATAAATAAAACGTTATTATTATTAATTATTAATCACTAAATAAAACATAACGATAGTTAAATGATTAACGAGGTTTGGTTAACGGTCGTTAAATATTAACTACAAGGACTAAGAATGAAATTAGTGGTCGGGAAAGTTTTAGAACCCCTTGTGGGTCTTTGGCCGATCGGTTAGGGTGTTCCCAAACCCAAACCCACTCAAACTTGTACTCCAAGATATGTTAACTATAAATACAAATCAATGTATTCATTATTGACTAACCTTGGATCACTTTGATAACCTAATTTCTCTTCTCCTCCCCTCCCTCTTTCTCTTGGCCGATCGTTAACCCCCCTCCACAAAGGGATCGATTTTTCCAAGTGAAAGAAACTAGTGTTTGGTTTATTTGTGATTCAAGGAACTAGCTTTTCCACATCAAATCGCTATTAGTACGTGTGTACAAGAACGAAGAGCAAGCACACTTGAGCTTGTATTCCTTGGTGGTCGATTTTTTGGGTGGACGATTTTGTGAAACCCTAGTTTAGGGTTTTGGGTTTTGTTACTTGATCACATCATCGTTTGATTACTTGAATTGCTAAAAAGTACGCACTTTCTTGTTTGGTTAATTAATTACATATATTATTCCTATTGTCTTCCGCTGCTTGCTTTGATGATGTTAATTGTTTTATGTATAATTGTTATAAGTATAAAATTCCAACAAAGGGCATCACGAGCCGTTAATATGATGTAATTAATTACCGAAACACATAAAAATTGAATCTTTATGATTATATGCATGCTTTTATGGTTTCTAGGGTTTTGAATTCGAAACCCTAATTTTTTATATATGGGTCGATTACCCTAATATTTATATAATTAGGTTTTAATTTTGTAAAACTTGTAGAAACCCTAGGATTGCATGCTTATTTTATGTGGTTAATTAATGAATAATTGTTATGTGCCATGTAATATGCGTATCTTGGGTGATAATTGTTATGCGGAATCCATGGTGGAACATGCATGTTTTGCCATGGAGTATTGTTGATTGATTAATTGTTAAGTGATACACACATGTTTTATTTATTTAATAATTATTGAATTGGGGAAGACCTCAATTATAACTAATAAAATTCGTTATGTGCTAATTAGTATACTATTAACTTCGCTACGCAATCGACTTGTCGATGTATGTGGCTCATCTACCTTGCGAGATGAAAGTCCTAGTTAATGTATGCATTAATTTACGCCTAGAATTGTTATTAGAGTTTATTGAAATAATTATGCTTGTGGCTAATTGTTTTTACATATGTTAAATTGTTTAGTTATATGTTTATATTATTTGAGTGTGTTTAATTTTTATTAAAGTGCTTTTTGTTTATATAAATTGTTTGACATGTTAGTAAGCAAAAAGGGTTTTTTGGAATAGAAAATTAAATGGACTAAATAATGGCGAAACCGATTTGTTATCTAAGAATTATTCTTGAACTTTTAATCGATTGATGCGACTGTACTAAATGGTTAGAACGGCTCACCCACTAGAACAAACTATAAAGGGGTATTTAAGAAGTGAGCACAGTCTCACTAAAAGGATGTCTAAGGTTATGCTTTGCGCTTACCTGGTCCTCTGCCCTCTGTGAGTTCGATTGGAGCTACCTAGTATAACCATTCAATGTACGAAGCATCTTAGTGCAAAGTTGTAAGTTTCTCAACGCATCGATTAAAACTTTGTAGAATTCAATCTTAGCAATTAAAAATCTAATGTAAGTTTTTTCGAAAAATATTATGTTATAAAGTTGTATGCATGCTTCTTTATACATAAGTTTTGATTACACGTCAAAAATTGTACCTTTTAAATTTAAGTTTATGCCATCTAATGATATGAAACACTTGAAGTTGTAATTTAGTTATGTGAGACCTTGATCTAGATTACAATAACGAGGTGAATTATTTAGTTGTGTGAGACCTCAGCTTTATGATTTGCAGTTTCTAAATTAGATAACTTAATTAAGTTGTTAGTGAGACCTAAGGCTTAAGGCATGAGATGGGATGAAACATGCTTACGTTTTGCATTAATTGTTTTGGCAAAATTATAAATCCCATAACTTTTGGAATTGAAAACTTGTTTGTCAATTATCGTTTTCAACGATTACCTATTCTATACTTTCACCACTAGCAGATCAACTGATGTGGTGGAACTATGATAATGAGGATCCAAAATTCAAGGAAAATTCTATGGTTAATATGAATATTGACCAAAGGGTATTTTATTTTCTTGAATGTTTACTTATCGAAAGTACTAACTTTTGAACTTTTATTTCTGTAGAAATGGCTCAAGCTGAATCTACTGCACTAGCCTCGTCGTTCAAATCTATGTTTGATCGAGAGAAATTGACTGGTAGCGTGAATTTCAATGATTGGTATCGGCAACTCATAATTGTCTTGAGGGTTGCCAAAAGACTCAATTATTTGACTACGCCTTGTCCTCCTGAACCTGCAGCTGATGCTACTACTGAAGCACGAGTGCATGGCATCTGAGTATGACAAGTATAATGAGGTCGTCTGCATTATGCTCGGGAGTATGAACTCAAGCTTGCAAAAGCAGTTTGAGAATTACTTCCCTAATCTCATGCTTGAAGAATTGCAAAGGTTGTTTGAAAAGCCTGTGACTGTAGAGCTGTATGATTTGATAGATGCTCTTCATAGTTGCAAGCTTGGAGACGGGAAACCTGTAGCGCCCACTACCGGAAATGATGAGTTACATGGACCAGTTGGGGCGTTTGAACTATGTCTACCCTAATGACATACAAATTGGCCTTATCAACAGATCCCTTAATAAGGAGTTTGATGGTTTCGTGCGCAATTATAATATGCATTGCACGGGGAAGACAGTCATGAGGTACATGCAATGCTCATTGATTACGAAAAAGGTTTGCCCAAGAAGGCTTCTACACCTGCGGTTTTGACCATCCCGAAGGGTAGAATTTCTAAGCCTAATAAGCCGCTAGCGAACAAGAAAGGGAAAGGTAAGGGTAAAGTTGATAAAGGAAAACAAGTTATGACTTATCAACAAGAACCCAAGAAGTACCCTCCCAAGAAGCGTGAAAATCCGAAGAAGGATATGGCTTGTCATCACTGCACCGAGGTTGGACACCGGAAGAGGAATTGTCCATTGTACCTTGATGAGTTGCGCAATAAGAGGTATAAAAATCGCACGTGGCCAGTACTTCAGGTACTCTTTTGATGATAGAATTATTTGCTTTTCCTCATAAAATAAATTCCTGGGTATATGATACTGGATGTGGTATTCACATATGTAATACACCGCAGGGACTTAGAGGAGCAAGGAAGCTTGCCTATGGACAGCAATACCTGCACGTGGGTAATGGAGCACATGAAGTCGTTGAAGCTATAGGCACGTTTGATTTAGTTTTACCTTCGGGTTTAGTACTGTCATTAAACGATTGTCATTACGCACCTTCCATTGTTAGGTGTCGTTTCTGTTTCCTTGTTAAAAGATATTGGTTTCGTTCATGCATTTACTGATAATGGAATTTCTGTTTCTTTAAATGATGTTTTTTACTTTAATGTTATTCCAATAAATGGTGTGTTTGAAATTGATTTGCATGATAATGTTGTTGATAAAAATAATTCTGTCTTTAGCACCAATAATAAAAGAATCAAAGGAGATTTGGATTCTTCATTTCTTTGGCATTGTAGACTTGCTCATATAGGCAAGAAACGCATGCAAAAGCTGCAACACGATGGGCTTTTGCAAGACATCAATGATGAATCATTTGATAAATGCGAATCTTGCATATCCGGGAAGATGACCAAGAAACCTTTTACAAATAGTTTAGAAAGGGCTTCTGATCTTCTTGGTGTGATACATACCGACGTATGTGGACCACTAAGACATGTGTCAAGGAAGGGTGCTAGCTACTTAACCTTTATGATGATTTCAGTCGTTATGGTTATGTTTATTTACTTAAACATAAACATGAAGTCTTTGAAACATTTAAGGTTTTAAGAGTGAAGTAGAACTGCAACTAGGAAAGAAGATTAAAGCTCTTCGATCCGATAGAGGTGGTGAATATTTAAGCCAAGAGTTTAAAGATTATCTAGCTGAGTGTGGTATTGTCCAACAACTCACATCTCCATATACTCCACAACAAAATGGTGTATCTGAGAGAAGGAATCGTACATTGCTAAGACATGGTGCGATCTATGTTTAATCTTACAACTCTTCCCTTATCCTTTTGGGATTATGCTTTAGAACCTGCTGTTCGCATATTGAATATGGTTCCAACTAAGAAGGTTGATAAGACTCCTTATGAAGTGTGGTATGGGAAACCTCCCAACTTGTCTTACTTAAAGGTCTGGGGTTGTGAGGCGTTTGTTAAACGTGACTCTGCTGATAAGTTGCAACCTAGATCTGTTAAGTGTATCTTCGTAGGATACCCAAAGGAAACTATGGGTTACTACTTTTACTTTCCACCCGAAAACAAAGTAATTGTTGCTAGGTATGGAGAATTCCTTGAAAGGGATCTCATATCTCATGAATTCAGTGGGAGAGTTTATGATCCGGAAGATGATATAGAAGATACAACACCTTCTGAAAACACTAGCCAACCTCAAGAAGAACCTGAAAGTCTGGCGTTCCACCGAGATTGAAGTGGTTCCCATTCGTAGATCCGCAAGGGCTACGCGTGCACCTGAGCGTCTATGTCTCAACGTAGAAGCTGAGGAATATATGTTAGGGATCTTGGTGAACCTGCTAACTATAAAGCTGCCATGATGAGTCCTGAAAAGGAGAAATGGCGAGTTGCAATGAATGGGGAAATGCAATCCATGAAAGATAACGAGGTCTGGATAGAGGTTGACTTACCTCCAAATGCTAAGGTAGTTGGAAGTAAGTGGCTCTTTAAGATAAAGACTGACATGGATGGCAATGCACACAACTATAAAGCTCGTCTTGTAGCTCAAGGTTATACTCAAACCTATGGGGTAGACTACGAGGAGAAATTTTCTCCTGTAGCGCATTATTAGAGCTATTAGGATTCTTATAGCCATAGCTGCGTACTATGACTATGAGATATGGCAAATGGATGTTAAAACTGCCTTCTTAAACGGTCGCCTAGATGAGGACATCTATATGGCGCAGCCTGAAGGGTTTGTGAATCCAAAGTTTCCGAAGCGTGTATGCAAACTTCAAAGATCCATTTATGGGTTGAAGCAAGCATCAAGGCAATGGAACAAGAAGTTTGATGAAGAAATCAAGAAATTTGGTTTCACTCAAAATCTTGATGAGCCATGTGTGTATCACAAAGCTAGTGGGAGTAATGTTATTTTCCTTATCTTATATGTCGATGACATATTGATCATGGGAAAAGACATTCCAAGTATGCAAGATGTAAAGTCTTATCTTGGAGAGTGCTTTTCTATGAAGGACTTAGGGGAAGCAACATTTATTCTGGGAATCAAGATCTACCGAGATAGATCAAGGCGGTTAATTGGACTAAGCCAAAGTGCTTACATTGATAAAATACTGAAGAGATTTAGTATGCAAAATTCCAAGAAGGGATATTTGCCAATGCAAGTTGAACATGGCTTAAGTAATAAACTATGCGCGTCAACACCTGATGAGGTGGAATACATGAGGAAAGTTCCTTATGCTTCGGCAGTAGGATCTATCATGTATGCTGTAAGATGTACAAGGCCTGATGTGGCGTTTGCACAAAATATCACCAGTTGGTATCAACAGAACCCGGTGTGAAACACGGCAAGTTGTTAAGAACATTCTTAAGTATCTAAGGGCTACTAAAGAAATGTTTCTAGTGTATGGAGGAAATCCAGATGTTGAACTTGATGTTACAGGTTTTTGCGCGCGTCTTTCCAAACGATAAAGATGATACGAAGTCTCAAACTGGTTATGTCTTTGTCATTAATGGAGGAGATTATTGACTGGAAGAGCAAGAAGCAAACAACGGTTGCGATGTCTATTACAGAAGTGAGTACATAGCCGAAGCTGCGATGGAAGCTGTTTGGATTAGGAAATTCATTTCGGACTCGGAGTAATGCCCTCAATCGAATTACCTTTAAATGTGTATTGTGACAACTCTGCTGCAATAACATTTGCCAATGAGCCAGGAGTCATGAAGGGCGCCAGACATTTTCCTCGTCGATATCACTATGTTCGAGAACAAGTTGACATAGGTGAGATCAATCTACTCAAAGTTCATACAGATGATAATCTAGCTGATCCCTTTACGAAGCCTTTGCCAAAAGGAAAACTTACTGACCATGCTGATGGGATAGGTCTTCGTTTAGCTAGTAGTTTCATGCAGATCTGTGATTAGTATTTGGATAAAGGATGTTATGAACAAATATTACTTTAATGAAATAAAATAGTTGTTATGTTTATTTTTCATTTTCTTAATATTATATCCTATATTTGCATGTTTAATCCGTGAATAACTTATGTTATTCTAAATAGTCCGTTGTCGATCAATGATATGGGAATGTCTTTGAATTAAGACAAATCGAGTTTTGGTAGAATATACTTTTAAAGTATATTGATGCGTGGGACATACCAGATTCACATGATATTCAATGAATTGAATATAGGACTCATCCCAACTTTAGATGATGATACTTTTGATTTTGTCATTAAGTATATCATGAAGTGTTTATCCTCAGACTTGAGATACCAGATAACTGATATGAATGTAGTTCATTTGTGTAAGATAGTCTAACGCTATCCAGAATCGGTAGTTATAAGGGCTATTTTCGGAAGTGTTGCAAAATTCATGAGTTATGTTTGTAGTCAAGAGAATTTGTTCCTTTGAATTTGTTTCAAAGCATAATACTATATTTGGGCCCTCGTAGGGTTGACAAGATGTTTGTATGGCCATACCCAAGATCTATCTGGAATACGTTCAGATGATTTGGTAATCTTGTTCAATCATATACAACGAGAAACAGAATATTAACTTATGAAATGACTTGATCCATATTCATAGTTAATGTAGTATTAGTAACAAAAGGATAAGTAAAATGATGAATCATTAAATGGTTTTTTCAGAGACCATGCTCGATTCGATCCTTGGCGTGTGAAAGCTAGACTAACCAATGTCATTACTATATTTAGTAATATCCAAGTGGGAGCTGAAAGGTTTTAATGGATATTTAAATAATAGTATGTCCGGATTCGAACTCGAGACTTCGGGATTGCACACATTACGTATGAGAATTGATGTACATAATTAATATAAATAAAACGTTATTATTATTAATTATTAATCACTAAATAAAACATAACGATAGTTAAATGATTAACGAGGTTTGGTTAACGGTCGTTAAATATTAACTACAAGGACTAAGAATGAAATTAGTGGTCGGGAAAGTTCTAGAACCCCTTGTGGGTCTTTGGCCGATCGGTTAGGGTGTTCCCAAACCCAAACCCACTCAAACTTGTACTCCAAGATATGTTAACTATAAATACAAATCAATGTATTCATTATTGACTAACCTTGGATCACTTTGATAACCTAATTTCTCTTCTCCTCTCTCTTTCTCTTGGCCGATCGTTAACCCCCTCCACAAAGGGATCGATTTTTCCAAGTGAAAGAAACTAGTGTTTGGTTTATTTGTGATTCAAGGAACTAGCTTTTCCACATCAAATCGCTATTAGTACGTGTGTACAAGAACGAAGAGCAAGCACACTTGAGCTTGTATTCCTTGGTGGTCGTTTTTTTGGGTGGGACGATTTTGTGAAACCCTAGTTTAGGGTTTTGGGTTTTGTTACTTGATCACATCATCGTTTAATTACTTGAATTGCTAAAAGGTACGCACTTTCTTGTTTGGTTAATTAATTACATATATTATTCCTATTGTCTTCCGCTGCTTGCTTTGATGATGTTAATTGTTTTATGTATAATTGTTATGAGTATAAAATTCCAACAATACAAGCATCAGATTGATAAAATTCTCTACTTTTATCCACTTTATCATATAAGAACCGAGAGAATGACCAAGTGATTGAACCCCATAACACATCAATGTTTTGTTACAGTCCACCACTTATCATGTGTCAAAACCAACCTCAACATCAAATTTGGTACTATTGATGGTGACAAATTTTGTGACATTGCCCATAAATGATTTGGCTCACTGTTCAATATCCATTCATTAATCAATGACAAAAGTTTTTTTGATGGTATACTTGACCTAACTTATTGGCAGAAGGTGGACAATTTGATATCAACCATTTTAATGACTTTACAAGAATCACATACTTACAAAACGTGTCCATTTTTTGTCCAACTTAATTTTATACAATAGATGGTTCTGGATTATATCATTAGCTAGAGTATAAAAAAGTAACTGACAGTCTTACCCCTACCTAAGATAGAAAGGCTGCTTTCGGTTTTACCAAAGGTAGAAAAGGACCTCCGGCCTTGCAAGGGGTGAGGATTGAACCCTTGACCTCTGTCTCCTGAGGCAAGGGTGTTAACCACTTGATACAACCTTATTGTTGGTAATTCAAAGATAAAACAAACAAACAAATCCAAACAAACGAAGCGGAAGCTTTATTCAAAATACAAAACCAAATTCAACTTTACTAAATACAAATTTCCAATACCAAAATTCTAATTCAAACGGTACTAAACTATTATTCAAAAGTACAAAGAAAACTAATACTAATAATCCCTATTTATAAGGCAAACTAACCGTCATAAGAAAGTTTTCAAAATCGAATCAAACTTGTAGAACAAGTCACAAAATTTACCAAATAACCCTTAAAGTTTAAGTCACTTTCTAACAATCTCCACCGTGACTTCAACTCCATTCAAAATTTCAAACCAAACGAATCTTCCGTCTTCAAATTCCAAATTCCAAATGCTAGAGATACTAGCCTAATTCAAAGCGAACGATCGATTCCCAAAAAAGATCCGAAACAAACCAAACAAATATAAACGTTAACCGACAAATTCAAACTCGGTTAACCAAACAAACAAATCGGCTCAAACGATCTTTAACAAAGACAATCAAATTCAGGCAACAAACTTCAAAAACCCGACGAACGAAGATCCAAATTTTCCAAAGTAACAAATTTCAAACGATCGATCAAATTCAAACGACTTTAACCAAGTCCTCAAATACCAAATCGATCTTCAAATTCCAAATATCAAATTCAAATTCTAATAACCCACTTATTTGATAAGTATTACGGTCCAACTTCAAACTTATTATCCAAGTATCAAACAAATTCAAGTTAATAAATAACTTGACAAACGGACTCTAACTCAAACGCCCCAAATATTGATACGAATAATAATTCTAATGACCCACTTATATAATAAGAATTACGGTCCAAATTCAAACAAACAAAATTCAAAACAAAACAAATACAAATATCACAAACAAATACCAAATATTCGGACCAAGAAAAATTCCAAAAGTCCAACTTCTAAATTGAAGGTCCAAGTCAAACCTGAAATCCAATACTCACATTAACTTGTCGATGTAATAAACAAATAACCATATACCATATATATTGTGCAGCACCAAAAGGAGCTAGCAAAGAAACAAACGGATTTCAAGAACATAGTCAAACGATTCTTCAAAAACAAACCATACGAACTTTTTTTTTCTTTTTCTTCATGGCTAAATGAACCTATCTCTGATACCACTTGTTGGTAATTCAAAGATAAAACAAACAAACAAATCCAAACAAACGAAGCGGAAGCTTTATTCAAAATACAAAACCAAATTCAACTTTACTAAATACAAATTTCCAATACCAAAATTCTAATTCAAACGGTACTAAACTATTATTCAAAAGTACAAAGAAAACTAATACTAATAATCCCTATTTATAAGGCAAACTAACCGTCATAAGAAAGTTTTCAAAATCGAATCAAACTTGTAGAACAAGTCACAAAATTTACCAAATAACCCTTAAAGTTTAAGTCACTTTCTAACACTTATGGACTCTCATAATTTACAGTGAATGTGTACTCACAGCTTATGAACTATGGAGATCGAAGTGATTGAATTTAGGCAAAGGACCACTGACTATCGCATACTCGTGCTATCATTAAACATCTTTGGCTTAAAGAATGTTTTGCCTAACGGGTTATCAGACAAATAGGTTACTGAACTTCAACATTAGAGCTTGCAAGATACAATTGTTGTTGTCACTAATAAACTTTAATAAATACATTCCGTTTGTTGAAGATGCAGGCCTTATTACATTAAAATTACTACTCTATAAATAATGCTTCCTAAAGTATATTACTTACAGATAATTTAACAAGTCAATACCGAGAAATCCAAGAGCCCGAGCTAGCTTTATGAACAAAAAACATAAGTATATCACCAAGAGCCCACCTCCAAGTGTTTGATCGAGCCGCATACCTCTTTTGGGCAAGATCACAAGTGCCCAAAGCAAACCAACCATCAAAAACCCTATAGTTTCGCACAAATAAGGGTCTTCCGGAATAACATAGGAAGCAGGATAGTTTGACCACGAGACAAACACGAACGAAAACCCTAACCCAATCAACACATTAAACAACGGTCCAGCATAGCAACCAGACATAGCGATTTGTGTCCCGTCCGGCCCACCATACATGGCCATAGCCACATTAGCTGTAAGGTCCCCAATTGAGTTTCCCCAAGCTAGGATAGTGAGTCCTATAATTGAAGGACTCATTCCTATGATGTTCCCTAATGACTCCAACAACGATACCAATTCATTACATGTTACATATGTCCATGTGACACTCATTAGGAAGCCACTTGCATACCAAAAAACCAAACACTTTTGAGGTGGCATGGTGCTACTTGTAAAAGCAAATGTACATGTCCCTAGAGCAAATCCAATTGAGCACACCACAAAATACATAACCAAGCTAGCTTTTAACCCCAAGTTTACCACTTGTGTGTTCAATATCAAAGCCACCATAATAGGTGCTAACACCACTGAAGTCACCAAATAGGACTTTGACCAACTATCTTTAGTTATCACTGGTATTGTAACCCTTCTAGGCAAGTAAATTGGTAACTTGATAACATACAATAACATCTTGATGCATCTTTTTTCACTGTATGGTACAATTTTCTCATCACAATCTGTAATTCTTTCAGCAGGGTGAACAACGTCTTCTTCGTCGACTAAGCCCAATAACGGCACTCTTATGAAATGATGTTCGTTGTCCTTAGCAGCCTCGAGTATAGCCTTATGCTTCTTCATGCTATTAAAATGCATGTAACATACCAATAGAATGTAAATAATATAAGTTGAAACAAAACTAACCGATACCAATAAGCTTATCTTTCCCATAATGATGATCACTAGAAGATTAGTGAGAGTCACCAGAAGAAACACCACGTCTCGAATAAAATTTGGCTTATCAACTATGACAACTTTTTTTCGGTACGTGATTAATAAGCTAAGAACCCCAACAACCACCATGGAAATGAATATAGACCCACCTAGCACGCTATTTAGCCCGATATCACCACCATCGCTAGTGGAAGTAAACGCGATTACGCTAGAAAAGACATCCGTTGAGCCATTTCCTAAGGGAAGCAAAGTGGTCCCTGCGATAGCGGGAGAAAGTTTTAGTGTCTGCGACAAGTGCTCAACCGCGGGACAAAAGTATTCCGAGGCAGTGTTGCTCAGTATATAAAAGAGCAACACTAGCCATATAAGTAACAGAACAAATCCCAGCTCCGGGATTTGTGAAAAGTTACAATAGTATATTTTGAGGTAGTTTATGTAACCTTTTGGGGTACACCCAATATTTGTTGTAACATAGACACATTTCGAGATGGCTAAGTTTTGTTCATGGATGGCCGTGCACGTTGTTGATGCACCGGGGTCTGAGTAGGCTGTCGAGGCTGTGATGGCTATTAGGATTAAAGTGAATGAAATTTTGGGTTTGAATACACATGAAGATGTACTAAAAATCATTATATGGACGGTCTCACTGTTACGTCGCGACGGTGTGCAATATGCCGAGATGTAACAGTGTTGGCAAAAAAAGGGTTAGAGGAAAATGTTAATATGTGAAGAGATGTACAAAAAGTGCTATCATTTGGAGGTTGGATATGTAGTATAAATAATGTATGAATTATTGGAGTGGATTTATGAAATTTATGGTCCTAGGACATGGGCACAAATTAGTATGGACTGATGTATCAGTTTATCTAGTATGGTTGGATGGTTGATGAACTGTCCAAGTGTACTATTTACTAGTATTAACATTACATCCCTTAACATTTAGGAAGTGCAAAATAAGAAGGGTTACTCACAATGACAGAACGACACGGGCATTTCATGGATTTTTGTTGCGTAGTGTTGATTTTGTTAAAAAACTCCGATTTTTTAATGCACCTGGTCCATAAAATTTGTATTTGTAACATTGCTTAGTTTATTCTAAGTGCACATGGTCGTTTTGTTTCCGGTTCTGTCCCTTGTTACTCATGAGGGCTAGCTTCCACAATCAGTCTTACGAAAGGCTCCCAACGAGAATAAACCTTGATAATCACGGAATTGGTTTGAACTTTGTTTGATGCCCTCCGATGTGTGCTGAAGATTTCGAGACAGAAGATCACCTCTTTGTCCTTGGTTACAAATGAGTGGTCCAAAATTATCAACTAGTCGAAGATTCAAAATGTGCATTTTTCGAGTCTCTTGGATGTCATCACTCTCATGAGACCATGTTAACTTTCAAGCATCCCTTCTGCCAGGGACGGAACCAGGATACAAAACGACCAGGTGCACTTCGAATAAACTAAGCAATGCTACAAACACAAGTTTTAGGGACCGGGTGCATTTAAGAAAAATCGAGGTTTTTTAACAAAATTAACACTACGCAACAAAAATCCATGAGTGTCCCGGGACCTCCCGGGACACCCCCTGGTTCCGTCACTGCCTTCTGCCCATTTTTATCATTGTGATACAATCAACTGTTTGGATCTTATGGCAGCATAAAAATGAATCCGTTTTCACAACCAAAAGACCTTTGAAGGACCTTGTTCTTAACGACATTAAATTCCTCTCATTCGATTGGATTTCTAATAGATATAAGACATTTTGTGATTACGTGAAGTGGTTCTCAAATTCTCAAAACAGCCTCTCTTCTTGTACATGGAACTTTGTTTCGGTGACACCTTTCTTATTGTCACTTTGATATCATACATAACACAAAAACAAAATTAACTGCATCACCATTTTGATTTCACCTTTCTCCAACTTTATCTATACTACATAAAATGAAAAAACAGTCAAAGTGGAAAAGTGAAAAAGTTTAATGGTCAAATGAGAGAGAAATATATTTGTGTAATTAATACTTTTATTAAAACACCCTATTACTTAAAAGTACAATAATTTATTCACATTGTACAACCAATTAAAAACATATCTACCAAATTAAAAACAACCAATTAAAACACACCTTATTAAAAAGTACAATGAAATTTTCACAATGTACAATTTAAACAAGCTACAACATAATTTTAAATATAAAATAATTAAACAAACTAATTAATGTTATTTTTAAAACACCCTAAAATGAAAAGTACATGTTATTATACACATTATACAAATTAATAAAACACACAAAGCTTCATACAAGCTAACAAGTTGATGGTACATATAGTTTTAAAAATAGGACCGGACCAACGGTACAACCGAAAACCGTGTCGCCATCGGTTCGGCTAACCAATAATACCATCCGGAAATGAACTAGAGAGGACCCGTTAAAACCGATACAAACTGGTGAATCAGGTCTTATCGAGATCTATTTCTCGGTTAATAATAGTCACAGGTACTCATGGCCAACGCTGTGCAAGGTGTAACACCCCGACCCGACAAGGGTAAAGATATCACAATACGGTTTCATATCAGAACTTTAAATACTATACAATAGCGGAAGCCTTTACAAAAACTTACAAAAGATAATATAAATAACTTATATTCAAAATATATCTAAGATCTCTATGGTCAAATCTTGCTCTCGTCTATACTCTCAAACCCAGATCAGCTATCCCATAAGCTCATCTTGAATGCTAAATACCTCCAGAGAAAAGAAAAGTGCGGTTGAGCTTACAAAGCCCAGTGAACGGATATAACGAAACAAAAGCTAAACAAAACAAATATACGAATAACGAAAATCAAAATAAAATAATGAGAGATCTTTAGGATTCTGCGGAAGCACAAATATACGTAAATCCAAACAACCATAACAGTTTAACATCACAGAGCACATCAATGACACAAACACGAACATATCAGAACAACCAAACACATTGCATACCAAAATAACAGATTACGTATAAGCCAAACGAAATGTATAGAGACTAACTGAAAACACTTCTAAACAAATAAACATGGCATTCATACAAATCAATTAATCAACATTTAATACACTTAATGCAATATAGTAGCAGCGGAAATGGCAGACAAGTCATGGCAGACATAATAGCTAAACCAGTTCTAAGATCAAATCCTAACATCAGCAGAGTTCAGACATGGCAGGTCACATAGGCAATAAAACACTAACGTATAAGCAAAGTTCCCAAAATTAACCATCAAACGATACATATTAAGCTTATAGAATATTATCTATCACACTAACACATTCATCTCATAGATTAACGGATCCACATAACGATAAACTAACATAATATCGGATGGCAAAGCATACGAATCATATTTAAACATATTAATCATATCTTAGCATAGCAGACGGTAGTCACATAAACATACAGAAACATAAACATGTATAATAACATATAAGCCCAGCACATAATCAGGAACACTTAACATACCAAAACATAATCAGAATACTTATCATATAATTAGCAAATACAGATTTAGTTAACTACCTCGAGCCCAGAACATATCCGATACATCATACTTATACGAAATAATCTCGGAAAATAATTTGGAGTAGCTAGCTCCGAAGTTGTGAAGACGCGTATTGCACACCCGACATCATTCACCGACAAATCATATCGGATAACAAATCGATCTAGGATGCATCCATACCTACGCAGATATTGGCCATAACATATACTTGAGCTCATAAACAGATAACAGAAAGGGGCGTAAGCAGAACATCACTCTCTGCCCTAGAGTCATATCGAGAGGTGCATCACGATACGGACATGGAACCCCATGACTAGTTATATTTGGCTCGGGTGTCAAACTAAACTTAGGTCAAACAAATTGTCATAAATGACAGCATCATAATTCATCATAAAAGGTCACAAATAACTTATCAGATAGTTCATATCATAAGGTTCATATTCAGATATTCAGAAATCATAAGTTCATGTCATAGTGGCATGTCATATATTCATAAGCAGAAGTTCATATTCAGATATTGTATAGTTCACTAGAACATAGTTGGATAAGTAACAGATCAAACATTCAGAAAAGGGTTCATAGCAATGGCATTGGAAATCCTAATAAGTATAATAGAAAAGCGAACGAAAAGAACATCATACGGAACCTTTAATTGAAAAGGTCGAATATCTCAGATGATAACGCAAGTGTCTTAAAGTAAGACAGAATATCCGTACCTTAAAGCAATTGAGAGAAAATTAACGAATGAATGAATATGAAGATGTAACGTCGCGTCTCCTTCAACGAATCTACACGGATTATGATTTATTTAATACTTATTAGAATCATTAATATTATAACGGATTTATCGCATTAATACTTTTAGAGTTGTCAGAATATTCTTATTTTAGTGACAGACGAATTCTCAACATTTTAGGGCATTCCTCATTAATTCACCAACTTTCTATTTAGATTCTAGGGTTCCCATACTCTTTAAATATTACTAAATACGCATTAAATTCACATATTACTTCTTTTAATGATTTCCCAATTTAACCTAGAACGTAAATGATAACAAACTGAAATTAACGTAACTCATGCGTGTCTCTACAAAATCAATTTACACTTGTTGAACCCATAATTACTCATAATTACAAATTACACCCTTGACATCTTTAAGTTTCACAATCTAACCTTACTTTATCAGATTTTACACTTTTAACCCAAAGGTTTTAGAATTTACAAAACGTACCCTAATAATTTAAATACAACTCGAATAGCCCTTTAAATATCCAAAATTACATGTTTAACCCCCACACTTATTTTTATACGTTTAATACCCTTATTTTAATGTTTACAAAAATATCCTTTAAGTTTCATAATTTACAAAACCAACCCAAACCTTTTATGTAGAACCGAATAATGCATAATTCAAGTACAAGCCCTAACCCTAGGTTAAACCAATCATTAACTCATCATTAATACTTCATTTATTACCCTTAATGATAACAAGAAAACCCTAGTTTTTATAAACCCTAATCGTCCCTTTTTAAAACCTTTCCTTATTTATATACGATCGACAAATAAAACCCCAAACAAATCACACAAGCTTCGAATTCATGGACATGTATTTTATTCAGGTTGTATAACATGTAATAGCTTCTGGAAAAATCAAATCATGGTCTTAAAATTATCATAAGCTCATTCGTTATATTTATACGCTTTCTAGGGTTTTAATTCCAAATAATTCCATACGACTTATTAAACATGCATGGCCAATTTTTATGTGTTATATATGACTTATAGGACTGAAATCAACATTAGGAACTTACCCTTGATGAGCTTTGGTCGTTAGAACAAGAAAACACAAAGACTACCACTCGCCGAAACCCTAATCGATCCAAAAACTCACCACAATCAAAACAGCAACTTAGGACTTCGAATACTATTTTTCTCACCTTCTTTACCTTCAAACTTGTCCAAGAAAAATGGCTTTAAGCCCTGGAAACTGGAAATCGAATTATGGAAGGTTTTGGAGTCGGTTTGTGTTTAATCGGCAATAAGGGTTTATTATGAACCGTATATTATGTATATATATACTTTTCCAATTTTCTTGCGGGCTTTATAATGTATTGGACTTAAAATAAATGGACTCTTAATAATTTAAATTTATATTGGGCTTTTATTAATTAAATTCTTTTATAAAACTAATTAAATATATTCGGCTAATTATAAAAATACAAAACGAATTTTATAAAGTTGTAAACTATAAAAATTACCTTTTACAAAGTGTTTAATATTTATTTTTATCATGTGGAATATTTCTTAAAATTTTTAGAATTTACATAGCTTATTTGGTATTCTTTTGAATTAATTATTCTTACTTTTGATCATAAGGGTATTTTGGTCTTTTGTGAATTTTAGAAATTCAGGTATTACAATTTCTTCCTCTCTAAAAGAAAATTTCGTCCTCGAAATTGAACAAGGCGAACGAGTAAAACGAATCGGATTTCAGAATTTCTAGGAATATAACGAATGTTAATCTTATCTCGGATCAAATGGATTTCTTATCAAACTCAAACTTATTCAGAAATAAATCAATATTCAAATACTTATAATAGATAATTATATACTCATCAGAATAATGGCGGAGAACAGATGGCGCAGGCCTAAAACCAAACGACAAATTCTAACTTATCCAGATATCTAATGATGAGGACATCATATGCATAGACGAAATAAATCCTATCGGCCTCAATAGTCGCAGAAATATGTGGAGACATATAAGGTTAAGGTGGTCATAGCAATCTATAGGTTCGTACAGATCATAACAACCCGGTTCCAAACGTACAAAACTTATACGTAACAAATATCGACGAAATCTCACAAATAGTTACGGAATTAGAAGCACCAAATAACAGATACAAGTCAAATCTATACACACATCAATCACGGCATTTCCGGGACGTCGTTATACCTTCAATAAGTTGATTATGTGATCTGTATTACGTTGATCGCGTCATAATACTTGCATCACATAACAAGTTCTTATTGTCACAATATTCTGTCCCGGGTCATGGCAACCACATAACCAGTATCACAACAAAACATATCACATAAGATAACATACGGATAGCAATTAACATACTATAGCGGACCAGATCACATACATACAGCATATACGACATCAAAACAACTTACCATACCACAACAGAAAGAAGGCCACCAATGCACAAAACGGTTCCTCATGACTCATCACTGACGATTCAAAGGAAAACTGAGATATACCGAATGCTAGACGATAAAACTTCACGATTCACACCGAAGTTCGAACAAATCAAAGAAAACAATACGGATCAGAATCACTTATCATAATATCAAACCGTCTTGAAACGCATGACAAACGAATCAGAGTGACATAAGTCGCGCCTAAATCATATGGAGTAGATGAATCTTTCACCACTTGGTGGAATCTTGTCTCCGTCTCTTGCGCCTTTAGTTGGTCCATCCAACATTCCTCCAACGATCCATCGATGTCTCCAACAGCATGGCGGTCGAGTGTGGCTTCGCTTACACGAACCTCTCCAAAGACAGGAACCGTCGCGAAGCTTGGTCGCACATCTTCTTCGGCTCCACGGGTAGTCTCCATCTAACGATCGACAAACGGACGAGCAAAAACAAAATAACAAAATTTTCTGCATGAACAAAGGAGGGCCAATCAGTGAAGGCAAAAGGATATCGAGTCAATCTGAACGACCATCAAAAGGGATCGAAAGATATCTGAACAGACGGAAACCTAATGTCTACCCACTTCTCACAGGTCATAGCCTAAGCTCTAAGGGTCCTAAAACCTAGAGCTCTGATACCATAAATTGTAACACCCCGACCCGACAAGGGTAAAGATATCACAATACGGTTTCATATCAGAACTTTAAATACTATACAATAGCGGAAGCCTTTACAAAAACTTACAAAAGATAATATAAATAACTTATATTCAAAATATATCTAAGATCTCTATGGTCAAATCTTGCTCTCGTCTATACTCTCAAACCCAGATCAGCTATCCCATAAGCTCATCTTGAATGCTAAATACGCCGCGGAAAAGAAAGTGCGGTGAGCTTACAAAGCCCAGTGAACGGATATAACGAAACAAAAGCTAAACAAAACAAATATACGAATAACGAAAATCAAAATAAAATAATGAGAGATCTTTAGGATTCTGCGGAAGCACAAATATACAGAAATCCAAACAACCATAACAGTTTAACATCACAGAGCACATCAATGACACAAACACGAACATATCAGAACAACCAAACACATTGCATACCAAAATAACAGATTACGTATAAGCCAAACGAAATGTATAGAGACTAACTGAAAACACTTCTAAACAAATAAACATGGCATTCATACAAATCAATTAATCAACATTTAATACACTTAATGCAATATAGTAGCAGCGGAAATGGCAGACAAGTCATGGCAGACATAATAGCTAAACCAGTTCTAAGATCAAATCCTAACATCAGCAGAGTTCAGACATGGCAGGTCACATAGGCAATAAAACACTAACGTATAAGCAAAGTTCCCAAAATTAACTGATCAAACGATACATATTAAGCTTATAGAATATTATCTATCACACTAACACATTCATCTCATAGATTAACGGATCCACATAACGATAAACTAACATAATATCGATGGCAAACATACGAATCATATTTAAACATATTAATCATATCTTAGCATAGCAGACGGTAGTCACATAAACATACAAAAACATAAACATGTATAATAACATATAAGCCAAAGACATAATCGGGAACACTTAACATACAAAACATAATCAGAATACTTATCATATAATTAGCAAATACAGATTTAGTTAACTACCTCGAGCCCAGAACATATCCGATACATCATACTTATACGAGAAATAATCTCGAGAAAATAATTTGGAGTAGCTAGCTCCCGAAGTTGTGAAGACGCGCAGTATTGCACACCGACATCATTCACCGAACAAAATCATATCGGATAACAAATCGGATCTAGGATGCATCCATACGCCCCACGCAGATATTGGCCATAACATATACTTGAGCTCATAAACAGATAACGAAAGGGACGTGGCAGCGTAACATCACTCTGCCCTAGAGTCATATCAGAGGTGCATCACGATACGGACATGGAACCCCATGACTAGTTATATTTGGCTCGTGTCAACTAAACTTAGGTCAAAGCAGTTGTCATAAATGACACAGATCATAATTCATCATAAAGGTCACAAATAACTTATCAGATAGTTCGTATCATAAGGTTCATATTAGATATTCGAAATCATAAGTTCATGTCATAGTGGCATGTCATATATTCATAAGCAGAAGTTCATATTCAGATATTGTATAGTTCACTAGAACATAGTTCAGATAAGTAACAGATCAAACATTCAGAAAAGGGTTCATAGCAATGGCATTGGAAATCCTAATAAGTATAATAGAAAAGCGAACGAAAAGAACATCATACGGAACCTTTATTAAAAGGTCGAATATCAATGATAACGCATAAAGTGTCTTAAAGTAAGACAGAATATCCGTACCTTAAAGCAATTGAGAGAAAAGTAACGAATGAACGAATATGAAGATGTAACGTCGCGTCTCCTTCAACGAATCTACACGGATTATGATTTATTTAATACTTATTAGAATCATTAATATTATAACGGATTTATCGCATTAATACTTTTAGAGTTGTCAGAATATTCTTATTTTAGTGACAGACGAATTCTCAACATTTTAGGGCATTCCTCATTAATTCACCAACTTTCTATTTAGATTCTAGGGTTCCCATACTCTTTAAATATTACTAAATACGCATTAAATTCACATATTACTTCTTTTAATGATTTCCCAATTTAACCTAGAACGTAAATGATAACAAACCGAAATTAACGTAACTCATGCGTGTCTCTACAAAATCAATTTACACTTGTTGAACCCATAATTACTCAGAATTACAAATTACACCCTTGACATCTTTAAGTTTCACAATCTAACCTTACTTTATCAGATTTTACACTTTTAACCCAAAGGTTTTAGAATTTACAAAACGTACCCTAATAATTTAAATACAACTCGAATAGCCCTTTAAATATCCAAAATTACATGTTTAACCCCCACACTTATTTTTATACGTTTAATACCCTTATTTTAATGTTTACAAAAATATCCTTTAAGTTTCATAATTTACAAAACCAACCCAAACCTTTTATGTAGAACCGAATAATGCATAATTCAAGTACAAGCCCTAACCCTAGGTTAAACCAATCATTAACTCATCATTAATACTTCATTTATTACCCTTAATGATAACAAGCAAACCCTAATTTTTATAAACCCTAATCGTCCCTTTTTAAAACCTTTCCTTATTTATATACGATCGACAAATAAAACCCCAAAAAAATCACACAAGCTTCGAATTCATGGACATGTATTTTATTCAGGTTGTATAACATGTAATAGCTTCTGGAAAAATCAAATCATGGTCTTAAAAATTATCATAAGCTCATTCGTTATATTTATACGCTTTCTAGGGTTTTAATTCCAAATAATTCCATACGACTTATTAAACATGCATGGCCAATTTTTATGTGTTATATATGACTTATAGGACTGAAATCAACATTAGGAACTTACCCTTAATGAGCTTGCATCGTTAGAACAAGAAAACACAAAGACTACCACTCGCCGAAACCCTAATCGATCCAAAAACTCACCACAATCAAAACAGCAACTTAGGACTTCGAATACTATTTTTCTCACCTTCTTTACCTTCAAACTTGTCCAAGAAAAATGGCTTTAAGCCCTGGAAACTGGAAATCGAATTATGGAAGGTTTTGGAGTCGGTTTGTGTTTAATCGGCAATAAGGGTTTATTATGAACCGTATATTATGTATATATATACTTTTCCAATTTTCTTGTGGGCTTTATAATGTATTGGACTTAAAATAAATGGACTCTTAATAATTTAAATTTATATTGGGCTTTTATTAATTAAATTCTTTTATAAAACTAATTAAATATATTCGGCTAATTATAAAAATACAAAACGAATTTTATAAAGTTGTAAACTATAAAAATTACCTTTTACAAAGTGTTTAATATTTATTTTTATCATGTGGAATATTTCTTAAAAATTTTCTGAATTTACATAGCTTATTTGGTATTCTTTTGAATTAATTATTCTTACTTTTGATCATAAGGGTATTTTGGTCTTTTTGTGAATTTTAGAAATTCAGGTATTACAGCGCGGGTACCCTGCTATATTATATATAAAGGAAAAACCAAAAAGTAAAAAGTAAAAATTTGAAACTATTAACACATAATGAAAACCGGGTTGACACGACGCTTCAAATCCATTGGTTGACCCTGTTTAATTTGACCCGTTTTGACCCAACATGTCATATTGACTCGGTTTAAATCAACCCGTTTTTTCGGGACGGTTCAACGGTTGAACCACCGCGTCGAACCAGGGCTTCAAAACGTTATGTTTAATCCCCAAATCTTCAAACTTTTTTAATTTTTCGTTTAGAACCCATAAACTTTTTTTAACACAAAACGATGCGTCGCTATATAAATATATTATCTATAAGTTTTTCTTCAAAACAATTATAATGTTTTACAATTATGAGAAAATATGTGCCCGTTGAAGTTAGTGCACATTTAACTTTTCAATATGCTAAACACACTCATTTCAAAAAAGATGGGGCTAAATGTGCCCAAATCTTTTACAAAATAGCCAAAATTAGCCAATTTTATTTTATTTTGGGCTAATCATATTCACGCTAATTTTAGTCACCATTAATCCCATCCTTGTTAGTTTTTATGCAACAAGTAACGTGTGTTGTTAGTTTTATCCTATAACCGATGTAATGTTTATTTTCATTTTCATTAAATGATTTTATATGTTGTTTGATAGATGTTAAGAATTTTGTCTAGACTTTAATTATCGTATAGCACAACCGTTTGCAATGCATTTCATCTGCTCATGCCGCTCTATTTTAAATGCTACACAAAACACTCACCACAATATCACAAGTCATTAATTATCTGACGCTAGAAACAGCTGCCGCTAGGCGCGGGTACTCGTCTAGTGATAAAAAAGAATAAAAAATGCACTCTTGATTAGATGGATACACATAATGTCATTAGGCTCTATTTTAGTTACTAGTGAGTAGTGAACATCAATCTTCATAATATAGGGGGCTCCAAGTCTTATCCTTGTAGTTTAGGGGTGCTTCTTTTAGTAGAAAACCAAAGGTTATCCTTGATGTCGTATATGTCACACGTGATAAGCGTTTCACCGTTAAGGTAATCGGCGTGTACCCTACCCACAAGACCATATTCAGGGAATCTTTTGAGAGTCTTGGTTTGTACTCATTTTTAATTTAGTGCCCATTTACTTTAGTAAATTTGTGTAGCTACCCATTGGGTAAATTTAGCTAAAACATCATGATGTCATCAAGCAACTACTATCAAGATGATCTACTCACGGGGAGTTAAGATTTTAAGTTAAGAGGAATCAAACTTCATCGCGAGACAGATATAATCCAAACACTATGATATATATAACAATGATTTAAGATCATTTGAGGACAAAAGAACTATCCATTTTTATTTGATCTAATGGATGACATTAATCGCAACAATTTAAAAAACCCAGTTTTATCATTTTTTTTTCCAAATATTAATAACTTTCAAACCATTAATCGTTAAGCGAAAAAAATATATCATTGCAACGAGCATTTAATTATCTTTCTATAGATAGGCACTTTGATATACTTTCGACAAATTTTTTTTCTTCGTATTTTTCACGTTTTTTTTTAAAGTTTTTTCGTTTTTTTACGTTACTAAAATTTGCATTAAAAATCATATATGATTAAATACTAATTTGAATATCACATGTGATATTAGTGTTATACCATATATGATATTAGTGTTATATCATATATGATATGTAATATCACATGTGATATTAGTGTAATATCATATATGATATATATCATATCACATGTGATATCACATATCATATATGATTTAACACTATATAACATGTGATATTCAAATTAGTGTTTAATCATATATGATTTTTTTCATATAAATTTCAAGTAACGTAAAAAAATGAATTATTTTTCTCTTTTCGAAAGTATATCAAAGTGCCCGTTTATAGAAAGATAATTAAATGCTCTTCGCGACGGTGTAGATATTTTCACTTAACGATTAACGGTTTAAGAAATATTTAAATTATAAAAAATAGGTGAAATAATAAAATGCTTTTAATCTCAGTCATTGATTTCTTTTTAAATGGATGGTGGAGATAAGTCCTTTGGTATGTAAAAAAAGTTTGGTATACAAAATAACTCTCCTCTATAACAATTTGAGCAAAGTAAACTAAAGATTGCACTTCCATATAAAAAACGATCACATGTTGTTAAATGAAATTTATAATCAAGTAATTTATGGTTGTACAAACATCAAGAAATTTTTTGGTGACCTTTCTACAAATTTAAGTGAACAACAAACCTAATAAAATGCTTTAGTATCCTTATTACATTACTTAAATCATCAATATTGAAAAAAGAAATTACCGACACGAAAGATGGAGAAAAACAAATACCTAAAAAAATAAGAATTAGATGCAATAATAAAAAGAAAACAAAGATATAAGATATAAGAATTAAATGTAAAGTTCACCGTTTATATATTGCATAAAGTGATTAGGGGAGGCTTTTAGAGTAACTCTTGTATATATTGCATTATTGGGCTTATATTATTCTAAACATATGGGCTCATTAGAGGGGGCCTAGCACCCGCTAGTCACCCACTTCTTCCGCCTCTAGATCTACTAGTGTTTTATGGAAATGCCTGGATCATTTCAGTTAAGTTGTGTACATCTGATTAAAAGATATGACTTTCCAATAATTTAAACAGAAAAAACCCCGTCTATTTATTATCTCATGAAGTAATCAGTTTTTTGAAAGTGGATAAACACATAGTGAAACACTTTATAATTCAAGTATCTAGTTAATACAGCGATAAAAACCCATAATTTTTAATAGCTTAAACCCATCTTGTATTCAACAAAGTAAAAGTTAGGAAGAAGTACAAGTATGATGAATTGATGTTAATAAAAGAGACTTATGCAATTGAAGTGATCTAAGACTAGTAGTTAAAGTAACTCAACCCATGATCAGACCATGTTACATTAGCGCCACATCAGTTTCTTTCTCTTAGACCAAACACCTGTTATGATGACCTTACCAGTGACCAATTTTAAAATAATAATAATAATAATAATAATAATAATAATAATAATAATAATAATAATAATAATAATAATAATAATAATAATAATAATATTGGTCACTCAAGATATTGGCTAGGCGTGGTGCTAACTATATTTTTAGTAGGATTTGTTTTCTTTATTCATGTAGAAGTGGGACCCATTAGTTTACCGCATTCCCACTAATTTCTTGTAATTTCCTTTCGTTTTCTAATGAAGTGATGTTTTATAAAAAATAAATAAATAAATAAATAATAATAATAATAATAATAATAATAATAATAATAAAATCATTAATAATCTAAAAACATTACAATAATAATTAAAATAAAATTAAAAACATTACAATACAAATTGAAAAAATAAACTAATAGTCTAAATTATGTTGAAAGCTAAAGATACGCAATATGTTTATTCAAAACAAACGATCTACGCAACGAACTTTGAAAATTATCATTCTACGTATAATACTTTCAAATTAGGAACGATCTATGCAAGATTATCGGGAATTAGCAGGTTACCAGCTTTGAAAAGTTACAATAATGGTTCATGTGGTTTGCGTTGACTTTCACCGGTCGTCCATTGATTTTTTTTCACTTAAAAAAGTTACGGTAATGGTCCCTATGGTTTGCCTTGACTTTCACCTTTAGTCCCTTGTGTTTTTATACGTTTTATCTTTTTTATACGTTTTCGTCTATTTTTATGCGATTTTTGTACGTTTTTATATGTTTTCGTCTGTTTTGTACGTTTTCGTCCGTTTTTATACGGTTTTTGTACGTTTATTTATATGTTTTCATCCGGTTTTTCGTCTGGTTTTGTACGCTTTTTTAAGTTTTATTACGTTTCATCCGGTTTTATACGTTTTTGTACGCCTTATACAATTTTTGTACATTTTCATCCTTTTTTATACCTTTTCATCCATTTTTATGCGGTTTCGTTCGTTTTTATAAGTTTTTATACGTTTTTGTGCGTTTTATATGATTATTATATGTTTTCATCCGTTTTTATACGTTTTCGTCCATATTTGTACATTTTTATAAGTTTTTATATGTTTTCATATATTTTATACGTTTTTGTACGATTTTATGCATTTTATACGTTTTTGTACGTTTTAAACATTTTATATGATTTTTGTACGTTTTTATACGTTTTCATCCGTTTTTTGGTCTTATACAATTTTTGTACGTTTTTATATGTTTTCATCCATTTTTATATGTTTTCATACACTTTTATACAATTTTTGCACGTTTTTATAAAAACAGATGAAAACATACAAAAATCGTATAAAAATGGATGAAAACGTATAAAAACGTTCGAAAACGTATAAAAACAGACGAAAATGTATAAAAACGGATGAAAACATATAAGAACGTATAAAAAAGATGAAAACATACAAAAACTTAAAAAACCGTACAACAAGCGGACAAAAAAACGGATGAAAACGTATAAAAATGTACAAAAACGTATAAAAACGGATAAAAATGTATAAAAATGTACAAAAACAGACGAAAACGTACAAAAAAAGGAGGACATCATAAAACGGAAGAAAACGTATAAAACGTACAAAAATCATATAAAATTGTACGAAAACGTATAAAACGTACAAAATCGGACGAAAACGAACAAAAACGTACAAAAACGTACAAACACGTATAAAAATGTACAAAAACAGACGAAAACGTACAAAAAAGGAGGACATCATAAAAAACGGAAGAAAACGTATAAAACGTACAAAAATCATATAAAAACGGACGAAAACGAACAAAAACGTTCAAAAACGGACGACAACGTATAAAAACGGATGCAAACGTATAAGAACGTACAAAAACGTATATGTAATTAACTCAAAGATTTATAAGTGAAAAAAAAGGGACGATTTATGTAATTAACTCATAGAGTTATAAATGAAAAAAAAGACAAAGGACTAAAGCTGAAAGTCAACACAAACTATAGGATCATTACTATAACTTTTTTAAGTGAAAAAAAGTCAAGGGACGACCAGTGAAAGTCAACGCAAACCACATGGACCATTATTGTAACTTTTCAAAGCTAGTAACCTGCTAGTTCCCGGTAATCTTGCGTAGATCATTCCTAATTTGAAAGTATTTTACGTAGAATGGTAATTTCCAAAGTTCGTTGCGTAGATCGTGTGTTTAGAATAAATATGTTGCGTATCTTTAGCTTTCACTCGTCTAAATTATATCGCTCCTTGATCTTTTGCTTCCGGCCAACACCGCTAGTTATTTTCCGGTTAAATGGTCATGGGGTTTATTAG
The DNA here is from genome assembly GCA_910596185.1 of Chrysanthemum makinoi. NCBI lineage: Eukaryota > Viridiplantae > Streptophyta > Magnoliopsida > Asterales > Asteraceae > Chrysanthemum > Chrysanthemum makinoi. The sequence goes on from OU343222.1 coordinate 348,188,259, forward strand.
AGTACATTTGTTTTTTCTCCATTTTTGTTTTTTTTTTGCTTGTTGTTTAAATTAAACAAATTTGACGTTACAACTCGAATTCTTTATCCCTTTGTGCAAGCCTTAGTCTCTTCATCCCCCATTCCTACTCCTTTATTCTCAAATACTCAGCCGAGGCTTCCTTCATGTGGGAAAATATATCTTTATTTTGTGTGACCATTTTTCAGTCAACATTGCAACAAGCTCCGATGCAACACAACAACTGAAGCTTCGGAATGAGCTTGGGAGGCTGACACTTTCTTCTTTGCCTTGTCATGTCCCATTGGTCACACTTCCCGAACCTCTTCCTCAGAATCACCCGCTTCTTTGTTCAGATTCAAAACACTTTGTGTTGAAGCTTCGGAAGTGGCATGTGAGGTGCTTTTCGATGTCCGTAGTATTTTTGAAGCAGCCTTTGGATTGCTCGTAAAACTTTAGCATTTCAACATATTTCCATTTTCTGTGGTCCTTCAAAATTCTCCAGCATTTAGTCATTGTGAAGGGCGTATGGTAAATAACACGATACTCTTTTACCGCTTGAACGTAAATTGTTGTCTCACTTGCGCCACTCTAGTGCCTCCCTTTCACGGTATTGTAAACCGCACAAAATTGAGTAATTTTAGGACGAATCCTACCTTTCCATTTGCCCAAAATTGAATCGTATCATTTTGTGGAAGCCTTCATTTCATTCTCAAAATATGTTAGAACTTCCGTCCAAAAAACTTGTGCCTTTTTAGCATTTTCGTCAATGCTATTCCCGGACACATATATCCATGCTCTACACAAGGCAGCCTCTTCCTCAAGGATCCATGGTTCAGGTCTGTCATTCACCGTCTTCTTGGCTTGTTGACTTTTTTTTGTAGTCTTCCTTTTGACGATTTGCATCTTCGACGAGACTCGATTTCAACGGGTTTGGATGGACCACCACCCAAAACTTGATCCATAGAATAATCTTCACTACCCAAAAATGGATCAATATTATCAAGATCTACAGGATTAATGGGAGAAAATCATTGAGAAAATTGGTCCATTTTGGGTGAAATTTTCGGACGATAATTTTAGATTGTTGTTGTTGTTGGTGGTGGTACATCGATTGGTTATACGGAGGTTAGTCTTTTTCATCAGTTAGTCTTTTTCATCAGTATTTAAAAAAAAAATAGTAATGTTCATTAGTTCATCAGTTATTTTTTATATTGTTCATCAGTTATTTTTGATAACGTTCATCAGTTATTTTTTATAATATTCAACATTTTTCAAAAAATAACGCTCATCAATTATTTTAATATTATTCATCAGTTATTTTTATATAGTTCATTAGTTGTTTTTTTTATAATGTTCAAGATTTTTGAAAAAATAACGTTCATCAGTTATTTTTGATATTGTTCATCAGTTATTTTTTTATAACATTTATCAATTATTTTTTATAACGTTCATCTTTAACGTCATTATCTCACTCATATCATGCCGATTTGAGTGATTCAAATTCTCGTAAAAAATGGCCAAAAAATACAATTTTCGTGTTTTAAGTTTTGCAAAATTCTCGCTTTAAACTTGACAAAAATAGTGCTGAAAAAGCCAAAAATTTCAAGAAAATCAACACCTACTTAGAAAATTAATTTTTTTTTGCGATTTATATATCATGATGCATACCAAATTAAAGAGAATTAAATTTAAAAAATTATGGTAAAATCGATTTTTGTTAAAAATTTGTCGTTTGAAAGATATTTACGTTTGCAGTTTTGAGGTAGAATAAAAAAAGATGTTAAAAGAACCAAAATGACCCAAAACCAAATTTAATAAGAAAAAAAGATGGAATGGGTGTTGGACACTTGTCACATTGTGAGTGGCTTTCTAGCCTTTTTAATTTTCTTTACTTTGTAAAAGGATCACCTCATTAGATAAAATTGAGAAAACTAATCTTTAGCAAGCATGCTAATATCTTAAGAATACTAATACTGTTCTTGTAATTCAAATCAAGATACTTCTGTTGAATGAAATATTGCATATCCTGAACATGAACAAAATTGATCATTATCGTTTTGGTCACTGTTCATGAAAGCTGTGCACAAGATTATCGTTTCACTCTGTGTTCAACAAAGCTACGTACACGACTTACAATGTTAACATTGTTTGTTATAAGAACTTTTTTATGTTTAATCATTTAGAAGTTTTTGAACAGATATAATTTTCAAATAAATGAACAAGCTGGATTCCATAAAACTGAATTTATAATAGCTTATCCTATCATAATATATGAGCATACTTGTGTTATTTACATTGTAAACAATGGTATCAAAGAAACTCCGTGAGCTTGAATTTTAGAACTTGGATCCCCAGTTACGCAAATTTATAATCGTCTTGCACACTATCATGTAACTTGGTTAGAGAGAATTAACAGTCAGTTTCAACAGTTGAGATCCTATCATGATCTGAACCAGCAATTCACCACTTATCAACAATTCAACACTCCCTTGCAAATGTTATGACACGAAAACTACAAAGAAGATGCAGCAAGATCTTTTGTTCCAATACTTCTCCACGTCCGAAAGCCTGTTAGCCCTGAAATCAAGGCCAAAGAAATAAAATGAATTCAGACCCAATTACTCTCAGAAAGTCCAGTTACCGCCTTAGACTAGATCTAAGTTCTAGTGCTGCTAATTATTAATAGAGATGGACTCACTTAGAGGTGTAGGTCCAACAATGCATTACCCATTCGCTTTGGCTGGTACGTTGCGGATGAAAGCTTGTAGAGAAACTTCCCCATAACCATAACTCAGGTGTCTCGGTCATGATTAAACAAGTTTACTGTACAAAGAAACTATTGATATGCCGTACAATTTATATTAGCCAGGTTAGGTTCGTACCAGCTCAAACCTCAAAAAACACATGTGGTTGCTTGCCAAATTCAACTCTAATTTATAAAACGTTCACCATATTAGTACATCTTTGACTATGCATGCTGCATAAGCTCTGCCTCATTCAAAATAGCACAAACTCACTTTCTCTTTGACTTCGATCAATTCTAGAATTAGAAAACATGTCAGTACATTGAATCATTATTCATTCAAATCCTAGTTCATCATTAATATTGGAAATTGAAAAAAATAAACTGTTGTGATTAAATGAAAGAAAAGCTTATTAGTTAATTATAAATATACTAATAAATAAAAGAAGTTAAACGGCATAGAGAGAACACACCATCATTTTATGTCTGTGATTGCCAGTCTATTTGGATTCTGGGGATATGTGAGATTTGGGCCCAGTAGGAGCCTCCTCTACTGCATCTTTCTTTCAGATCTGGACATGTCCGTATTTCCAAACTCAAAAGTGAATGCAACAACGCTATTGGTAGTTCTTTCAAATTTGGGCATTCACGAATATACAATTTCAAAAGTGAAGGCAACAACGCTACTGGTAGTTCTTTCAAATTTGGGCATTCACCAATATCCAAATGCAAAAGTGAAGGCAACAACGTTTCTGGCAGATCTTTTATCTTTGGGCACAGTCTAATGTGGAGATGTTGGAGGGAGGTGAGGTGTTGGAGTCCCTCTGAAACTGTTTCCAAATTGTCAAATCTCCTTATTCTAAGAGAAGTAAGAGATGAAGGAATATGAAGATTAGACAGTTGACTCCAATTAGTTGCTGCTTCTGTTTCACCGATTAAGGTTAGGTCAACCAGTGTGGTTGGAAACTTCTGTGGGCCCCATTCTGAGATGGGCTTCTTCAACAGCCCAATTCTAAGTACACGCAAGTTGGGAGGCCAAAGCCCAGTTGCAACATCCATATCTGGACAATACAATATTTGCAGATCAATTAACGAGGTCTGCAATTGAAGGTCTGCAAATAATGACTCCGCCGTACTTTGACAATTCCATATTCTCAATCTGGTGAGATGAATGAAGTTACCCCCAAAATCAATGATAGATGCCACATTTGGATGATCTGATATTTCTACATATTCAAGCATTGGCATGCTTTTGCTGTTGATACGTAACCTTTTCTTCTCTCCTCCTTCACCCAACTCCTCCTCTAACAATAGTTTCTCACAATCGTAAAACTCAACTGACTTGAGCCTCTGCCCTCCTCCCGTTGAGAAAGAAACACATGCAATTGAATAACAATAACTGATTTTCAACGTCTCAATGTTGTTTGGACAACTCAAAGTCTTGAAATTTTCACAAAAAGATATCTCTAACGACCTAAGAGATGTCAGGAGGTTGCTCCCATAATTGTACTCCTCATCTTTCTCCCCTAAACTCACCAAATTTTGACAATCATATACTTTCAACTTCCTTAAATTCATAAGAACCTTACTACTTGATTCCAAAAAGTATCTTATTTCATGACACTTTTGGACATTCAAATCTTCAACTGCCTTAAGATTCGATATAACACCTCCCCACACCTCATTAGTAAGCCCTGAAATATTCCATATCTCCAACTTGGTGACTGATGGAGCTGCATGCACCAGACTTCTCAACAAACCAGCACCACATCCATGTATTCTCAAATCCCTCAATGAAAGTAGTGGTGCTTTAAGTGAGACTTTAACCAAATTTGGACAACTTGTAATACAAAGCTCCTGAAGGCTTGGAAACACAGAATCTCCTTCATGTGAGAATTCAACCAAATTAGGACAAAATTCTATACGGAGCTCTTGAAGGCGTGGAAACACAGAATCTCGAACCCCACTTCGACTATTGATTGACCATACCTCCCACCCCGGCATACCTTGAAACGTTAGTGTTTCAAGTGAAGGAAATGCAACACCAGTCCCAAGAAACTCTAAACCCACATCTTTCACATCATCCATGTGTTCGATAGATAACTTCTTAAGTGACGGTAGTTGTCCGAATGGTGGTAGAGAAGTACACTTTTTACAGCCACGTATAGACACACTAGCCAACAGGTGAAACGAGGGATCCCCAACCCATTTTGGAAACTCTAAACCCATATAGTTCACAATGCCTAGCCTCTTCAAACAATCATTATATGGCTTCAATGCATCAAGGCAATCGTTTTCAGTTGTCTCCTTTCGGGAAGCATCTGATACGTCGCTCCATTCCACCTCTAACTCTGTAAGTCTCTTTTGTGATAAATCTGCTTCTCGTGCTTCCATTGCGTTTTCTACTTTTTCCAGGCCCTGTATAGAAACTATCCCACGAAGATTCTCAAAATCTTTAAGTTGGGTTATCGAAAAGTCATTTTCTCCTCCAATAATGATTTTTGAAAGAGTTTGAAGGCTTTTCAACTTAGCAACCCCTAATGGCAAGTCTTTTAAATTTGGAGTATTTCTAATGTCTAAATGCCGCAAATTCTTTAACTTTAAGAAGCTGTTAGGTAAATGAGTTAAGCTTGAACACCCAAAAACAATCAAGGTCTCTAAGTTATAGAGATCACAAACATTTTCAGGTAAATGTTTGATATTAGTTCGAGATAAATTAAGATACCGCAAGTGCTTCAAACTACCAATAAACTCTGGTACCTCACTTATCTCAGAACCACTCAAACTTATTACCCTTAACAATGGTAGCTGGGGAAGTAAGTCAACTAGAACCTTATTCGACAAGCAGTTTCGCCAACTTCCTTTCACAGACAAGAATGTTCTCAAACTTTTAGCACCTTCAACTACCTCAAACTTCTTGTAAGTTACATATTGCTCAGAAACAAATGACATATGACGACACTTATCCAAAGCTTGTTTCCTAACATTCTTTCCCAATTCTTTCTCTAACCTAAAATAGAAATCTCCAGCAACAGAGGTGGCCAAATCATTCATCAGATCATGCATAACAAACAAAGACTCGTCATTAGGTGAGCGTTGAAAAAATGACCGTGATAACAACTCATCAAAGCATTCATTACCCCAGCGTTATACAGTTGACTTGCTTGGACGTACTTGGCGTAAAAATCCTTCCGCCATCCAGAGCAGAACCAAATTCTGCTTGTCAAACGCATAGTCCTTTGGGAACAAGGAGCAATATGCAAAGAGCTGCTTTAAGTAGGCAGGAAGTTCACGGTAGCTTAGTCTAAGTGCCGGAATGATTTTACCTTCCCCTTTTAAGCTCCATATCTCACTATCCTCTATTTCCTTCCATTCTTCTTCATCTTCTTTTGTCCTCAATAGCCTTCCAAGTGCTATTAAAGCCAAAGGCAAACCATCGCACTTTCTGACAATGCCTTCACCAGGTGCTTTAAGTCTTGGATGTGTATCAAAGTTATTTTCACCCAATGCATGTTGAGCAAATAAGCACATGGCCTCCTCATGTGAGAGACTTTGCAAATGGTTTAGTAGTTTACCACAACCCAATTCTCTGAGCAAATTCTCCTTCCTAGTTGTCATGATTATTTTACTTCCGGGAGCACATGCTCTCAAAGGGGCCACTAGTGATTCCCAATCATCACTATTTTCACTCCAGACATCATCCAGCACTAATAGAAACAATTTATCTCTAAGTCGATCTCTAAGAGCTACTTGAAGGAGATTTAGATCTTTAAATTCTTGAATTTCCCCGGTCACAGACTGAAAAATAATGTTGCTCATACTGAAGGTGTCCCACTCATCAGACACACAAACCCAGGCCTTAAGTTCAAAGTGATCATTCACTTTTTCATCTTCATACAGTAATTTAGCTAGAGTGGTTTTACCTACACCACCCATACCAACTATGGGCACGATGCTAAAGTTTTCACTATTACGTGGTTCATCAACTAACAGCTTGTGAACCAATGCATCCTTATCACCTTGTCGGCCAACAATCCTAGATGGGTCTACCAAAGAGGTCTGGGATTGTCTATTTTTATCTTTTGGCCTATCATCCTTCACTTCTAAATTTCCACTCTTCACCGTTAAACCAAGAGATTCTTTTTCCTTTTCTAGATCTAGTAACTTGTTGGTGATATTATCCAACTTACGATACAGCCTAGTACTTAGAGAGAAGTTTTTGCAACAAGCTGGAATGAGCTTTCTTATCTTGCTGGTGCTGGCTCTGGATTGGTCGGTCAACTCCTTATGCATAGCCTCGGTTGCCAAGTCATCAAGTATGTCATCTATCTCATAAGCCAGATGCTGGAGATCATTGAGCCATACTTGAACAGCTTCATTAGCTATTTCTTTATCCGAAGCATCATTGAGCAGTCCTTGGATCCTGGACAAAGTCCTCCCTAGTTTCTTCAGCTCAGAATGAATTCCCTTCGCTCGAACAACTTGCTTCACGGCTTCATTGGCCAGCTTCTGAAAAACGGCTTCAATGAGGGTGGATGCAATGACTTCGGCCATATTTTTTATAGTAATGACAGTAAAGTGGGAGCTCTTAGATCTGAATAAATGGTATATGTGAACTGAGTGAGTGAGGTTGAAGAAAAATGTAGATCTGGATTTAAAGTCAAAGGGAAGCAATAGTTACAAAGTGGACCACTGAATAAATGTTTGAGTTGACTAGCTTTTTGGTCCTGGTGGTTTATTGGGTATTTCATTTTCAGTCTAATTTTCCAAAAGTCTCGGAACCACTCCAAAACTGGTGCAATTTTTATTGACCGTTAGTTTGACCAATTAAATAATGTAAAATGGCTAAACTACCCTCTTCTTGATAGTTTGAAATGACGAAAAATAGTTAAATAGTTAACTATTTTGAACACCCCTAACAAGTCTACAGTAACAGTCATTGATTTGCTTAAATAGGTAATTACACCTAGGCTATGTATAATGATCATTCAATCTTTAAAATTCAATTATGTAACCAAATATTTATAAAAATTATCACTTCAATAATCTCACTACTACATATCATGCCAAAAAAGGTTACTAAACATTATTTTAGCTCAATAAAAGAATACTTGTAAAAAATAAATAAATAAATAAATAAATAAATAAATAAAATAATCTAACATAAAAGTCATCTTTGGCATATATTATAAAATAACCAAAATCAGTGAAAACAAAAATTCATCAAATTGTCACAACTGATTAGTTCCAACTATCAAATCAATTGATTCTAACCATCTAGATGATCCGTTTGAGCTTGAATGAAACTAATTCCGTTATTCCGATTATCCATACATTCATAAACAGCAACGAATAAAAAATTAGGGCAAATAATACATTTGAAATTGGGGCAAAATAAACACATATAACATATCAGAATCACAAAAAAAAGCAAACACAACTGAAACAGAACAATTAAACCTTTCTGAAAGTGATCGGACAAATGGTGCGGGAAAAGTGTTTGTGATATTTTAGAGGGAAATATTGAAAAGCTGTGAAAGAAAATTTTGTTATAATTATTGTAATAAATAAATGGGGGAAATATGAAAAGATGAAAAGAGAATGTAACAAGTTTCAGTCTGAGCTGTTAATTAATATATACAAAGACATTGCATCTTGCATTAAATAAAAACAAGTGCATATTTTACTTTCTCTTAGTAGGGTATTTGTGCGTTGCGTCGATGGGTGCTTTTGATTAAAGTTTATGCACCAACAAAATAATAATGACAACCTGATTAATTTGAGAAAAACAATAAGAAAATAATCCCGGTCAGGCCCGATTAATCATTTTTTACCGGTTCCGACTACCAGGTTATTGGCTAGCCGAACCGGTAGTGACTCCGATTACTAGTTAAGCCGGTTGAACTCATTGGTCCGGTTCGCTTTTTAACACCAAAACTACCGTCAACTTGTTTTTATATAAATTATATGAAGCTTTGTGTGTTTTATTAGTTTGTACAATATGTATAATAACATATATATTTTTATTGTATGAGTGTTATTACTACAAATCTACAAATCTACAAATTTAAAACACTTGAAAATTTCTAGATGTAACTTTATTTCCCGTCGTTAATAAGTGTGTTGCTTAAAATTAACAAAGTCCAAATATTTTATATATATAGTAAAACAGAAAGTTGGTGACCATTAAAATACTATATATTTCCCGCCCAAAATTGGTCATTAAAATATTCCGTTCTCTTTTCCATTAGTATGGGCTTCTTTTTAGAATTAATTACCTATCAAGACCAAATATACAACTCATTTACCAATGTACACCACATTTTCACATTTTACCAAAATAAACCTTTAGGGTGAAAGTGACTAGTCAAATAAACAACTCATTACCAATTAGTCACTGCTTTTTTAAATAGTACAAAGGGACCTGTGCCTCTTTCTTTTGTAAAAGGAAAGTACAATAAAACTTAAACTATTAGTAATGAATTTAAGAAAACATCGAGATTTTGAGTGCTTGTGTGAGAGAAAAAAGAAAGCATATAACGCGAAAATGAAATAAGATAACTAAGACATCATTTATATTTCATAATGCTTAAAGCAATACAAAGGATCGGATAGATGATACAAATGTAGATTAATAAAACACCAAACATATCTCCATGCGAGAATGTGATCATGGGGTAAACGAGGGCGATGAGCGAGATGACAATGATCACGAGAGTAATGTAGACCATGATGACGAAGTTCTTCTTTAGGTTGGATTTCTCGAAATGAGATTATAAAAACTTTCATGGTTATAGTTGCGTATTATAAAAACTTTCATGGTTATCATTATTTTGAAACCTTCCTTCTTCTCAATATTTCTTTCTTCTCTAATAGGTTTGACATATGTATTAGTTTTAAACCTTTAATTTTAACGTGATACTTATTTTTTTAGATTTTTTTAGAAAGACAATATTATATTAAAGACCCAAAAGAAACCGAGATACAAAACAAAGCATCTCACCCCAATTAAATAAGTTAGTCAAAAGAGGATGGGACCCAAAAAAATAACTTAAACATCATATATATATAGAAAGATTGAGTACAAAAAATTGAATGTGGAATATTAATTACTTCAACTTTGAAGTGAAAAAATATATGAAGAGTAATGTCATGTGCATGCCAAGTGCCGATGTAGTTATCAAGGCCCATGCGAAGTGATCGTGTGGTTATTGAGGCACGAATTGATTGTAGTTGTTACATGGAATACGAATAGCGATCATCAATCATGTTCGTGTCTTTCCATTTGCACCAAGTAAATGTGCATGTTTCTAACCTATGGTCATTAGAATCTATAAATAACTCACTTTATGGATTTACCCTTACCACAAAAGTTGTAGTTGATACCTTGATGTAAAGATTTTGGTGAGTTATATCCATTTATAAGTTCCATATTGCATACGGTTGTACTTCATTGACTATTTTTGTACTCAATCGGTCATAGTTTAACCTTTACTGCAGGTTGAACCCTTTTTGTAGCATCAGTACAACACATCAAATTGGTGAAAATGTCCGTCGCCAAATTCAAAATTCTCATACTGAATTTTTTGGAGTATTTATACAATTGAGTATGTAATTCACTTCTAGAAGTCACAGCTTCACGCACTAAAAGTAACTTAAAATTAACGCAAGTAATTTTCTTTTTGCTTCACTTTGCAAAGCCCACTAAGCAAAAAGTGACAGAATTAACATATGATTCAAACAATTTAGAGACGGAACATCATGGGATTGAAGGAATAATTACTGATATGCTAACTAAGAAGTTTTCTAAGGTACAACATTTATTTAAATATGTTAAAACTTTCACTTCCCTTAAGAAATTCCCTTTAAGTTCTCCGAGCAATTGTTCATGGGGCATTTAGGTCTTCCTCATAGACGGTACTAAATGATTTGTTTTGGTCATGTGATCAAAAACTATTGCAGAATATGGTTGTCAAGCGTATTACAAAGCGAATGATGCAAGACAAGGTTCTGCTAGAAGTTGAGGTTTCCATGCCACCCGATTCTTTGATTAGGTAATAAAGCTAAGATCGATACGTTTTATGTTTACAAAAATATAAAAACAAATGAGTACCCTTTATGTTTAGTTTTTGTTAAAAACATAAGCCACTCTAATTTCTTTTTTGTTAGTGACGCAATGGAAGTGGCAGAAGAAGCCAAAAGTCATATATTGCAAGCCACCAACAACTCTATGGAGGTTAGCTTTCAGCTACGTCTAGGTGATTCAATCCATTAATCAGCATGGATCGGAAACAACTCATCACATAAATGCAAGGAAGTGCTAACCACGCTAATGAATTTGAAAACTATGAATTCTCACAAACGCAAGTTTGATTACAAACAGATGTTGTATATTTTCGGAAGTCACCACACAAATGTGTAAGTATATATGAGTTTGCTGATGTACCATGTTTGCTTTGTATTGGAAACCCGACTGATTATACACCTCGAATAATCTCAATTGGCCCTCTTCTTAAAGAGGACATACGTCTAAAAGCTATGGAGGAGCACAAAGTTGCTTACATGTATCGGTGATTTTTTCAACAAATATAGATCACATCGATTGCCATGTTATCGAAACATGTTATTTACTCAAAGTAGATTGCTTTTGAAAATGAAATGTTTCTTACTGTCAACGGAAATGATATAGTAGATACAGTGGCAGTGTTGCTATCTCAAGGAGCAAAAAGTTTATGTGTACCATAAAGACTAAAAATCAACAAAGTGTTATAAGATGAGTTTTGTTAAAAAAAAAACAAGATAACCAACGATTACGTAGTTATTTAATTTAACCGATGCTCGAAAGTTAAATCTTTATTTTCTTTTTTAGGGTTATTGACGAAAGTTAATCTTCATTAAAGGTTTAAAGGACCCATTAGTCTCCATGATATACTTTACTTACTTGAATGTGTTGGCTAAACTAATGACGAATGCTTCACAGAAAAAGGCATACTTTCTCTTACAAATGAGGTTGTAGACACTATAAATAATCTTTTGTTGACGGTTATTCCAGGCAAAGAAGTCCTATACTTAATGTATGAATGTGTTTGCAAGTCAGTAATGATTCGAGTAAAACGAATATGTATTCTCTAAAAGAGTTTATTAATGGTATAAAATTCTTTGGTGTCCCAACACAAAACCTACATTGAAAGTGGGTGACTTGATAATGAGAACTTGCATTGAAACCACTATAATCAACACAATCTATTTTGGTAAACGAGTGCTTATAACAAGGATGAAAACACCATCGTATGATAAAATGATTTCCAATAGTAAGGAAGTAGTTTCACGGTTCAGATCTTTCATGATGACGATCAACAAAAGTTAAGAAAAATCTCTTAGGCAAGTGAGTTTGTATCTCCCAGTCTTTTTTCACGCATTGCCACATGTCAAGAACTCGAGATAGGAGGAAAAAATGATTGAAGATGGTTAATGTGACAAAGACGGAAACCTCACCAATAGCACAACCAACATGTTCTACAAAGAAATTTTACACAATATGTGATCACAACTATAATTGCCATATCCTGCATTAGGCGAAAAAATTAAAGATGGTTGCGTCGACATTATTCAGTTATTTACTATTGTGTTTGATATAAAGTGAATGTTTCATTATTAGCAACTTTATATATTACCTTTGATTATTACAAATATGGTTTTCATTAACTTCTAACTTCGTAATATCCAAATCACGATAATATTTTCAACATTCCTTTAAAATACCCATGAATTTCACCGTATTTTAGCTAGTATATAGTAAAACAGAAAGTCGGTGACCATTAAAATACTATATATTTCCCGCCCAAAATTGGTCATTAAAATATTCAGTTCTCTTTTCCATTAGTGTGGCCTTCTTTTTAGAATTAATTACCTATCAAGACCAAATATACAACTCATTTACCAATATAGACCACATTTTCACATTTTACCAAAATAAACCTTTAGGGTGAAAGTGACTAGTCAAATATACAACTCATTTACCAATTAGCCACATTTTTTTTTTCAAAATAGTACAAAGGGACCTGTGCCTCTGTCTTTTGTGAAAGGAAAGTACAATAAAACTTAAACTATCAGTAATGAATTTAAGAAAACATCGAGATTTTGAGTGCTTGTGTGAGAGAGAAAAGAAAGCATATTACTTGAGAGAAAAAAGAAAGCATATTACGCGAAAATGAAATAAGATAACTAAGACATCATTTATATTTCATAATGCTTAAAGCAATACAAAGGATCGGATAGATGATACAAATGTAGATTAATAAAACACCAAACATATCTCCATGCGAGAATGTGATCATGGGGTAAACGAGGGCGATGAGCGAGATGACAGTGATCACGAGAGTGATGTAGACCATGATGACGAAGTTCTTCTTTAGGTTGGATTTCTCGAAATGAGATGATGAAAAGGAATGGGATGCTTAGGAAGATGAAGCCCTAGGATGAGAAGAATTGAGCTTTAGTCGTTTTAGATTTGAGGAGAGGGAAAGTGGAGAAAGGTCTGTGATTTTAAAAATGACTTAATTGATGTGTTAAGGCAAGGTTGCCCGCCTATTCCATAGGATAGGGGATCCGGCTAGTACAAATTGAGGGAACCGGGACTACAAATAGTTTTTGGTGTTTTGGAGTATTCTTCTACATGTACTAAGTTATATATATACTTAAAATTTTTGAGAAAAAGTTGTAGAGGATGAGATTAGTCATAATCCTATTTGAGTAAACGTTAATGGAGACGTATTAAAAGGAGACAAGGATATTTAAAAGAGAATAGAACGAGGAATGGTGGATCAAGACTTTAGTTAGAAATATTTCTTTTCATGATGAAAAAGTAGATTGACTAGCTTACAAAGTCTAGGAAGGACAAAAGGGAATACTATCCCTGATGATACATTGAGATGGAAAGTAGTGAAGAGAGATTTTTTAGAAAGACTTGATGTCAAACACATAATCCACGTCTATATACACATAGCATTTAATATACGCAAAGTATTTTTGGAGATGCTTATTATAAGAGAGAAGCATATATCATGCCCATCTTTTTTCTTCTTAGCGAATCTATTCCCTATGCTACAAAACCTAATCCCTCTTTTCTCTCCCACTACCCTGTAATAAAATATTTTCCAAAAAAATACTTATTATATGCCCATCTTTTCTTAAAGATCTGATACACATCAAACCTATCTTCATCTCTTTAACCGCCGCCATCACCTTTCTGCTTCACATCCACTCTCCTTCAAAGATGGTATGATATGTAAAATTGAATATCTTTTTGTTTTAAGCACCATTATCATACTATATTGAAAAATTAATTGGATGGAGACACAGTCCTAAATTGCTGGTAGTGCCATAATGGTTGTGTCTATTATTTTCTATTCGAAAATAAACCATTGATCAGTTGACAAGGGAATATGCGGATGTATACACCCTGCTTTAAACCATTGATCAACATGCATAATTTCATAAGTTTGATTAGAACACACACCGTGGGATAATATTTTTCAAATGTCGAATATCTGTGTGGCAAAAACCATTGATTGAGATTCTGTTGTGTTGTAGGTTGTAATATGTCTCATGGTTTGGAAGACAACCCCACTTCTTATGAATTATGTTTAGGTGAGTAAACTTCTTTCTAGAAGTGACGCTGTCTCTTGGTTTATGAGTAGGGTATTTATGGTTGTTGATAACATCAAATTATCCTGAATATTAAGTGTCAATTTCCCTCGATAATGCTTGTAATTTATATAATTTATATGGATTTACGCTTGTTTTCCATTATATTCCACTTTCAGGTAAATTACGGAGCATTGAAGCTAAAAGAGCTGAATTGGAGAGTTTATCAAGATTTATCATAGTATGCTCACTTTGATAAAATTACGGCGTAACTCCTCTCTCACATTACGTAACCAGAAAGCAGTGACTCGAGAAAACCAACTTATCGAAGATTACGCGTAACTCTCCCTAAAGATTACGTCAGTAACCATATTAGGTCAAATGAGGTTCCGTTGATAACTACCGTAACTCATGCATCAACTACGGCGTAACCAAGATTTATTGAATATACGGCGTAACCTCTAAGGTTACTACCAGAACTCAGCAGATCTAGTGCAATTTACTTAAGAATTAGATGATTATGCATAACTCTTTTTATAGTTACCGTAACCAAGATCCGCCTATAAATACCCCACGATTTTCAACATTTCAAAGCATCCCATTTCACACACAACAACCAAAGAACGTGGGAAGAAACCAAAGGCATGTCTAGAGGAGCATACGGAGCTATCTCCAAGGGAGAAATCAATCCCCTACAATAAGCATTAGCATTTTATCTTTTCTTTACTTTCGATTCATGTATTTCATAACATTAAACATTTAATTGATTTGTATGGTTAATATGAGCGGCTAAGCACCTCTTGGTACTGGCCTAGTTATGATTCCTTAATTTTTTTTGTTTATGTTTACTTTACTTCCGTATAATTATTTCTAAGTGTATGCATGCGTAGTTTATTGGTAGCTATCCTTGTTTCGGTAGTTTTTAATGGCGGTAGAGGCTAGTTGATTAGGAGATATGACCAACTGACCCTAAGTGAGTAGACTGAGACAAGAAGGGTAAGATATGACCAACTGACGACCCTTTCTACTTGTGTGATTTGACCAACTGATCACCTACCGTTTGGATGAACTTAAGAATTAGGGGGTGAGTGTCTAAGATGCTAGCTCCCGGGCACTCACTATTATAAGTCTAGCATGTAGCGGAACTTAATGACTCCTGGCTAGGGACCGTGAACAACCGACTTATGAAGGGACACCGACTTCTCCGTGGTGGCATCTTGCTTCGATAGGTTAGGCTTAACCGACCAAATGATGTCCTCTCGACTTTGACCCCACCTGAAGTAATTGGAAGTAATTAGACGCACTACAAGAATGATGTTGATTAGCCACAGAAATTACCCATGCACATTGATTCATGGGTATTTACCCGCACATTACCATTGAATTGCCCATGACAATGAAGTTGACATTGTTGCAAAAGTTACCCATGCATTTCCCACGAAGTTACCCACAGACTTACCCACATCGTTAGACTCGGTGTGTAATCTGTGGGTGATATATTGTCGATAAGATATTTCGAAATTACCCACCATTGAGCCATCGTGGGTAAGTATGGTAAATTCATGGAAATTCATGTTACCCACGGAGTACACAATTCAATTTGTTCGTGGGTATTTTATTATGGATAATCAACGGGTAAATATATGCATATGGGTTTATCCATGACACTTTTTGTGAGTGTTTCGTTATGGATAACTTTTTAAGGGTAATTTGTGGTAACTATATATTCTCACGAATTTACCTACATCAAGTTCATGTGGGTAGTTTTGTTCTGGTCATTTTATGGGGAAATCTAAGGGTAATTAAGGATGTCATTATTCTTTGAGTAATTTGTTATAGGTAATTTTTGGGTATCTATATGAACATATATTTACCCACGTCCTATGTCGAAGGAAGTTTTGTTGTAAGTACTTATATGGTTACTTAAAATGTATACATAATCATCTAGAAATGGGTTTTTTGTTGCGAGTAGATGCTAACGTCTATTTTTTTTTAGGGTTAATAAATTAATAGTCATGTGCTAATGTTTGGCAAAAATAACAGTAACAATGAGCAGTAGCAAAGATGAATTGTAAATAGTATCTATGAGTCGTAGCTGTATTTTGTATAAAAATGCTTGGTAACGTAGTTGTAATTGTAATTATAATGTGTAAAACAACTATTAAATACTCAACACTTTTAAATGATACTTCATAGAGCGTTGGAAAGGAGCATTTCGAAAAAATAAATAAAGTTACTTGTTGTTTGCCAAACAAGCATTAAAAATTACAACACTCAATGCTCACCGATGCTAAACGCTCTTCACCAAACACACTCGTAATATATATATATTTTTTATAATATTTGTTATAAGCAGTTTATGATCATTTTCTACAAAATAAGATATATTAATAGCATGGTTTCAAAAGGCGCGTCAAGGTACTGCTAAGGCGTGATCTCCATGTTTAGAAAAATAGACAAAGACATTGATTCTAGGCGTATCGTGAGATGAGATGGGAAAAGACGCACTAAGGCGTGAGGCGTGGCGAGCTTTTTTAATTCAACTCCGATTTTTTTTAATGAAGAATGTTAAATGTAAACATAGTGTCTTAACCTTATTCATTATATCAACGCTTTTTGTAAACTTGATATATATGAAATATGATATAAATATATAAATATTTTTATACTTTGTGCCAACTTATACCACGTTTTAAAAACACAAAAGCTTTGCATTGACCGCTAAAACATGAGGCTTGGTCATGTCGCCACGCCACGTCTCACGCTATTTATAGTTAATTAGTAATAGTCATGTACAACGTAGTCTTTTTTTATAATTAGTGTCAAATCTTAGCGTCAAAAATACATTTAAAAATCAGTGAAAATTTATGGCGCCGAGAATTGGCACTTGTTTGAAATTCCAAATTTTGATTTTCAATCTTTTATCTCATATATTCTCTTAACTGACCCCAATTTTATCTCAACACCTCCACACATCCATACCTTCCTATTACCTTTTGCAACCGTCCTTTGCCATCATGAAAAAGGTTGTTCGAAAATTTGTAGTTTTCATTGTTATCGTCACTTTGATACATCAAGTATTTAATTATACGTTTTTGCCTTTACAAGTTTGAGGCACATTAGTCACAAGCATCCCAATCCAATTGTTATTTTGATATTAATTTTGCTTTTCTAATATCATACACTCATAGTGGCTTTAATAATTACAAGGAGAGTGGTGTTTCAACTTTCAAATAGATGAATTATAAAGGTTTTTTTTTTAAAATTAACTGCATAATTTGATACATTTACAATTGTTTCGATTGATATTGGCATGAATAATTGCGTTGGTTTCTTTTAGCAGTTTAATGTTTGTGATACTCCTTTGCTTGATCTTTAATGGATTTCGATAATGATATGCTCATCGGATTCATTTTTGTCTGGATGTTCGAGCAGGCTACATGACAACTTCAGGTTTAAGCATGAGTATTATTATTAATTTGATGAATTCATTTCTTAGTGCAATCTCTTTCTAATTTCTGCATATTCTTACCCGTTTTCATATTTTTTGGTCATCTACAAATTCCTTCTTTTTGCAGTTGTTGATTCAATGTAAAGACTACACAAAAAGAAGACACGCATCATGTTTGAGCACCACACAATGACAGCTTTAGATTTACCTCGTCCCCACCTTTATTTGTAAAACATAAAAAAATATACGTGAATAGATAGTTGTGATT
Source organism: Chrysanthemum makinoi (assembly GCA_910596185.1). NCBI lineage: Eukaryota > Viridiplantae > Streptophyta > Magnoliopsida > Asterales > Asteraceae > Chrysanthemum > Chrysanthemum makinoi. The sequence continues at coordinate 348,206,367 of OU343222.1, forward strand.
GTATGAGTATTTCAAGTGTTATAGCTATATAATTTTTGTGTTTATGTTTGACATGACAAATTGTGGATGAACCATTATGTAGATTGTATTTGATCCACGTAATGATTTAATGCAGTTTCATTTTGACATTAGTTTGTAATTCGATATGTATACCGATCTTTTTTTATGGATTATACGAAATTTGCAATAATGGTATTGGAACTTTTTAAGGATTTATCCATAGTAGTGTGTAAACATTCATTCATTCAACTATCTTTTGCCGATGAACAATTACAGGTTAATTGATAATATTCCTGTTAGAATTAGGCGCGATTGCATCCGTGTGCATTTTTTTCCCACTGATTACTCATGATCATGTTCATGGGTGATTTCGTGGTATTCGTAAAATCCCATGAAAACTTTACCCATGAACATATGTCGATCGCCACCAAAATTGTTGTGGGTAACATTCCCATGGACACAAAATGTTGTGGGCAAACAATTAGCCTCGGAGGTTTTACCCATTTTTATATATTTGTGGGTAGTCTGTGGGTATTTGACAATTACCCATGAATTTTAGTCATTTACCCACATATTTGGTCCGTGGGCAATCGCTTGAATTCTTGTAGTGACGTAGACATTACTAGCTAGGATGAATAACTAGGTTAGCACCACTCTTCTCTATTGATCACATCTTTGCCTTTATTTGTGTTATTAGTTAATTCGATATCAAAACCATTTTAAAATCTGTGACACCTAGACTTAGTATTAATCCAACACACATAGCTCTTGGGATGACCTCGGTTTTACCGAATACTACACTACACACGACCGGGTACACTATCCGTTAGTGCATTAGGGTAGACCATAGGTATAACATTATAAATATTAAAACTCATCAAGAAAACCATCGTGTTGTTCGTGATTTTTGAAGGTGTTTGTATGCAAGCTGGGATATAATAAACACAAGTGTTGTTGAATTTGTGTGACCAAATGCCTCCTGTGACATTTTTGGGAGGTTCAAGGGTCAGAAGAACCTTGGATGCTAAATCTATAATGTGTGAAGTACGATTAGTTTGCGTCGTAGCTTTATTTATTCTTACATAAACCATGAGCCTTTTTAATATTAAAATTTCGTAATTGACATTTTAATTTATATTAGTAACTTTTTTTCAGTTTTATATTTTACAAGTATTATTATGGTGGTTACAAATTTATTTCTCATTAAATCACTTATTTGATCATTAATAATACATTAAAACTTTTAAGGTTACAAGATCGATCAAGTTTTGAAATCCTTGTATAACAAAATATATTTTGGTCTTAATTTGTTTAAAACTTTTATAATTAGAATGTCATAAATGCATTATATAATAGCGTAGACATAAATTACAACCGCTAACAATTTCGTCTTTACTATTATTGTATATCAACGCCGCTTCTTATTTTTGTTTCTCAGCCAATTGCAACATTGTGCGGATACCATGTATTATAAACGATTACTTTCCATAAAGTTTTCCACCAACAACGCAAGGCTTGTATGACATTGGACAACGTTTGTTTATCATAATACCTTCTTGTATGACATTGGTCGATGTTTGTTTATCATAATACCTTCCTTTTACACAATCCAACTAGCTAATGCTACGGCTGCTCGGGATGTATCCTGTTCTATCCAAGTGGAAGTGTTCACTGTTGAGTGTCATTTAGTAGGTATGAACTCCAAAGCTTAGCCTTAGTGGTAAGTCATAAAGCGACGTGTACCTAATGTGACACACGGTTTCAAATTTGATTTATTGTTGAGTTATTAGTTTGAGTAAGAGTTATATATCATAACTTCATACAAACGTGTGGAGTTATAGAAAAGTAGAATAAAATACTGAAAATGCTTCATTATTCTATTATACATTAGACATGCGAATGACGCTTTGGTTGGAAAAGTCAAACGACGCCGTTTTGTGGTATAGCATGTCGCTTTGTGGTTTTGCCTTTGTCGTTTGACATCTTCTTGGATTGTTGACGTCTTTTTGTAGCTAGCTCAAAATCCCAAATACATTTCGTAAAAGAGAGTAACCAAAACTAATCACCAATCTAAAACAAACAAAGACATATTCAAACGCATCGCTAATAGTAAAACTATCAAACAACAACATGAACCACAATACCAAACTAGTCTAAAAACTTGAACATTAATGCATGATCAAATAGCTTTGTCTTCACTTTTTTGGCATCATTTGTTAAGAAGAAGTAGTCTCATCTTTCATGACTCACTAGCCACCAATAAACTGCCACTTGAAACACCATGAGCATGCGATGAACTCTTTTGACTCTGCAATACTGGCATGACATGCACTACATGATATCCAACTGTCACTTTTTTAGTATACTTTTTTAGACATCTATGAGCACACTTGTGTTATTGCATTGTAAACGATGGTATCAAAGAAACTCCGTGAGCTTGAATTTTAGATCTTGGATCCCCAGTTACGCAAATTTATAATCGTCTTGTTACAATGGCCAACAGATCTCTGATATGGTGAGGTCCATTTGTTCTCAATGAAATGGTTTGTGTTAACCATTGTTGCAGTAATATTTGTAATTTGGTATATGAAATAAATGTGCAGTGAGAAATCGGATAGAATACAAGTTTTGGAGGGAAAGACAAACAAACTATTAACTGTAATATTGATTGATTATAATCTGTAATATACAAGAGGTTTATATAGTTAATGGACATGCATGCATGAAGGGTTACAATGGTTACTTTTGTCCAAAAGACACACCACTTCAATGATAACTACCATAAACCGTTTTACCTATAATAACTGTCATATTTGACATGTCATTAATCCTAGTATATCAACCTTATTGGTCGATAATATGTCTGCATAAATACTATTTAATATTACATATAAAAGTCTGTAAATAACTTAGATGTACAAGCACTTTGGACTTATAAAATCCAATACTTGCCCCTAAGTTCAAATGTGATCTATCTGCCTTGTTCTTCGACAATGACCGAGAAGTCATCTTTGTTGTCTTTGATCTCTTTGGTCCCTATGTTGTTCCCGCTTGTTGTTCTCGCTCAAAATGAGTACGATGTAATGTTCTTGGCAAGGGTCAAGTGGTGTCTTCAAGTTTTACAATCAAATGCTCCATCTTTTGAATGTCCTTTGTAGAGGTTTTTGTCACTTGATCATCTCGACCATCTTGGCATATTTCTTTGCCTTTGGAAGCAAGTCCTTCGCCTCCATCATGTGACACATTTGCTGTTTTATAGAGGCAAATGAATACATTCAAGTATTTGTTATAGCATTCTTTTATGTCATGACCTTGTTTCTTTTCTAAGCCAAAGATTTCAGAATGTGTAAAATTTGTTTGAAATATCTACACCAAGGTATCCCCCTAGTGTTTCAACCAGGATGTAAAGATCCATTAAATGGATTTCTTTTCCATAAATCTTGGGTGGAAAGTGGTATAGGTATATTTTTAGATAGACAGAATAGAACCAAGTGTATGCTTCCATGAAATTATTTCTAAAGATGTTCCAATTTTGATTAAGTTTTTTTTTTTCAAGCAAGTTTAAAAAGGATATACAGTCATTAAAAGATCTAATAGAGATTGGAAGATTTACACCTTTTACAATGACAAAGTCATTGTCCTCTGCAGTCATGGAGTGTTGTGGACACATGTATTCGATATGCCCATCTTCTTCACAAATATTGCATTTGTTTGTGAAGGTGACTGCTTTTCCTTTGTGGTGTTCTTCCTTGTGATCTTCCTTTTGTTTGGAATCTTCATGAAGCATTATAAAATAACCTTCTAGGTATTCGTTGTGCTCCTCGGTTCATCCTATTTGCATCAAAGAAGGTGTCAGGGTCTTTAAATATTGGAACAGGCTTGCATCTATTGCCTTTAAAAGTGAGTTCCAATCCTTGTGCCTTCATTTGTGATGCAGAGAGGATATTGAGAGTGACTTCTGGTGTATAATGAACGCCAGGAATGATAAGAACATCTGTTCCTATCTTGATTTGGACTTCGCCCTTACCATGAATGAAGATTAATTTCTTTTGTTCTTCATTCTTTTCCACCATGAATTTCTCCTTTAATTTTGAGAAAAGGGACATGTTGCAGCAAACATGCCTATTGATCCTATTGCTTACATACCAAATCTGGTTCCAATCTTGTTCATCGGTACCTTCTATCATGAAATCAGAGAAAGGTGAATTGATTCGTGGTATGCAATTTGGATTTGTGGTGTATGAGTGATGATTCCGTGGGCTTCGACTTTGTGTGACTTTCTTCTTGTGGACAAAACTTTGCTATATGTCCCCTTAGTCTACACGTGAAACATATATAGTTCTTGTGTCTTTCATCCATTGCCTTCTTCGTAAGTTTGTTGTTATGCACATGGATTTCCTCCATCTTCTTTCTTAGCATCTCTTTGCATGCTTTGGATACTTGTTTGATCTGATTGCTTATCAAGGCCTCACTGTTTCTTTTAATTTGTCTCTGACAAATTCAGTTTGAGACCCTGTTGATCATGTTTCTTCCAGAGATTTGCTCGATGCCACTTGTTACAATGGCCAATGTGATCTCCGATATGGTGAGGTCCATTTGTTCTCAATGAAATGGTTTGTGTTAACCATTGCTGCGAATATTTGTAATTGGTATATGAAATAAATGTGCAGTGAGAAATCGGATAGAATACAAGTTTTGGAGGGAAAGACAAACAAACTATTAACCAATATTGATTGATTATAATCTGTAATATACAAGAGGTTTATATAGTTAATGGACATGCATGCATGAAGGGTTACAATGGTTACTTTTGTCCAAAAGACACACCACTTCAATGATAACTGCCATAAACCGTTTTACCTATAATAACTGTCATATTTGACATGTCATTAATCCTAGTATATCAACCTTATTGGTCGATAATATGTCTCAGATAAATACTATTTAATATTACATATAAAAGTCTGTAAATAACTTAGATGTACAAGCACTTTGGACTTATAAAATCCAATACGTCTTGCACACTATGAGATCCTATCATGATTTGAACCAGGAATTGACCACTAATCAGCACTCCCGTGCAAATGTTCTGACACGAAAACTACAAAGAAGATGCAACAAGATCTTTTGTTCCAATACTTCTTCATCCAAAAGCCTGTTAGCCTGAAATCATAGCCAAACATATAAAATGAATTAAGCCTCAATTACTCTCAGATAGTCCATTTACCGCATTAGACTAGATCTAAGTTCTAGTGATACTAATTATTGCTAGAGATGGACTCGCTTAGAGGTGTAGGTCCAACAATGCATTACCCATTCGCTTTGGCTGGTACGTTGCGGATGAAAGCTTGTAGAGAAACTTCCCCATAACTCATAACTCAGGTGTCTCGGTCATGATTAAACCAAAACTGAACAATAATAACCATATCAAAGTCAATTCAAACAAGTTTACTGTACAAAGAAACTATTGATATGTCGTACAATTTACATTAGCCAGGTTAGGTTCGTACCAGCTTAAACCTCAAAAAACACATGTGGTTGCTTGCCAAATTCAACTCTAATATATAAAACGTTCACCATATTAGTATATCTTGACTATGCATGCTGGAATGAGCTTTCGTAGCTTTTACCAAACCACAAGGACGATTTATGTAATTAACTCTATTTTTTTTTTCTTTTTTTCCTTTGTTTTATTTACCATCTAAAAGGAGGATTTTTACATCTTATGATCTATTAAAATTTTCAAAACTTTCAAATACACATCTTGGTATCGTTATATAAGATCTTTAGCGTAAGATAGATGCTACATTTGGCTTTTCATATTTATAGGGTTCAAATATTCTTTTTAACTTTGTCATATGACATTTGATATTTCCTAAAACAGGAAAGGTGACAACTTGGAGTACCTTGTTGAGTTCAAGATGTTGAAGTCAAACGAGGAAAGAAAACTTATATAATTTAGGGTTATTAGCATAAAAATGCATTTATATTTTGTTATCAGTATGTATGTAATTTTTTCTCATCTTAAGACTAACCTTTTGAATTGGTATATTGTGTGTACTTTATAACTATTTCAGCCATGAAAATGACTATTTTACCCTTCAAATTTTGAAAAAAGTAAGGGTAAAATAGTCACAAAGAATAACAATAATACACGATTTTAAAAAGTTGATGTCAACTTGAGAAAAAAAGTATTCAACATATAATGACAAAAGTGTCAAGTATAATGTCTTTTTATGCTAATAACCCTATAATTTATAGAGTTAACTGCATAAATGGTCTTTATGGCTTGTCGGGTGTCACGAATTCAGTCCATTTTTCAATTTCGTTACGGGTACGGTAACTGTGGTTTTGACATGTTACCGATCCCGTCCATATTTCATTATTCCGTTAACTTTAGGTGTTAAGTTGAGGAAAATGACCAAAAATACCCTTACCTTTCTTTTACATATATCATCTTCATCATACTAGTCACACCTACCCATGTTCATAACCAATTTCACCGGTCATCGCATTGCTACCCCACCCAAACACTAATCTTCTTCACATAAAAATACTAGCCAATACCACCACCAACCTTAACACATAATTCAAAAAAAAAAAAAAAAAAAAACCCCTTTTTCATAGAATCAATAACCTCAAATTAAACAAAAAATCACACACATCTACCAATCATAGTCCCTTAAATCGAGCATTTAAACCTAACCAACCGAGTATGAAAACTAAAATAATTTGCACCTGAAAATCCTTCAATCCCATCAAACCCCCAAAAAACACGCATACCGAACACAAATATCACCAACCACACCACATATCCTGCCAGGTGGTCGTGGTTTCACATTTGGATCCAGCCGGTTCGGTGGTGTTCCATGTTTTTCCGACGGTGGTAGAGGGTCGGTTGTGGTGTGTGTTTGGTTGTGGTGGTGGATGGTGTCGATTGCTGTGATGGTGGTAGAGGAGGGTGTCGATTGTTGTGATGGTGGTTGTGGTGGTGGTGAAGGGTGGAGACTGTGGTGGCGGTGGAGGGTGGGGACTGTGGTGGGGTAGAGAAAGAAAGAGGGAGATAGATTTTTTTTAGAGTGAGGGGTTGTTTATTTTTCTTCTTAGCTATGGATTCATGTGGGTCCCACATCTCTCCAAATCTCTTAATGGGGAGGATGTTAATATTCCTCACTTGTGGATATAGACCAAACAAAGGATTTTTATGGGCCCCATTTAAAAAAGTAATGATATTAAATAGTAAGTGGGTCAAATCTCTTAGTTAAGGAAAAAAGTAAACAATCCCTGAGCAAGTTATATATACAGATAAATGAGTATGGATGTAGGGAGAAAATTATTTAAATGAGAAAGAATTGTAGCCACATATTTTAAATAAGAAAAAAAATAACAAGGAGATACATCTATTTTTATGGATGAATCTAATATTTGCGGTTGTGATTTTTTCTCATTCTTCTTATCTTAATTATATTTCTCATTTGATTCTACCTCATCGATATATATGTATTATGTTTGTATGTTTTGTGTGAGAAATGTCGAAATTACCCTCTCACTTAACGTTCGAACTAACAGAGTTGGGCAAAATGGACTGGATCCGTAATATGTCAAAACCATAGTGACTAGATTCAGAATCTAAATTGAAAAATGGATTGAATCCGTAAAATCCGGCAAACTACATGAATCATTTATGTAGTTTAATTTATAATTGTTGCCTTGCCTTTTTCTTAAATATTATGTAACTAAATAGAACATATGTTGTTTAGTTTAACAAAGTTGATCCATATTGATCTGCACAGGCGGAGCTATGTATGATTTACATGTGGCACGTGCCACACACGATTGACACCGACTAAGTGTAATTTTTTATCGCATTTTTTATTTTTATGAAAGTGCTACACTTAGTTTGGAGAAGTGCACATGAATGAACAAAAGTAAAAGAAAAAAAATAGCTTTGAGTTTTGGTTTTCCAAGAAAAAGAAAGATGATAACAAGGTTGAAGACAATGAACAGTAAATGTTGAAGACAATGAACAAAGGCCTAAAAGAGACCTAATACAAACCATTAATGCGTTAGGTCTTTTTTAAGCTTATTTATTTAGGCACAATTATCATTTACCTTTTTGGTTTTATGAAAGTTCTACACCTAGATAGTAGATACAGTACATACTTATGCTACGTTTGGTACAAAGAATTTCAAAAAAATGAAATGAAGGTAGAATATAAATCGAGCATAAAATCAAGATGGAATTTTTTCAATTCTAATTTTGGTGACAAACAGATACTCTCAACCAGAAATGAAGATTTTTTTTAATAACATTTTGTCATATGAGACTCTCATATATTTGTTTGTTGATTTTTTTTAATTAATTTTTCTAAATAACATTCTAAAAAAGTTATTATTTTTTTTTTAAATAATTTTTTTAAAACAAATTATTTTAAAAAAAATATTTTTTAAAATTTATTTACTTTTTATTTTCTTTTTTAAATTATTTTTTCTAAAAAAAATATATCTTTTTCATTTTTTTTTAAAATTAATTTAATAAAAAAATCTTATTTATTTTTTAATTTCTTTTAAAAAAATTATTTTTAAAAATTTATTTATTATAAAAAAATTAAAAAAATAAAAATAAAAATAATACAAAATACTCTCATTTCTGTTATTTCCCAACTAAAAGTAGTGGAAATGAAAGTTAAAAAATTGCACTACCAATTCTCTACAAATTCTTCACAATTCTCCGCATTTTCATTTCTTTATACCAAACAAAGGAATTTGATTCATTTTCATTTCTTCATTCTCATTTCCCTCTACCAAACACGCACTTATAGTAGTTTGTCATTTAGTTACATTTTTTAGATATTTTTATGCACTCCGTACAAAATAACAAAGGTACTACAAAAGGCCATAGGGTGATTCAAATTTATTTGATGGTATCGTTAGTTTAATATTAATTTACAATTTAAAATATGAATTATATGCGGTCACTTGTGCCTAAAGATGTTGATTTTTGTTAAACAAAGTTATAGCATACTGAAAACGAAGTTTGTTTGTTCCAAAAGAGTAGCCTTATTTTTGTGAACTAAAAACATTTTATTAGGTGGTCACGTGACAACTAATATTAGTTGAGTTAGCATAAGTATTAATACATAACTAAAAACTTATGTTTAAATCCGTACATGCACGGATCATAACTAGTTATATGTGTCAAATTACATAGCTAGTTCAAATCCCAAATACATTTCCTTTCAGAAAAGCGAGTAACCAAACCAAATCACCAATCTACAACAAACAAAGACAAATTCAAACTGCTTATAGTAAAACTATCAAACAGCAACATGAACCGCAATACCAAACTAGTCTAAAAACTTGAACTTGATGCATCAAATAAGCTTTGTCTTCGTTCTTTTGGCATCATTTGTTAAGGCGAGTAGTCTCATCTTTCATGAATCACTAGCCTCCATTCAAATGATACACCAACCCATGATATCCAACTGTCACTTGAAACACCATGAGCATACGATGAACTCTTTTGACTCTGCAATACTGGCATGACATGCACTACATGATATCCAACTGCCACTCTTTTAGTATAATTTTTTTAGTTATTGCATTGTAAACGATGGTATCAAAGAAACTCCATGAGCTTGAATTCTGAAAACTACAAAGAAGATGCAGCAAGATCTTTTAATTTGTTCCAATACTTCTTCATGTCCAGAAAGCTCATAGCCCTCGAAATCATGGCCAAACAAATAAAATGAATTAAGCCCCAATTACTCTCGAAAGTCCGGTTACGATTAGACTAGATCTAAGTTCTAGTAGTTGCTAATTATTCATACTAGAGATGGACTCACTTAGAGTGTAGGTCCAACAATGCATTACCTATTCGATTTGGCTGATACGTTGCGGATGAAAGCTTGTAGAGAAGTTTAGTTGAGTCTGCAACTACTTACTTGTAAAAGTAGCTTCAAAACTTCCCCATAAATCAGGTATCTCGGTCTCTATTAAAACAAAACTAAACAATAATAACCGGATCAAAGGTCAATTTAAACAAATTTACTGTACAAAGAAACCATTGATACGCTGTAAATGGAAGTGAAAATAATCATTAGGTTAGGTACATACTAGCTCAAAACTCATGAACCACATGTCATTGCTTGCCAAATTCAAATATCTAATTCCTAAAACATTCGCCATATTGGTACATCCTTGACTATGCATGCTGCATAAGCTCTGCCTCATTCAAAATAGCACAAACTCACTTTCTCTTTGGACTTCAATCAATTCTAGAAATAGAAAACATGTCAGTACATTGAATCATCATTCATTCAAATCCTAGTTCATCATTAAGTTTGGATATTGAAAAAATAAAAGTTACTCATAAAATATACTTAGAATAAATAAAAAAAGTCAAACGGCATAGAGAGAACACACCATCATATTATGTTTGTGATTCAGAGTCTATTCGATGTGGGATATGGAGATTTGGGGCCGTAGGAGCCTCCCTCAACTAATGCATCTTTCTTTCAGATCTGGACAACTCCATATTTCCAAACTCAAAAGTGAATGCAACAACGCTACTGGTAGTTCTTTCAAATTTGGGCATCCACTGATACGCAAATGCAAAAGTGAGAAGGCAACAAATAACGGTAGATCTTTTATCTTTGGGCAACGTTCAATGTTGAGACGCAAATGCAAAAGTGAATGCAACAACGCTACTGGTAGTTCTTTCAAAATATGATAATATGATCAACGAACTGAACGAAGTATGAAAAGAAGATCGAAACCATTAGAAGTAAGACAAAAAAATATGATAATATGATCAACGAACAAAAAAATATGATAATATGATCAACCCTCTCAAGACACAACCATCTTCTTCCACGGTCTTCATCAATACAAACCGTCAAGCTAGCTGCAATTACAACACTATGATAATCAGCTAAAAAGGCTAACACACATAAAAGGAAGAAACAAAAGATAACTTACTGTTATACAAGCTATTGTACGTTATCACCAGTTGACCACAACTATCATAACAAAAAAGAACCAAACATTGTATAATTTCAAGATAATATTCAAAGAAAAACATATATGTTGAAGAAAAGAATAAAGGGGAGAGAGAGAGAGAGAGAGAGAGAGAGAGAGAGAGAGAGAGAGAGAGAGAGAAATGTTTACCGAATGGTTTGAGATGTGGTTAGGCTATGTAGAATGGGGGAGGTGAACCGAGTGGGTTGAGCAAGGTTGAGCAAGGTTGCCTCATTGTGGGGAACTAGGTTGGCGTGGGTTGAGTAGCAAGGATTGGCAAACTAGTTTGCCCAATCGACCTAGTTTAACAACACAAACAAACAAACCATTTTGATTATTTTGATCGTTTCAGATTAAAACAAAAAAAACTTTTTTATAAAAAACTTTACCACTTTTACATTTGTTGTTAAAAATATTTGAATTAAAAAAAAAAAAAAAAAATCTCAGTCACCACCGTATAAACTGTAGTCGTCCGCCGATCGTCTGGAGAAAGCAGATGTGTCACCGACGAACTAGGTCGCCATTGTGCATATCCTTAAGAATGTGAAGATATTTGAGGCATGAAAAAAGAGTGTTAAAGACTCAAAATTTTCAATTCAGTCAAAGTTTCAAACAGTGGATAACTATTTGATGCTGAAGTGTACAAATGTGAAGGCTTTACAGTAAAAATGAGCTTTCCTTTTGTATTATAGGTAGATGTCGGTATGGATGTACTGAGAATAATTATTTAAATGAGAAGAGTGAGAAAGAATTGTAGCTACATATTTTAAATAAGAAAAAAACAATAATAGGGAGATGCATTTAATATTTGTGGTTGTGATTTCTTCTCATTCTTCTTAACTTAATTATATTTCTCATTTGATCCTACCTAATATATATATATGTAGTATGTTTGTATGTTTTGTGTGTGAAATGTCGAAATTACCCTCTCACTTAACGTTCAAACTAACAGTTAAGCAAAATGGACCGATCCGTAATATGTCAAAACCATAGTGACTAGATCCAGAACGAAATTGAAAAATGGATTGAATCAGAAAATCCTCAAAACCACATGAATAATTTATGTAGTTAACTCTAATTTATAATTGTTGTCTTGCCTTTTTCTTAAATATTATGTAACTAAATAGAACATATGTTGTTTAGTTTAACAAAGTTGATCCATATTGATCAGCACAGGCGGAGCTATGTATGATTCACATGTGGCACGTGCCACACACGATTGACACCGACTAAGTGTAATTTTTGTTCGCATTTTTTATTTTTATGAAAGTGCTACACTTAGTTTGGAAAAGTGCACATGAATGAACAAAAGTAAGAGAAAAAAAATAGCTTTGAGTTTTGGTTTTCCAAGAAAAAGAAAGATGATAGCAAGGTTGAAGACAATGAACAGTAAATGTTGAAGACAATGAACAAAGGCTTAAAAGAGACCTAATACAAACAACTAATGCGTTAGGTCTCTTTTAAGCTTATTTATTTAGGCACAATTATCATTTACTTTTTTGGTTTTATGAAAGTTCTACACTTAGATAGTAGATGCATACTTATGCTACGTTTGGTACAAAGGATTTCAAAGAAATGAAATGAAGCAGAGAATATAAATTCAGAGCATAAAAATCAGTAAAGAATTTTGTTCAATTATAATGTTTGCAGAACAACGGATACTTGAAAGAGAAATGAAGATTTTTTAATAACATTTTGTCATAATGAGACTCTATATTTGTTTGTTGATTTTTTTTTAATTAATTTTTCTAAATAACATTCTAAAAAGGTCGTTTAATTTTTTTTAATAATTAAAAAAAAAATTATTTAAAAAAAATAAAAAAAAAAATATTTTTTAAAATTTATTTACTTTTATTTTTTAATTATTTTTCTAAAAAATATATCTTTTTCATTTTTTTTTAAATTTTATTTAATAAAAAAATCTTATTTATTTTTAAATTTCTTTAAAAAAAATATTTTTAAAAATGTATTTATTATAAAAAAAATAAATAAAAATAAATAAATAAAAATAGGGTGAAAGCTAAAGGTGGCAACGACTTTTTCAATACACATCTACTAATGTACTATTCAAAACACATCTAGCCTAACATACTTCAATTTTTTCGATCTGCTAATACATGACATGTTGGTAGTAGGTTACCAGGTCACTTTACAAAAAATTTATGTATAGCTAGTCCTCAGGACTAACCGTTAATCTAGCTATGATGATAACCAATGCTGGATTAAAAAAAAAAAAAATTTAAAAATTTACATTTTTTTCAAAAAATTTAAAAAATTTTACCTTTTTTAAATTTTTTTACGTTTTAAAAAATTAAAAATTAAAAAATTAAAAAAATTTTACTTTTTTTAAAAAAATTCAGCTTTTTTAATTTTTTTTAAAATTTTATGTTTTTTTAAAAAGAAAAGATTTACGTTTTTTTTTTAAAATCTTTAAAAAATTTTAAATTTTTTTTTTAAAAATTTTTATTTTTTTTTATTTTTTTTTATTTTAAAACAAGTAATTTTTTAACGGTCGTTAGTCCTGGAGGATGCTAAATTTTTTCGCCAAGGTGACCTCGGTAACCCACTACCAATCGCGGGTAATATTACAATTGATCGAAAAAATTTGAAAGTATATTAACTAGATGTGTTTTTTTGAAAGTACATTGCGTAGATGTGTAATCTTGAAAAAGTACGTTGCGTACCTTTAGCTTTCACCCATGAAAATAATACAAAATACTCTCATTTCTGTTATTTCCCAACTAAAAGTAGTGGAAATGAAAGTTAAAAAATTGCACTACCAATTCTCTACAAATTCTTCACAATTCTCCGCCTTTTCATTTCTCTAAATACCAAACAAAGGAATTTGATTCATTTTCATTTCTTTATTCTCATTTCCCTCTACCAAACATGCACTTATAGTAGTTTGTCATTTAGTTACATTTTTTAGATATTTTTATGCACTCCGTACAAAATAACAGTGTACTACAAAAGGCCATAAGGTGATTCAAATTTATTTGATGGTATCATTAGTTTAATATTAGGGGATTAAAATGAAACTAATAAAACTAATCAAACAAATCATCTCTCAACTATGCATTGTTCCTATCGTTTTTTTTCTTTTCAGAAAAATGTGTTTTACTTCTGTTTTGTAAACTAATTATAGTTATGAGAATCTGGTAAAATTTTTATTTTATCTATGACTCAAAAGATTTATTTTAATTCTATGCTATGCTAAATTAGCCGGATTTGAAAATAAAAAACGCAAAAACAACTTGTTTTACCTTATTCAAGGGACAACTAAAATTAAGAATTGCTCGAGAAGCGAAGTGAGCTGAAAATCGTGCTACACATAGTTGAAAATTCTGTATCCGCCACCGTTGATCTGCATGTCTTTTCTACTTTTGCCAAAGTTGCTTTATTGGATTCTTCTTCTGATGTTCTTAATACCACTTTAATGATTTTTAAAGAAACACTTTATTATTTTTTGTAAAGGATAATTCCAATCTAAAACCCTATAATCTGTTCCAAGTTTTTGGGATGAAAGGAAAGAAGAGAAGAGTTAAAAATGGGCAGAAAAGAAGAGGAGATGAATGAAATTTAATTTTTTCTGTTATGTTCCCGAGTTAGGAAAGAAAAGAAGAGATAACCGATGACTTTACAATTATACCCTTTATTATATTCAAAAGTTATGTTTTATATTAGGTTATTTAAGTAATTATATTTATTAAAGTTTCCAAATATAAGTTCTCTTCAAATCAACCCACTTTTGGGAAGAAAGTTTGGGAAAGAAGTTTAGCCAAATTTCCTCTCCTCTTATTTTCTATTCTCTCATAAAAAAAACTTAGGAACACGAATTTATTTTGTTTTCTTCCCATTTTTTTTCTCTTCTTTCAAAAATAAAACTCAGGAACGCAGTACGTTATAGTAATAAAAAAACACTATATCAGTAACCCATAAGTGCCACCGGTTTAACAACTATATAAAACTAGAAGGGTACACGATGCATGCTGCAAGCGGCGTGTACCATGACTATTTTGTAGCTTAACAAATGTTTTGAGGTGGTGATGTGATGAGATGGTGGTGACAAATGCGTATAAGTATAGTTATATGTGTTTGCTTTACCCGCTTAGTGAATTTCGTTTCACAACACTTCGAATGTATATGTGTTAGTTGTAAGTGTTTGTTTGAGTTACCCGTAACTTTCACGTGACATCATTATTCCCGCATATAAAATACTCCGCAATCTCTTACTACGTCAAACACTCCCCAAAAGTATATGATTTTGACGAATCAAGATTATATTGATTGGAATAAATGAAATAAAGGTTAAAGTTGTAAAAATTAAAATAAAATAAACCCACTAAAAATATAAAAACTAAAAACTTCGAAAAATATATTAAAATGGATGTTGAATTAAAGAGCATAAAATTTTAGAAAATATGGTGAAATTAGATTATAATATAAATAAGTAGATAAAAAGATATTTTAATTTGAAAATAAAGATGAATTTTAGTTGAGAAGGACCATGTCGTCATTTTATAATTGGAGTCCTTATCTTAATTTTTGGTGGTTAGAAGTTAGGAACTTGGAGTTTGTTAGAAGTTAAGCAGCTTGGAGTTTGTTAAGAAGTGACACATTTCATCTCATGATTGGAGCTCCTTATTTTAATTTTACATGCATTATAATATATCTTTCCATAATAAGCAAGGAAAAAAATCTTCTAATTTTAAAAAGCCTAAATGCATTATAAAGTAGTATAGATAAAAGAAAATATTAATTTACAATTTAAAATATGAATTATATGCCGTCACTTGTGCCTAAAGATGTTGATTTTTGTTAAACAAAGTTATAGCATACTGAAAATGAAGTTTGTTTGTTCCAAAAGAGTAGCCTTATTTTTGTTAACTAAAAACATTTTATTAGGTGGTCACGTGACAACTAATATTAGGGCGTGCTTGGTTAGGAGGTTAGGGGGTGGGGAATGGGTAAGGTATTCAAAAGGGCCCACATCACAAATAATTTAGTGCTTGGTTGGGGAGGGGTAAGGGATTGATTACCTCGTAATGGGTAATGAACCATTATAGAATAAATTGAGGGGTAAGGGATTGATTACCCACCTCACTCATTCCTTTGCATTCCTTTCCTTTTCCTTTTCCCTTTCCCCACTTTGAACCAAGCGGACCCTTAGTTGAGTTAGGATAAGTATTAACACATAGGTTAAATGTATCAAATTACACGTCTAGTTCAAATCCCAAATACATTTCCTTTCAGAAGAGAGAGTAACCAAAACTAATCACTAATCTAAAACAAACAGCAAATATTCAAACCGCTTATAGTAAAACTATCAAACAACATGAACCGCAATACCAAATTAGTCTAAAAACTTGAACTTTAATGCATGATCAAATAGCTTTGTCTTCACTTTTTTGGCATCATTTGTTAAGGCGAAGTAGTCTCATCTTTCATTACTCACTAGCCTCCATCCAAATGATCCACCAACTCAATGCCACCAATAAACTGCCAATCGAAACACCATGAGAACACAATGAACTCTTTTGACTCTGTAATACTGGCATGACACTACATGATATCCAACTGTCACTTTTTTAGACATCTATGAGCATACTTGTGTTATTGCATTGTAAACGATGGTACCAAAGAAACTCCATGAGCTTGAATTTTAGATCTTGGATCCCCAGTTACGCAAATTTATAATTGTCTTGCACACTATCAAGTAATTTGATTAGAGAGGATTAACAAATGGCTTCAGCTTGAGATCCTATCATGATCAAGAAGCGACAATAGACCACTTTATCAACACTCCCTTGCAAATGTTCTTACATGAAAACTACAAAGAAGATGCGCAAGATTTTTGTTCCAATACTTTTCACGTCCGAAGCCTGTAGCCCTGAAATCATGGCCAAACAAATAAAATGAATTCAAACCCAATTACTCTCAGAAAGTTCAGTTACCGCATTAGACTAGATCTAAGTTCTAGTGCTGCTAATTATTATATATACTAAAAGGCAGGACAAGTTTGTATCCAAAGTGTTTGCATTAATTGAAAACTTTCCCAACTTGGCAACAATAGTCCCTGAGGTTTAAGTGGTATTTGGAAAATAAGTCTGATCATTAATTGCTATCTATAGCAATCTGGCAAAAATAGTCCTTAAAGTTTAAGCAACGTTCCAAGGTAAGTCCTAACCAAACATTAAATGCAAAGTTTCACAACTTGGCAAAAGCAGTCCCGAGGTTTAAGTGTCGTTGCAAAGTAAGCCCCTGTAGCATTAATTGCTATCTATAGCAATTTGGCAAAAATAGTCCCTAAGGTTTAAGTGTCGTTATAAAGTAAGTCCTTTGAAGCCAATCCCGCTGCATCGCGCGAGTTTCTACACTCGTTATTACTAGAGATGGACTCACTTAGAGGTGTAGGTCCAACAATGCATTACCCATTCGCTTTGGCTGGTACGTTGCGGATGAAAGCTTGTAGAAAAGTTTAGTTGAGTCTTCAACTACTTGTTAAAAGTAGCTTCAAAACTTCCCCATAAATCAGGTGTCTCAGTCACTATTAAAACAAAACTGAACAATAAGAACCATATCAAGGTCAATTCAAACAAAGAAAGTATTCATATGCTGTAAATGGAAGTGAAAATAATCATTAGTTAGGTTAGGTACGTACCAGCTCAAAATTCAAGAAACACATGTGGTTGCATGCTGCATAAGCTCTGCCTCTGACAAAATAGCACAAACTCACTTTCTCTTTGACTTCAATCAATTCTAGAAATAGAAAACATGTCAGCACATTGAATCATTATTCATTCAAATCCTAGTTCATCATTAATATTGGAAATTGAAAAAATAAACTGTTGTAATTAAATGGAAGAAAAGCTTATTAGTTACTTATAAAATATACTTAGAATAAATAAAAAAAGTCAAACGGCATACACACCTTCATATTATGTTTGTGATTCAGAGTCTATTTCGATTTTGGGGATATGGGAGATTTGGGGCCAGTAGGAGCCTCCTCTACTGCATCTTTCTTTCAGATCCGGACATCCCCATATTTCCAAACTCAAAAGTGAATGCAACAAGCGCATCTTGGTAGTTCTTTCAAATTTGGGCATTCACCAATATCCAAATGCAAAAGTGAAGGCAACAACGTTTACGGTAGATCTTTTATCTTTGGGCAGCTAATGTTGAGATGTTGGAGGGAGGTGAGGTGTTGGAGTCCCTCTGAAACTGTTTCCAAATTGTCAAAACTCAATATTGTAAGAGAAGTAAGAGATGAAGGAATATGAAGATGAGACAATTCACTCCAATTAGTCATGCTTCGCCATTTCCCCAGATTAAGGTTAGGTCAACTAGTGTGGTTGGAAACTTACGTGGGCCCCATTCGAGATGGGCTTCTTCAACGGCCCAATTCTAAGTACACTGAGTTGGGAGGCCAAAGCCGGTTGCAACATCCATATCCGGACAATACACTATATACGGTCGATTAAGCGAGGTGCAATGAAGGTCCCGCAAATAATGACTCCGCCGTACTTTGACAATTCCATATCATCAATCTGGTGAGGTGAATGAAGTTACCCCCAAAATCTTGGATGACTCCAAGCATTGGCATGCTTTTGCTGTTGATACGTAACCTTTTCTTCTCTCCTCCTTCACCCAACTCCTCCTCTAACAATAGTTTCTTACAATCGTAAAACTCAACTGACTTGAGCCTCTGCCCTCCTCCCATTGAGAAAGAAACACATGCCATTGAATGACAACCATTGATTTCCAACGTCTCAATGTTGTTTGGACAACTCAAATGCATGAAATTTTCACAATCCCGTACCTCTAATGACCTTAGAGATGTTAGAATGTTGCTCCCATAATGATACTCCTCATCTTTCTCCCCTAAACTCACCAAATTTTTACAATTACTTACATACAACTTCCTTAAATTCACAAGAACCTTACTACTTGATTCCCAAAAGTATCTTATTTCATTACACAATTGGACATTCAAATCTTCAACTGCCTTAAGATTCGATATAACACCTCCCCACACCTCATTAGTAAGCCCTGAAATAGATTCTATTTCCAACAGTGCATGATGGGTCGCATGCACCGGACTTCTCAACAAACCAGCACCACATTTATCTATTCTCAAACCCCTCAATGAAAGTAGTGGTGCTTTAAGTGAGACTTTAACCAAATTTGGACAATCAGTAATACAAAGCTCACAGAAGGCTTGGAAACACGAATCTCCTTCATGAGAATTCAACCAAATTAGGACAAAATTCTATCGAGATTTTGAAGGCGTGGAAACACAGAATCTCCAACCCCACTTCTACTATTGGTTGACCATACCTCCCACCCCGGCATACCTTGAAACGTTAGTGTTTCAAGTGAAGGAAATGCAACACCAGTCCCAAGAAACTCTAAACCCACATCTTTCACGTCATCCATGTGTTCGATAGATAACTTCTTAAGTGACGGTAGTTGTCCGAATGGTGGTAGAAGTACACTTTTACGTACCACAGCATTATAGACACACTAGCCAACCGGTGAAACGAGGGATCCCCAACCCATTTTGGAAACTCTAAACCCATATAGTTCACAATGCCTAGCCTCTTCAAACAATCATTATATGGCTTCAATGCATCAAGGACATCGTTTTTTTGTGTCCTTTTGGGAAGCATCGATCACGCCACTCCATTCCACCTAACTTTCAGTAAGTCTCTTTTGATATAAGTCGCTTCTTCGTGCTTCCATTGCGTTTTTACTTTTCATTTTTGTTCCTATGGTAACTTTCCCACGAAGATTCTCAAAATCTTTAAGTTGGGTTATCGAAAAGTCATTTTCTCCCCCAATAATGATTTTTGAAAGAGTTTGTAGGCTTTTCAACTTAGCAACCCCTAATGGCAAGTATTTTTACTGTGGAGTATCTCTAATGTCTAAATGCCGCAAATTCTTTAACTTTAAGAAGGCATTAGGTAAACTTGTTAAGCTTGAACACCCAAAAACAATCAAGGTCTCTAAGTTACAGAGATCACAAACATTTTCAGGTAAATGTTTGATATTAGTTCGAGATAAATTAAGATACCGCAAGTGTCTCAAACTACCAATAGACTCCGGTATCTCACTTATCTCATAACCACTCAAACTTATTACCCTTAACAGTGGTAGCTGGGGAAGTATGTCAACTAGAACCTTATTCGACAAGTAGTGTCTTTGCCACCTTTCTTTCATCCCAACAGACAAGAATGTTCTCAAACCTTTAGCACCTTCAAATACCTCAAACTTCTTGTAAGCTACATATTTCTCACCAACAAAGGACATATGACGACACTTATCCAAATCTTGTTTCCTAACATTCTTTCCCAATTCCTTCTCTAACCTAAAATAGAAATCTCCAGCAACAGAGGTGGCCAAATCATTCATCAGATCATGCATAACAAACAAAGACTCGTCATTAGGTGAGCATTGAAAAAAAGACCGTGATAACAACTCATCAAAGAATTCATTACCCAAGCGTTCTCTAGTTGACTTGCTTGGGCGTACTTGGTGCAAAAATCCTTCCGCCATCCGCAGCGAGAACCAAATCACGCTTGTCAAACGCATAGTCCTTTGGGAACAAGGAGCAATATGCAAAGAGTTGCTTTAAGTAGGCAGGGAGTTCACGGTAGCTTAGTCTAAGAGCCGGAATAATCTTGCCTTCCTCTTTTAAGCTCCATATCTCACTGTCCTCTATTTCCTTCCATTCTTCTTCATCTTCTTTTGTCCTCAATAGCCTTCCAAGTGCTATTAAAGCCAAAGGCAAACCATCACACTTTCTGACAATGCCTTCACCGGTTGTGCTTTAAGTCTCGGATGTGAATCAAAGTTATTTTCACCCAATGCGTGTTGAGCAAATAAACACATGGCATCGTCATGAGAGAGACTTTGCAAATGGTTTAACTTAACACAACCCAATTCTCTAAGCAACTTCTCCTTCCTAGTTGTCATGATTATTTTACTTCAGGGCACATGCTCTCAAAGGGGCCACTAGCGATTCCCAATCATCACTATTTTCACTCGGACATCATCCAACACTACGAAACAATTTATTTCTAAATTCGATCTCTAAGAGCTACTTGAAGGAGATTTAGATCTTCAAATTCTTTTTTTTCCCCGGTTATAGGCGAAAAATAATCTTGCTCATCTTGAATGTGTCCCACTCATCAGACACACACACCCACGCCTTAAGTTGAAAGTGATCATTCACTCGTTCATCATCATACAATAATTTAGCAAGAGTGGTTTTACCTACACCACCCATACCAACTATGGGCACGATGCTAAAGCTTTCACTATTACGCGGTTCATCAACTAACAGCTTGTGAACCAATGCATCCTTATCACCTTGTCGGCCAACAATCCTAGATGGGTCTACCAAAGAGGTCTGGGATTGTCTATTTTATCTTTTGGCCTATCATCCTTTACTTCTAAACTTCCACTCTTCACCGTTAAACCAAGAGATTCTTTTTCCTTTTCTAGATCGAGTAACTTGTTGGTGATATTATCTATCTTAGGATCTGACCTAGTACTTAGTGAGAATTTTGTGCAACAAGCGGAATGAGCTTTCTTATCTCTTGTGGTCTTTGGTCTTTGAATTGGTCGGTCAACTCTTACGCATAGCCTCGGTTGCCAAGTCATCAAGTATGTCATCTATTTCATGACGCCGAGATCGGAGATCACCGAGCCATACTTGAACGACTTCATTAGCTATTTCTTTATCCAAGCATCATTGAGCAGTCCCGGATCCCGGACAAAGTGCTCCCTAGTTTCTTCAGAATTTGAATTCCCTTCGAACAACTTGCTTCCACGGCCATTGGCGACTTCGAAACGGCTTCAATAAGGGTGGATGCAATGACTTCGCCATATTTTTATAGTAATGACGATAAAATTGGGAGCTCTTAGATCTGAATAAATGGTAGGTATATGTGAACTGAGTGAGGTTGAAGAAAAATTTAGATCTGGATTTAAAGTCAAAAGGAATTGAAGATGGTCCACTTTAAAATGAATGGTAAGGATGCAATAGCTACAAAGTGGGTGGACCTCACAAATAATGTTAGCAACTATGAGATCACCCAACAGTAAACCTGCGGTTATTGGGAATTTTTTAAAAATCTTTTTTCACGACAATTCATGTATTATAAAAGCATTGTTGTGAACAAGAGTTGAAGGAATGAAGAGTATTATTCAATTGATAATAATGTACAAGATTACAAATAGTATATATACGATAAACATTAGGGTAAAACCCTAATAGCTAATTGGGTCATGGGCTTCTTATGAGTTATATGGGCATCCACATAATATTATTCATAACACTTCCTCTTGGATGTCCATATTATTAATACGCTTTAAGAATTGTTGCCTCATTAAAAACCTTTGTCAGAAAACCCAGTGGGACAAAACCATGACTAAGGGAAAAAGAGTGCAGCGTGTATTATCTCCCTCTGATGACTATATCCCTTGAGCTCTTTGAGTCGATGCATCTCAATGTTGTGACTTAGTTTCTAAATGTTGAGGTAGGAAGTCCCTCGGTAAATAGATCCATGGAAATTGTCGTTTGAACTAACTTGTTGAACAATAATATCACCATTCATCTGTAAGTCATGAGTGAAGAAGAATTTTGGTTAAATATATTTCGTCATATCGCCCTTGATATAACATTCTTTAAGTTGAGCAATACATGCTGCATTATCTTCATGCAAAACTGTTGGTGCCACCTTCTCTGAAGAATTACCACTTGATTTACATATGTGTTGTATCACACTTCTAGCCAAATACATTCTCGACTTGCTTCATGTATCGCTAGAATTTCAGCATGGTCGGATGATGTCGCTGAGATCGTCTACTTAACTGAACGTCATGAAATTTCGGTTGCTCCACTTGTGAATACATATCCAGATTGAGATTGACCATTGTGAGGGTCAAACATTATGAAAGATATGTAATCTTCTAATATAACTCAAATACATCTAATCGGTATCATATAAGATATGGACATCCATATTATAATTATCCATAACACTCCCCCTTGGATGTCCATTTGAAGATTATGCCTCGTTAAACCTTAGTAGACAAAACCAAGTGGGACAAAAATCTAGTGAAGGAAAAAAATACATAATTCCTTTATACGCTCGGGGATATTGCCTCATTAAAAACCTTGCCGGAAAACCCTATGGGGACAAAACCATGGTCAAGGGAAAAAGAGTGCAACGCGTATCTTCTCTCCCCCTTATGATCACATCACTTAAGCTCATTTAATCAGTGGATGCACTTTAATGTGTCTTGATAGAATCAAATGAATAAATACTTTATACATGTTGTTCGCATATTCAATTTAAGGATTAAGATACGCCATACATCTCATTTAAGTACATCCTTGTACTTCACATATACACATTTTAGTATGACACATGTAAATTGATATTGTGATCATCATCTTTAAAAGTAAAGAGGTCTTTCTTCATCAATTGACCTCATAAACATGAGCGTCGTTTATCCATATAAAGATATATAACATCTTTCTTTAGGTTTCATTATGCACAATGATTTCATCTTTAAGATGTTTAATTCATAAAACAAGACAAAACTTTGTATTTCATTTCAAGGCATTTGACCGTCTTGAAAATCTCCTCATGAGTTCCATTCACATTTACCTATATGTAACTTATAACATATTCAAATACAAATCTCTTTAAAGCTAACATGGGTAAATTTTCTTATTTCAATGGCTCATTTAAACTAATACCATATTGTCTTTCACTTATATAGTGATTTATTCAACTTGATCAAGTGTTATTCTTGAAAACTTTCTTATATGCTTTCGGCATTTTGAATCACGAGACATGCTTCATGCATTTTATATCCCTCCTGGAATCTCAACTTCAAATGAGCTATATTCATTTTATGTTCGTATCGTTTATATTCTTGTATACCTTGTCTTGCATCAAAAAATAAATAAATAAATGAGAGTAGAAAAAAAAAAGACAAAAAAAAAAAAAAAAAAAAAAAAAAATGCAAGCAAGTGTTTATGATTAGTATTCTCTCCTTTTTCAATTGGCGCAAATTTTTACAAATCCGTTTTGTCTTACGGATAAAATTAGAAACCCGAACATTTATATCTCGCGTTTCAAATTTTAATCAATATTCATACAATGGGGACATTTTACATTTCAAGTGGGGGGATGGGAGATAGAAATGGTCGATTTTGATCGAAATATGTGCTAAATTGACCCAAATTTTAAATTTTTTTATATAGCACGTTCTTTTTTCATTGATGATGAATTATTTGCCTAGATTATGGAGTTTATGAGGCACCACATTACATTTCTTATGCATTAACTCGTGTATTGGATTATTAAAGACCCCCTTGACTCTTGACCCTCGATTTTTGCTATGGGATTGAATGCGACTAGTGGTGGGGTGACTGTGGACTTAGGAATCTATTTGTTTCGCGTCTTTTTATTTACACCCATTAAAATTTTCCCATGCCTTATCCTACCCTTAGTCATGAATCGAGTTTAGGTGAGGAAGTGAGCAATCATTGGTGTCTTGGCCATGGATTTGGTCATGTATCATTGGTTTTGTCCCCTCGCCAGTAGCTCATTAGTAATGACAATATAACCCCATAAGCCTATGTTGTGTCAACCCATTTTTAGAATAGATGCATCTATAGACTCTAGTGGTGGAGATTAGTATCTTTGCTAAGCCTATGATAGAATACTACGCCATGACCGTAGCGGTTAAGTGATAACCCAAAAATAAACATGTGAATTATGAGATATAGTGTGATTTCAATTCCTTTTTAAGTAAGGTGCTTTCGGTTTGGAATTTTCTAGCTTAGGTGATTTTTAAACTCATATCTTCCAATTAATCTTGGGAGAAATCTTTTAAGAATTATTTAAAGGGTCTACTTGAGGACAAGTAGAATTCAAGTGGGGGGATATTTTATAACATCAAATTAGCCTGATCTTGTATATATCAAATTCTCGTGTTTATAGCCTCATTTGTATTAATATGGTACTTAATTCGTTCATATTCGTTCATATTTGCATTTCAGGATAAATGAGGCGTTGGAGCGGAAAATATATGATATAAGGCCAAATATATGTTCACGAAGATAGATTTACGAGGGCCTATGAATTCAATGTGAAGATACGCGTAACTCATTAATAATGTTACAGCGTAAGTATGATGCCTTGAAGGATATGGCGTAACCAACTCTTATGGTTTACACGTAATTATTTTTGTGAAGGTTCACGTAACATGGAAATTTAGTTACGCCGTAGAGATAATTTAGGAGTGGATAAGTATGTGCATACGAAGAATTACCAGTAACCTAGTGATTTGGTTACGCCGTAATTATACTTACGCGAAAGTTTTGAAGTCCGAGGACTGGAAGGGGCAAGTTAATATTTATTTTATTCACTTCAAGGACCAAGTTTATAAATATCAAGAACGACGATGAAATTTGAAGCCGTAAATATCTTATAATTATTATTAAGGATTTTGGACTTGATATGAATCCATGCGCTACTGGGGACCTAAGTCGTATTGAAGGCTTATAAAGTTTCATTTATAATGTAGGATGATGAAAAGTACGAAGTAACATAAGTTAACTAAATTAGAATTTAACTACGCCGTAACCTTGTCGCGGCCTATAAATACAGCCCTAAATCTGCATTTTTAAGTATCTCTCTTCACCCCTCTCCTAGGGGTCGATTAGGCACCACTGGGGCATTTTCCAGTGATCAGAACCGGTTTTGAAGGAAGAATTCACTCGCAATCATCATCATTATTAGCTCTACATCAAGTAATTTGTATCAAACATTATGTTCAATTCAAATTCATTATTTATTCATTTTTGTTGGTATGATTTACTATATGTTTGGATAAGAACCCAGGTCTTGGCCTAGTTATGATTCTTTAATTGTTTTGTTTGCGTTTACATTGCTTCCGTATAATTATTTCTAAGTGTATGCATACATAGTTTATTGGTAGCAACCCTTGTTTTGGTAGTTTTGAATGGCGGTAGAGGCTAGTTGCTTAGGAGATATGACCAACTGACCCTAAGTGAGTAGACTGAGATGGGAAGGGTAAGATATGACCAACTATGACTGAGATGGGAAGGGTAAGACATTAGTGAAAGATGTCTCAAGTGTCAAGACGAAGATATTAGTGAAGGGTGTCGATCGTCCGTATTGTAAGCACTTGTGAAGGGTGCTTAGAAGTCAAGACTAGAGGCATTAGTGAAGGGTGCCTAGAAGTCAAGTCACAAGACATTAGTGAAGGGTGTCTTGAAGATCGAGTCAAAGGCATTAGTGAAAGGTGCCTAAGGTGTACATTCGATATGGTGTGATTCGATGTACAAGATAGATTAGTATTGGGTCAAATGATATTCTTATCCTTGTTGATGTTATTATAAGGAGGTGATCTCCTTTGGGGTTATGTCTTGGTGTAGTATTGGGTAGTAGTTCCTCCATAGTAATGAAACTCGTTATCTAGCCTAGTACCGGATAAAGGGTAGGCGGCGTTGTGATAGGTTTAGTTCCCCTTGGTGAAAGAACCCGGTTATCTAGCCTTGTAACCGGATAGAGAATAGGCAAGCGTTGTGAAGGTTTCTCCACCATAAGGATTCTGTTGTGTAGTGATTTAACTCGGTAGGTGACTTGGGGAGTGGAGTAGGGCAATGAAGGTGTCCTTGTAGGAACCACTATAAATACTAAGCGTTGTGGTTTTGTGCTTCTTACGAGTTTTAATTGGTAAAACTATTCAACCCTTTCTAATTTTCCACAATGTCTCGTTATACCTATGGTCTACCCTAATGCACTAACAGGGCGGTGTACCCGATCGTGTATAGTGTAGTATTCGGTAAAACCGAGGTGTCCCAAAAGCTATGTGTGTTGGATTAATACTAAGTCTAGGTGTCACAGATTTTAATAATGTTTTAATATCGATTTAACTAATAAACTACTAAAGCAAATAAAAGCAAATGTGTGATCAAATAAAGGAGAGTGGTGCTAACCTAGTTATTCATCCTAGCTAGTAATGTCTACGCCTAATTACTTCCAATTACTTTAGGTGGGGTCAAATTCAAGAGGACGAGATTTGGTTCGCCTAACATATCAGCAAAGATGCCACCACCTGGAGAAGTCGTGTCCCTCATAAGTCCAGTTGTTCCTGGTCCCCTAAGCTAGGTCATTAAGTTCCGTTACATGCTAGACTTATAATAGTGAGTGCCTGGGCGCTAGCATCTTAGACACTCACCCCCTAATTCTTAAGTTCATCCAAATGGTATGTGATCAATTGGTCAAATCGCACAAGTAGAAAGGGCCGTCAGTTGGTCATATCTTACCCTTCCCGTCTCAGTATACTCACTTAGGGTCAGTTGGTCATATCTCCTAAGCAACTAGTTTCTACCGCCATTCAAAACTACCGAAACAAGGGTAGCTACCAATAAACTATGCATGCATACACTTAGAAATAATTATACGGAAGTAATGTAAACGCAAACAAAACAATTAAGGAATCATAACTAGGCCAGCACCAAGAGGTGCTTAGCCGTTCATATTAACCATACAAATCAATTCAATATTTAATGTTACGAAATACATGAATCAAAAGTAAAGAAAAGATAAAATGCTAATGCTTATCGTAGGGGAGTGATTTCCCCTTGGAGATAGCTCTGTATGCTCCTCTAGACCGCCTTTGGCTTCTTCATACGTTCTTTGGTTGTGGTGTGTGAAATGGGATGCCTTGAAATCTTTGGAAATCGTGGGGTATTTATAGGCGGATCTTGGTTACTGCGTAACTAATAGAATAGTTCTGTAGTAATCATCAATTCTTCAGAATTGCACTAGATCTGGCGGTTACGGTGTAACCTTAGAAGTGGTTACGCCGTATCTTCAATAATTCTTGGTTACGCCGTAGTTTATGCACGAGTTATGGCGTAATTATCGGCCTTGAACCTCATTTGACCTAATATAGTTACGTCGTAATCTTTTGAGAGAGTTACGTCGTAATCTTCTGATAAGTTGGCTTTCTGAGTCACGCTTTAGTTCCCAGTAATGTGAGAGATGAGTTACGACGTAACTTCTTCAAAGTGAGCATACTATGATAAATCTTTGATAATTCTCCAATTCCGCGTCTCTTTAGCTCCAATGCTCGTAATTTACTTGAAAGTGGAATATAATGGAAAACAAGCGTAAATCCATATAAATGATATAAATTACAAGCATTATCGGGGGAAATTGACACTTAATATTCAGGATAATTTGATGTTATCAACAGGCGGAGCTATGTATGATTCACATGTGGCACGTGCCACACACGATTGACACCGACTATGTGTAATTGTTTTTGGCATTTTTTATTTTTATGAAAGTGCTACACTTAGTTTGGAGAAGTGCACATGAATGAACAAAAGTAAGAGAAAAAAAATAGCTTTGAGTTTTGGTTTTCCAAGAAAAGAAAAGATGATACCAAGGTTGAAGATAATGAACAGGAAATGTTGAAGACAATGAACAAAGGCCTAAAAGAGACCTAATACAAACCATTAATGCGTCGAGGTCTCTTTTTAAGCATTTATTTAGGCACAATTATCATTTACCTTTTTGGTTTTATGAAAGTTCTACGCCTAGATAGTAGATACTTAGGGCCGTCTTTGAAGGTGTGCAAGGTGAGCGACCGCTAAGGGCCTTAGAATTTTTAGGGCCTCAAAATTTGTTCCGTTAATAATTATATGAATGTGTAGACATATTTTTCACGAAGAAAAAAGTATTTAGATGGAAAAATATCTTAAATGAGTAATATGTTAGAACGTTTAGATAACTAATTGCATTATATCTTATAAATGGTGACACTCTATATATAATTTTGGTTAATGAAAGCCCTAATTATATAATTTCACCATGGGCCCTAAAAAATTTATGGATTCATGACTACCATGTAATACTTTAATGCTTACGTTTGGTACAAAGAATTTCAAAGAAATGTAATGAAGCAGAGAATATAAATTGGAGAATAGAAATCGATGAGAGTTTTGTTCAATTCTAATGTTTGGTAACAACAGATACTTAACCCGAGAAATGAAGATTTTTTTTAATAACATTTTGTCATATGAGACTCTCATATATTTGTTTGTTGATTTTTTTAATTAATTTTTCTAAATAACATTCTAAAAAAGTTATTTAATTTTTAAATAATTTAAAAAATATTTTTTAAAACTTATTTTTTACAAAAATATTTAAAAAAATATTTTTTTAAATTTATTTACTTTTTTTATTTTTTTAAATTATTTTTTCTTAAAAAAATATATTTTTTTCATTTTTAAAAAAAATTTATTTAACAAAAAAATCTTATTTATTTTTAAATTTCTTTAAAAAAAATTATTTTAAAAAATGTATGTATTATTAAAAAAAATCTTGCAAAATACTCTCATTTCTCCTATTTTTAAACTAAGGGTGTGTTTGGTACAAAGAAATGGGGGCAAAGAAATGGAAATTGGTTGATTTCCTATGTTTGGTAGTACAGAGAATTTGGGAAGCGGAGAATTCTGAAATCTCTGGGAAATCATCCCTTTGTATTTTTTTGCAACTTTATTTCCACTCATTTGGTGGAGGTCGGAGATGGTTAGTCCAAGCATTTTTTTTTTTCAACTACAATTTTGTTAAATAATGTGTTTTGTTTTAAATACATTATTAAAAAATATTTTTTTTAAATATTTTTTAAAAAAATAAGTTTTTTTTAAATAAATATATTTTCAAAAAATATTTTTTTTAAAAAAAAACAAGTTTTTTTTTTTATTTATTTATTTATTTTTTTTATTTTTTTTTAATAAATTTTTAAAAAATAATTAAAAAAAAGTTAAAAAATAATTTAAAAAAAAAATATTTTTTTTAAATAAGTTTTTTTTTAAATAAATACATTTTAAAAAATATTTAAATAAAACAAGTTTTTTTTAAATAAATACATTTTTAAAAAATAATTTTTTTTAAAGAAAGTACATAAATTTTAAAAAAATAAATTTAAAAAAAAGATATATTTTTTAAAATAATTTAAATAATTTTTTTTCATTTCTCGGGTCAAAGTCACGATGTTGTTAATAAACATTAGAATTGAATACAATTTCTCTTGATTTCTACATTCTCGAGATTCTATTACCTACTTATTTCTTTCTCTAATTTCTCCTAAAGCAGCGCAAAGTAGTGGAAATGAAAGTTAAAAAATTGCGCCACTAAGTCTCCACAAATTCTTCGTCTTTTTATTTCTCTAAATACCAAACAACAAAGGTATGAAGATGATAAACGGTTAGGCTACTCTTTCCCCTTTGTCATCTAAAAAATTATTTTTTTTAAATTTATTTTTTAAAAATTTATGTACCTTATCGTTAATTTAATATTAGGGGAGTAAAATCAATTCATATCTTATTTGGTAATATTTTTTAATTATTGTTTATTTATTTTATGTATTTTTAATTAAAAAACATTGAATATTTCCGCATTTAGCTAAAACTTAAAAAAATTCGTTTTTGTATTAGACATAGGAAAAAAAAAAAAAAAAAACAAAAGTATCATAAGTTTTTCCAAAAAACAAACCCAAACAGTATGAAATGAAGATGATAAACGGTTAGGCTACTGTTTCCCCTTTGTCATCTATCTAAATTTGGGTGAGTACTCATCCTAATCAACCCTCACCAACATATTCATATGGGCGATTCAGTATTATAAATTATTCTCATCATATGCACTTTTCTGTTTGTTCTATAATCATTGAATCGGTACCTAATATTCAAAATTAGGGGTTTATTTATTTTTATTGGACTGAGTTTTATTATGTTAAATAAGATGATGAATGAATCAATTTTGATTTGTGTAGGATGAATGATATGTTGAGGAAAAAAGGGGTGAAACAATTTGGTTACCTTAAAACTTTAAGGAGTATATTTTATGAATTATTGTTTCTTTAATTGATGTGTTAGTTGTTTTTGGTAAATAAAGGTTAGTTGTTTTTTAAGACTCTCAGTTTGATTGGTTAAGCTATGTTTAGATTGCTAATAAATGATCAAGCTAGGTCGTAGAATAGCGAAAAGGTGTAACTCAAGATACAATATGTAATTGTGTTTAGATTATGTAGGTATATGATACAATTTTTTTTTTTTTCTTAGAGTGATTTATCGTTTGTAACCATGAAACGAAAATTTGGACAAACAAAACCACACAACAATTCAAGCCACACCTTCACTTATTTTCTTTTGAAACGACTCTTCAAACTCGAACCCTAAATAAAAAATTTGGTCGATTTAAGAATAGATTGAACGAAAATATGTTTCAATTTAAATGTTGTTTCAGTGATTTTGAAGGTAGTTTTTATAATTATATATGCAACAACGAAAACTCATGTGTTAAAGGTATGATTTTTAATATCTAATTTTTTGATTTTGTTTAATATTGATATAGGGCTTTCAGTGTTGTTGTAGTGATCCGAAGATAATTTTGATAATTTATTCATGGAAGAAAAATTTGTTAAAGGTATGATTTCTAATGTCAAAAGACTTTGTATTTTTGTTGTTAATTTAGGTGACTGTTATGTGTTTGAATGTAATGTTGGTATAGATAACCTCATGTTAACTCACTTGTCTCATAATCTTTGATAACGTTGTTACCTTTATGATTGTTTTGTGTACAAAGTTTTGACTTTTATTGTTTTTGTTTATTTGCTTTGGTTACAACTTTGGTTATAAGTTAAAGTTTAGTACGTTATTGAATCTTGAGATAAACAATGCTCATCATAGGAGCTTAGAGGGCATATGGTTGCTATGATTAGAAACAACCGGCATTTGCATACAAACTTAAACAAATGACATGAGATATAAGGTAAATGGAGTAAGATTTTAATCTCAAGGTCTTCATTAGACACGAGTGCCTGTGCTTTTTTGCGACTTAAAAGTGCAATAATTCAATTGTTACATTAGAATGCAGTGCCAAACACCCCTTAAGTTTAGCTTTGTCGTTATCATTTTATTTTGAGGGGTTTATAGGGCTTACATCATAACAAAATTTGGTATCGGTGGATGTGATAAGAAAAGCATTCTAGGTGACAGAAGAGGGGACATTATCTATAGTTACTGAAAAGTGGACGGTGAAACCTCAACCGACTGCCGTTAGAACATGTTGTTTGGTCGGTGTGATTCTCAGTGGAACCCTTCACATTGCTAATGTTGGTAGTTCATGAGTTGTGTTAGGAAGAGGTTTGATGGAAACCGGTTAGGCTATTGCAGTTCATATAGTGGTAGAACATAATGCGAGCAAAGTCTATCTGGCAAGAGCTGCACCCTTTGTATTCTAATGACCCCAAGATTGTAGTTTTAAAGCATAATGTATGGCGTGTGAAGTGCCTCACAGAATTATTCTATAAATATTATAGGAAAAATGGTAAAAAGATGTACCCTTTTAGCTCAAAATGACAACTAAAGAGATTTGGATCAATTTAATATAAAGCTAAAATGCTACGTGTTCGAGTAAATATGGGTTTACCATGAGTTTTATGATATTTGTCTTACTTACGAGTTACGACAAGGTGTTGAAATATCTAAGGGGTGTGACTATTGATAAAGCCAATGTTTGCAATTAGATGGATCTGTTATGAAAATTATGATCAACTAAACGTAGATTTATTAATGAAATTTTTATATGGCTTAAACTCAATTTCGAGAGACCGAGACAACCATGTATTACACGGGTCTTATATATAGTGACGATTGTATAAGAAAGTTTTACATCTTTATAGAGACACACAAACAAGTTTAGGTTGTAATGTGTTCAATTGATCAAGTTTAGACTGCAATGTGTTCATCAGTTGATCTCTTGTGATGTTTCCTTTTCTTTTGGTTGATTTTAAGATTTGGCAAAATAGTATCATTAAACACAGTTAGAATCAGTATTTTAAACCCCGTAGCTTAAAAACACGTTCAAATTGAATAGATTATATAAAGCAAACCAATTCACATCTTAACATTTGATTCTTGTCAAAACCCTGTGCGTGCAGGGGACTTATAACTAAAAGATTTGTTGGTTTGCTGAGGATTCATTTTTTCAGATTTTGTTATTGTTTATAGTTGCAGGTATCCACGGGATGGGATACACTTACTTTGTCTCTCATCTGTGTAGAAACACGTAAAACTATTACTAAGACTGGTAAAGCGACCATATGGAATGGAAGTTTTCGATGGACAAAGGCTTTGTCTAAAACCATTTGGCTATCTTAGGGCGACACTTCAAACAAGCGTCAACAATACATGTATTCATGTTAAGTTAAGGTATGATTTTCATGTTATATTATACACCCATGCTCACTTTTCTCAAACTGTTCAAATGCAAAAATGTTGATATTGATGGGATTATAAGAATGTAGGTTTTAATTTTGCCAATCCCATTTTTCATTATATTGTGAATTGCTTTTAAATCAACAAAATTTACATTTTTGCTAAACTGAGTCGCTGTACCAGAAACCCCGTGCATGCAAAAGTTTGGACTCAGGTAGATTTGAAACCTTAACAAGTAACTTTAAGCTAACTATATTTAGTAACAGAAGCATTAACAACTAACTTTTTGCTACAGATAATCCAGGTTCAAAATCGTGCTTCTTTAAACGATGTTGCTCCTAACCGAAGCTTAATACCATCTGATGTACCCGTATCCTCAAGTCTCCAACTTAAAGTGTTTCACCAAAAGTTACTAGCAGTAGTAGACAAAGCTTACGGACTTCATGGTCTTTAGGTGATTGATAAGCATTGAAAAAGTTCTGTTCTGGGACGTTCAGCATTTAGATTTTCATACAAACCTCCTGTAAGTTAGCCCAAATCAGATAGAAAAGTGGTTGGTGTGCAAACAGTATCTATGGACAACAAGTTTTTGTGCAGCAATTGCAAGTGTAAGAACTTGGATGAAGTAAAAGAAATAAACGATGGATCGGATCTGCATTTAGTTCCAGTTAATGAATCACCATTGGTTGATAATAAGTCAAAACAGATTGTCCAAAAAGTAAGTTTTTCAAGAGTAAGTTTTGCTGAATTTTGTTTTCTTCTATCTTCTTTATGTATGTTTTAAAATTCTTGCAGCCGGTAGAAAAGTTATTTGCTGGAGTCATAAGGCGAGAAATAGCCCTGGAAAAGTTCTACACCAAACAACACACTGAAATTATGCAACTGAATCGTATGGTACCCTGGTATGTTCCTTTTGGCTGCTTAATGCCAATACTAAAACATTATTCTTACACATTTGAATAAAGCTATATAGAAGGCCGTAGTAAGTAATAACAATATACTTCAGGCAAATATCATCATGTTTGCGCCATTAAACCCATTTCCCTTCTAGCTGTTATTTTTAGTTATCTAACACATTGAGATAAAACACAATCCAAATCGACCCATTCGTAAGTAAATTGGTCGATGACTCTCAGCCAATATACTTTTCTTAGATGCATCTTTTCCCATGTGTTCAAGAGATAGTGAAGGAAAAATATGAGAATCATCCAGAAATTCTAAGGAAGGAAATGGAGTTGAAAAGTGTACATGAAGAATTGGAAAGATATAATTACTTTTTTGATATGGGGGAGAGAGATGTCCTATTGGAGGAAATTGTA
Source organism: Chrysanthemum makinoi (assembly GCA_910596185.1). NCBI lineage: Eukaryota > Viridiplantae > Streptophyta > Magnoliopsida > Asterales > Asteraceae > Chrysanthemum > Chrysanthemum makinoi. Next base: position 348,241,050 of record OU343222.1, read on the forward strand.
GATTTAAGAAGTCAACGTTAGTCTTATATAGATTGTTTTCCTAAGTTGACTAAAAACAAACTCCTGTTTTGCAAATAACCTATGGAAAGTCGATTGTCGAGAGTACTGAACAGAAGTTAGAATCAGAGAGAATCCGATATGACCGTTCCATTGAATGTAATTACTATATTGTTAATTGCAGCTTTTAAAGTTACTTCAATGCACATATGATTTCGCAACTGTGTTACAGCACTCAATGGACATGTGATTTCTAGATAGTGCATAGGCTAAGTTCTACTATTATAGATGGGTACATAGTTACGAAAGAGAAAGAGAAGTTCCAATTGGGTGTTTTAGCAGCCACATGATGGGTGAAGGTGGCTATCACCTCCAAGTAGATCTTTAAACAAAACTACAGCTCGAGTGTTTGGTGTTCATTTGACTATTTCTTAGGGGCAATATATTTGGTTAAGAGTAGCTGCTTTGAAGATGTCTAAACCCAAAATGCAGTAGGTCATTATATTTATGACCGAAAGAAGGGACTTTGGCGCATTGGTAATGCTGTCACAAAGTGTTAGGCATGATGGTCATGTTTGTTTAAATCTTGCTTTAGGTTTTGTTTCATAGTTTTTATCGAGAGATTACTGCTTTTTTAGGGTATTGTAAAACTTTATACTGATTCGAGCCAACGAAGATTATAATAGGGCCTTGCCGTTGATGATTATCAATTTGTTTTTAGTGAAACAAGAGTTATGCTACATGTTTTTATAGTTCATATAACAAAAGATCACTGCTTAAGATGATTCTTGGTTTCGTTTTCTTGCAATTTAGACAGAAAGACAAGTACATGAAAAAATGAGCTCATCTATAAAACCGGAAATACACATGAAATCGCGAAAAAGTACATTAACGGGCTTAGGCCTAGGGGGGGCGGGACCCTTCCCGGTCCCTTAATAGCTCCACCCATGCATCTAAGCTTGGTTTTGTTTCTTTGGTTTAGAATTGTGCCACATGAATGTATAGTTGCTTATATTAAAGATCACTGCCTGAATCTTTTAAAGCCTTTATTCTTTGTATTTTGTTTTTTGTGATTTGCAGCCTTTCACATGGATGGTAAGATTGTCAACATTCTATGGTCCTTACTATACAATTGTATAAAGGTTACACTTATTAAGACATCAATAGGTTGTTTGGCTGCTAAATGGACAACTCCTTCTATTAATCTATTTTGAGCTAAACTTATTTAGGTTTTACTTGCTTCAATCTGTACAAATTATGAAGAAATCAATAGGTGGCTTGGTGATTTCTTGCAATTTTTTATTTCTTTTTATTTTCCTAAAACACAAGCCTCCTGTTTTTGCACAAGTTTTGACAGGAGTTGACATCATTTGTAGTGATTCTTTTTTTCTTACACCTGCTTCTTTTCTATTATCCTATTGGAGCCCGTAAACGAACCTGCTGATGCATCGTCTTATGGAACGGATCAGATTTGTCAAGCTTGACATAGCGACAACTTCTTGCACATGTGCATTGGAGTCATGAATACCTTTGCTTTTGACAAATGGGTCTCACTTTAATGCTTCTGGTTCACCTACATCGTTTTTGTTGAGATTTTTGTTTTGATTTTTTTTAAAGATTTGATGATTAAGAATGTCTTTTTTTAAATCATTGATCTGAATAGACCAAGAGACACCTTATGGGACCAAAGTTAAATTTGTGCTTAGTTTTTAGACTACCTAAACTGAACGTTATTTTGGATGTCAAAATGACATTTTTTTTACTAGGATTGGATTTAAGACTCCTAATCATAATTATGCATCCAATGTAAGCTAAGTCATAAATTTAAGAACGTGTTTATACTGTTGCATGTTTACTGTGTCAAGCATCTTTGGTTCTTTGTATTCCGGTACCAAACTTGGGAATTTCCGCCATGGAAAAGAGGTCTTATTGTGGATGGATTTGAGCTTCTGCCTAAATAGTCCTTTCAAATAATTTGTTGTGAATAAAATTGAGACTTATAGACAATACTGGTTTGTACAGTATGAAATCATGTTTTGTTTGGTGTGGTTTATATTTTCCATGAAGAGAACTTCAGATAAGCCTTTGTGATGCAGAAAATTAAACATCCATTTTTTCGATTAGTAAGATGTGTATTGAGTCCCGTAGCGTAAATTTAGTACAACTCTTCACAGTACACGTAGCACTTCCAACCCATTTTTATGATAATGGGTGAATTCATGTTGTATTTGGTTGATAACAAGACAAATGGGTCGAATATTAAATGGAGCTAAAGATGGAATGGGTCATGATATATCGAAACATCAATTGAAGCGATATGATTGGCAATGAACATGGTATACGTTATATGTTTCAGATTTTGTTTACGTTATATGTGATTTTCAGATTTTGATTACGTTATATAGAAACTTGGTATAAGTCAAGCAGCATGGTTGGACATATTTCAGATTTTGATTACGTTATATGTGGATTTCTACTTTTTGACCAACTTAGATACCTAAGGGTAGCAATATTTCTTCTCTTTAAGTAGAATTCTTATCATACACTATATAATATATATCATTGATGTTCCAAGTTTCTAAATAAAAACTTAAGTTGCTAACTTTATACATTCCATTTTGCGTACATACATTTGCAAATTTAGATATATCAGTTGAGCCTTGTGTGCTCTGTATGCATATATTGAGATTTTTCCCTAACAGGTAAACAACTACTCCAATAGTCCAATGACACTCAAATGTATTTTGATTATTTCTAAATCAAAATATTAGAAAAAACCCCGTGCGTGCACGGGTATTATAACTAGTAAAACAAATCATCTCTGCATTGTTCCTATCATTTTTTTTTCAGAAAAATGTGTTTTACTTCTGTTTTGTAAACTAATTATAGTTATGAGAATCTGGTAAATTTTTTATTTTATCTTTTTTTTTTGAAAATTTACTATCATTCACAAGAAACGCATAACTCCCAAATCGAGGGGAGCCTAGGCGAAACACCGATTACAGATTAAAAGAGTACCGTCCTTCCATTCTATATTACAAATGCTCGATCTATTTCTAAACCATAAGAAGCTAATGGATTTAATATCTTGAAAGATCTTCCGACTATCGAGATTAGAGTTGTCAAATTAGCCGACTATCGAGATTAGAGTGGTATTAATTCTATGCTATGCTAAATTAGCCGTATTTGAAAATAAAAAACGCAAAAAACAACTTGTTTTACCTTATTCAAGGGACAACTAAAATTAAGAACTACTTGAGAAGCGAAGTGAGCAGAAAATCGTGCTACTCATATAGTTGAAAATTCTGTATCCGCCACTGTTGATCAGCATGTTTTTTCTACTTTTTTCAAAGTTGCTTTATTGGATTCTTCTTCTGATGTTCTTAATACCACTTTAATGATTTTTAAAGGAACACTTTATTATTTTTTGTAAAGGATAATTCCAATCTAAAACCCTGTTACGTTATAGTAATAAAAAAACACTATATCAGTAACCCATAAGTGCAACCGGTTTAACAACTATATAAAATAAAAGAAAATATTAATTTACAATTTAAAATATGAATTATATGCCGTCACTTGTGCCTAAAGATGTTGATTTTTGTTAAACAAAGTTATAGCATACTGAAAATGAAGTTTGTTTGTTCCAAAAGAGTAGCCTTATTTTTGTTAACTAAAAACATTTTATTAGGTGGTCACATGACAACTAATATTAGTTGAGTTAGGATAAGTATTAATACATACTTAAAAATTTATTTTTAAATCCATACTTGCACGGGTATTATAACTGGTTAAATGTATCAAATTACACAGCTAGTTCAAATCCCAAATACATTTCCTTTCAGAAACGCGAGTAACCAAACCAAATCACCAATCTACAACAAACAGCACAAATTCAAACTGCTTATAGTAAAACTATCAAACAGCAACATGAACAGCAATACCAAACTAGTCTAAAAACTTGAACTTGATGCATCAAATTGCTTCCTTTTGGCATCATCTGTTAAGGTGAGTAGTCTCATCGTTCATGACTCACTAGCCTCCAACCAAATGATACACCAACCCAATTCCACCAATAAACTGCCACTCGAAACACCATGAGCAGAAAGTGAACTCTTTTGACTCTGCAACACTGGCATGACATACACTACATGATATCCAACTGTCACTTTTTTAGTATACTTTTTTGACATCTATGAGCACACTTGTGTTATTGCATTGTAAACGATGGTATCAAAGAAACTCCATGAGCTTAAATTTTAGATCTTGGATCCCCAGTTACGCAAATTATAATTGTCTTGCACACTATCAAGTAATTTGATTAGAGAGGATTGACAGTCAGTTTCAACAGTTCAGATCCTATCATGATCTGAACCAGGAATTGACCAGTTATCAACACTCCCTTGCAAATTTTCTGACACGAAAGCTACAAAGAAGATGCAGCAAGATCTTTTGTTCCAATACTTCTTCATGTCCGAAAGCCTGTTAGCCCTGAAATCATGGCCAAACAAATAAAATGAATTAAGCCCCAATTACTCTCAAGTAGGCCAGTTACCGCATTAGACTAGATCTAAGTTCTAGTGATGCTAATTATTACTAGAGATGGACTCACTTAGAGGTGTAGGTCCAGCAATGCGTTAACCATTCGCTTTGGCAGGTACGTTGCGGATGAAAGCTTGTAGAGGAGTTTAGTTGAGTCTTCAACTACTTGTAAAAGTAGCTTCAAAACTTCCCCATAAACCAGGTGTCTCAGTCACTATTAAAACAAAACTGAACAATAATAGCCATATCAAAGTCAATTCAAACAAGTTTACTGTACAAAGAAACTATTGATATGCCGTAAATGGAAGTGAAAATAATCAGTAGGTTAGGTACGTACCAGCTCAAAACTCAAGAACACATGCGGTTGCTTGCCAAATTCAACTCTAATTTATAAAACGTTCACCATATTAGTACATCTTTGACTATGCATGCTGCATAAGCTCTGCCTCATTCAAAATAGCACAAACTCACTTTCTCTTTGACTTCGATCAATTCTAGAAATAGAAAACATGTCAGTACATTGAATCATTATTCATTCAAATCCTAGTCCATCATTACTTTTGGATATTGAAAAAATAAACTGTCGTAATTAAATGAAAGAAAAGCTTCTTAGTTACTTATAAAATATACTAGTAAATAGAGAGAACACACCTTCATATTATGTTTGTGATTCATAGTCTATTCTGATGCAGGGGATATGGGAGATTTGGGGCCAGTAGGATCCTCCTCTACTGCATCTTTCTTTCAGATCTGGACATCTCCATATTTCCAAACTCAAAAGTGAATGCAACAACGCTACTGGTAGTTCTTTCAAATTTGGGCATTCACCAATATCCAAATGCAAAAGTGAAGGCAACAACGTTTCTGGTAGATCTTTAATCTTTGGGCACCAGCTAATGTTGAGACGTTGGAGGGAGGTGAGGTGTTGGAGTCCCTCTGAAACTGTTTCCAAATTGTCAAAACTATATATTTCAAGTGAAGTAAGAGATGAAGGAAGATGAAGATTAGACAATTCACTCCAATTAGTCGCTGCTTCTGTTTCACCGATTAAGGTTAGGTCAACTAGTGTGGTTGGAAACTTCTGTGGGCCCCATTCTGAGATGGGCTTCTTCAACCGCCCAATTCTAAGTACACGCAAGTTGGGAGGCCAAAGCCCAGTTGCAACATCCATATCTGGACAATTCGATATATTCAGATCAGTTAACGAGGTCTGCAATTGAAGGTCTGCAAATAATGACTCCGCCGTACTTTGACAATTCCATATCATCAATCTCGTGAGGTGAATGAAGTTACCCCCAAAATCAATGATCGATGCCACATTTGGATGACTCGATATTATTACAGATTCAAGCATTGGCATGCTTTTGCTGTTGATACGTAACCTATTCTTCTCTCCTTTTTCTCCCTCCTCCTTTAACAATAGTTTCTTACAATCGTAAAACTCAACTGACTTGAGCCTCTGCCCTCCTCCCTTTGAGAAAGAGACACATGCAATTGAATGACAACTATCGATTTCCAACGTCTCAATGTTGTTTGGACAACTCAAATGCATGAAATTGTCACAACTCAGTACCTCTAACGACCTAAGAGATGTTAGAAGGTTGCTCCCATAATTGTACTCCTCATCTTTCTCCCCTAAACTCACCAAATTTTTACAATGACTTACTTCCAACTTCCTTAAATTCACAAGAACCTTACTACTTGCCTCTGTGTTTGATTCCCACAAATAACTTATTTCATTGCACGATCTGACTTTCAATTCTTCAACTGCCTTAAGATTCGATATAACACCTCTCCACACCTCATTAGTAATCCCTGAAATAGATCCTATTTCATTGCACGATCTGACTTTCAATTCTTCAACTGCCTTAACACCTCCCCACACCTCATTAGTAACACCTCCCCACACCTCATTAGTAAGCCCTGAAATATTCCGTATCTCCAACTTGGTGACTGATGGAGCTGCATGCACCAGACTTCTCAACAAACCAGCACCACATTCATGTATTGTCAAATCCCTCAATGAAAGTAGTGGTGCTTTAAGTGAGACTTTAACCAAATTTGGACAACTTGTAATACAAAGCTCTTGAAGGCTTGGAAACACAGAATCTCCTTCAAGTGAGAATTCAACCAAATTAGGACAATCTTCTATACGGAGCTCTTGAAGGCGTGGAAACACAGAATCTCCAACCCCACTTCTACTATTGATTGACCATACCTCCCACCCCGGCATACCTTGAAACGTTAGTGTTTCAAGTGAAGGAAATGCAACAGCAGTCCCAAGAAACTCTAAACCCACATCTTTCACATCATCCATGTGTTTGATAGATAACTCCTTAAGTGACGGTAGTTGCCCGAGTGGTGGTAGAGAAGTACACTTTTTACAGCCACGTATAGACACACTAGCCAACCGGTGAAACGAGGGATCCCCAACCCATTTTGGAAACTCTAAACCCAGATAGTTCACAATGCCTAGCCTCTTCAAACAATCATTATTTGGCTTCAATGCGTCAAGGACATCGTTTTCAGCTGTGTCCTTTCGTGAAGCATCTGATACACCACTCCATTCCACCTCTAACTCAGTAAGACTCTTTTGAGATAAGTCTGCTTCTCGTGCTTCCGTTGCGTTTTTTACTCTTTCCAGGCCCTTTATGGAAACTGTGCCACGAAGATTCTCAAAATCTTTAAGTTGGGTTATCGAAAAGTCATTTTCTCCTCCAATAATAATTTTTGAAAGAGTTTGTAGGCTTTTCAACTTAGCAACCCCTAATGGCAAGTCTTTTAACTCTGGAGTATCTCTAATGTCTAAATGCCGCAAATTCTTTAACTTTAAGAAGCTGTTAGGTAAATGAGTTAAGCTTGAACACCCAAAAACAATCAAGGTCTCTAAGTTATAGAGATCACAAACATTTTCAGGTAAATGTTTGATATTAGTTCGAGATAAATTAAGATACCGCAAGTGCTTCAAACTACCAATAGACTCTGGTACCTCACATATATCATAACCACTCAAACTTATTACCCTTATCAATCGTAGCTGGGGAAGTAAGTTAATTAGAACCTTATTAGACAAGTAGTTTTGCCACCTTTTGGTCATCCCAACAGACACAAATGTTCTCAAATCTTTAGCACCTTCAAATACCTCAAACTTCTTGTAAGCTACATATTGCTCACAAACAAATGACATATGACGACACTTATCCAAAGCTTGTTTCCTAACATTCTTTCCCAATTCCTTCTCTAACCTAAAATAGAAATCTCCAGCAACAGAGGTGGCCAAATCATTCATCAGATCATGCATAACAAACAAAGACTCGTAATTAGGTGAGTGTTGAAAAAATGACCGTGATAACAACTCATCAAAGCATTCATTACCCAAGCGTTCTACAGTTGACTTGCTTGGACGTACTTGGTGCAAAAATCCTTCCGCCATCCATAGCAGAACCAAATCCTGCTTGTCAAATGCATTGTCCTTTGGGAACAAGGAGCAATATGCAAAGAGCTGCTTTAAGTAGGCAGGAAGTTCACGGTAGCTTAGTCTAAGAGCCGGAATGATTTTACCTTCCTCTTTTAAGCTCCATATCTCACTATCCTCTATTTCTTTCCATTCTTCTTCATCTTCTTTTGTCCTCAATAGCCTTCCAAGTGCTATTAAAGCCAAAGGCAAACCATCGCACTTTCTGACAATGCCTTCACCAGGTGCTTTAAGTCTTGGATGTGAATCAAAGTTATTTTCACCCAATGCATGTTGAGCAAATAAGCACATGGCCTCCTCATGTGAGAGACTTTGCAAATGGTTTAATTTACCACACCCCAATTCTCTAAGCAACTTATCCTTCCTAGTTGTCATGATTATTTTACTTCCGGGAGCACATGCTCTCAAAGGGGCCACTAGTGATTCCCAATCATCACTATTTTCACTCCACACATCATCCAGCACTAATAGAAACAATTTATCTCTAAGTCGATCTCTAAGAGCTACCTGTAGGAGATTTAGATCTTTAAATTCTTGTGTTTCCCCGGTCACAGACTGAAAAATAATGTTGCTCATACTGAAGGTGTCCCACTCATCAGACACACAAACCCAGGCCTTAAGTTCAAAGTGATCATTCACTTTTTCATCTTCATACAGTAATTTAGCAAGAGTGGTTTTACCTACACCACCCATACCAACTATGGGCACGATGCTAAAGTTTTCACTATTACGCGGTTCATCAACTAACAGCTTGTGAACCAATGCATCCTTATCACCTTGTCGGCCAACAATCCTAGATGCATCTACCAACGAGGTCTGGGATTTTCTATTTTTATCTTTTGGCCTATCATCCTTCACTTGTAAATTTCCACTCTTCACCGTTAAACCAAGAGATTCTTTTTCCTTTTCTAGATCTAGTAACTTGTTGGTTATATTATCTATCTTAGGATACAGCCTAGTACTTAGACAGAAGTTTTTGCAACAAGCTGGAATGAGCTTTCTTATCTTGCTGGTGCTGGCTCTGGATTGGTCGGTCAACTCCTTATGCATAGCCTCGGTTGCCAAGTCTTCAAGTATGTCATCTATCTCATAAGCCAGATGCTGGAGATCATTGAGCCATACTTGAACAGCTTCATTAGCTATTTCTTTATTCGAAGCATCATTGAGCAGTGCTTGGATCCTGGACAAAGTCCTCCCTAGTTTCTTCAGCTCAGAATGAATTCCCTTTGCACGAACAACTTGCTTCACGGCTTCATTGGCCAACTTCTGAAAAACGGCTTCAATGAGGGTGGATGCAATGACTTCGGCCATATTTTTTATAGTAATGACAGTAAAGTGGGAGCTCTTAGATCTGAATAAATGGTAGGTATATGTGAACTGAGTGAGGTTGAAGAAAAATTTAGATCTTGACTTAAAGTCTAAAGGATTGAAGATGGTCCACCAACATCTATGCCACTTTAAAATGAATGGTAAGGATGCAATACCTATAAAGTGTGGACCACACAAATAATGTTAGAGCATAAACAACGGTAACGTCATAACGGGCGTTAGTGAGCATTTAACGTCGTTAACGGGCGTTATACCTTTGGAGGACCGGCGGCGTTAATCAGGCGTTAAGGGACTAACTTTAAGTGGGCAACGGGCATTAAGGGTTTAAACAAAAAAAAAAAAAAATCAAAAAATTTACACTTTAACCCCCTCAAAGGCTATTGACCGTTATTATTTAAAAAATTACAAACCCCTATGCGGATAGTTTTATTAAAAAATTCAAAAACATTTTTTTTTTCTGCTATAAATCTAATTAAAACAATTTTTTCACATTTCCATTTTCTACTCAATCATCTCAATCTTCAATCTTTCATTCCTTTGAGAAAAAAATGTCATGAAGACGATGATACATTCTTGAATCTTCTACCGGTGGTGGGTGGAATACCTCAAACCGGGTTCATCATCTAACTTAACGAGCGGGTTCATCTTCAAACCCCAACATGTCTCTTCCCGACCCACTAAAGCTTCTCGAGCCAAGAAATGTAAAGCAACAACATCAAACATATCACGTATTGGCATAACAACAAAGCCAACAAAAGCACCTTAAACTCCAACTTTCAAAATCTACAATTCTCACAACACTCACAACATTCACAAACTGAAACACATGATGTTTCTAAGACACCCAGCGTCTCCTCCAAAAATCCAAAGGTCGTGTTAAGCGAAAGTAAAAAATCCAAAGACAGAGCAGAACCAATCGATGATGATGAAGAGGAAGAATTAAGCTCTTTGGCGTTGGACTCCAGCAGAGGAAGAATTACTTGCAGGTGTTACATAGCTGTTACGGAGGATCAGAAAGTTGGGCGTGCACAACCCGAGATACGTTTTGGTATCGGTCACAAATGAGTTCAATAGACTTCAACTTTCTGGTATGACAAGGATATGATGTCAAGCAAGTGGAAAAGCGTTAACACTGTTGCACAAAGTTCAACTCTTTTACAAGCGTCAGCGAACAATGAAGCGGGGAAAGTGAGATGGATGTGATGAAGCGGGCAAAGCAATGGTATCGTGTGGAAACCAAATCAAAGACCCGATTTGCTCGATGACGCTTGGAGGTTTTCGCGTCATTTTAAAATGGGGCGCTCCGAACCAGGTTGATTTAACTGCGATGCCCCAAGCCAAACAAACGAGGCTTTGTTTGGTCATGATGAACAACCACGCCCATGGGAAAAGCGTCTAACAAGAAAGCAAGATCGGAAACCTGACAAATCTTGGGAGCAGCACCTTTGGAGAACGAGCTTCGTCAACTTATTTCACGAAACTATGGCAAACGCAGTATCGTTATCAAGCGTGAAACCACCTTGAGTATTGGGCCCAAGCAGGAAAAAGATGAAGCAATAACAAGGTTGGAGGAGATGAAGTTTTGATGGTTGATCTTTGAAGGGAAAGATCCAAATGTAGTGGCTTGGATCAATGGCGAAAAAGACAGAATCATCAAAAATATAACTTGCACCTCGTTAGGTAGATTGTATTCCGTCATTTCCTTATGTTGTAGCGTTTAATTTTAGGTGTCTTTTTAATTTAGATTTATAGTTTTTTTTTTCATATTGTAATATGTTTTCAAATTTAATGTTATGTTTAGTTTAATAAATGAAATGTTTGTTTTAGTTTAGGGGTTGAGAATTGAAAATAAGAAATGTTAAAGTTTAACTTGGGATGTTATTGATGTGGGTGTTTTTTGGGGATGTTAAGGTGAAATGTTAAAATGACAGACGGCGTGGACGATGTTAAACTTTAACCCAAGTTATTGATGTAAATGCTCTTAGCAACTATGAGATCACCCAACAGTAAACCTGCAGTTATTGGAATTTTTTAAAATTTTTATTTTTTCAGAACAATTATCTTTACTATATATTTTGTTTATCATAATACCAATGGCTGCTAGGAGTGTATCCTGTTCATTGTCATCTAGTAGGGTATGAACTTGCCTAGCCGCCTTAACGGTAAGTCATAAAAATGGTGTTTGAGTCAAAACCTGGAAGTTTCATTTCCGTACACTTTTTCATGGCTCAAACCTATGAGAATATAACTGCTTTCAATTTACAAAGTACAACAATATATATTCACATAGCTTACAACAAAACCTCAAAGAAAATGAGTATGATGCCAGTGATACAAAGAATGCTATGAAATGATGTTGTGAATTTCGTGTTCATTTTCAAGCGCTAGTGGCATATAGACAGCATCTACTAGTAAGCTATGTTTCCTTCCGTAGAATACATAAACCAGTACTCCAATCACCAGCCACACTGAAACGCGTATCCATGTACCAACTCTGCATGTTTGAAAATGTTCCATTTAGGATATCATGGAATTGTAACATGGTTCATAGCATTTCACACAATGAAAAGAGAAACTTAAAAAGACTAAAACCAACGAACTCACCCGAGATTAATAAGAAGGTAGGCATTCACAAGAATACACACGACAGGCAAGAAAGGCACAAATGGACAGAGGAAACCTGAAAGATATGCCATGCAATTAGTACATTAAAAACTTATAAAATAGACTAATAATATTTCATCTCAGTTCTCAGACACGTATTAAAAAAACACTAGATTACAGAGATACCTCCAGTTTCTCCAAACGTGAGCCTTGCATCATCCTGATCTATACAAGTCAACACGGTCAAACCTGACAATAGAGCAACACCTCCTAGCCCACACAATATGAGGCGAGGAACACTGATACGATAGGATTTAAATTAGTTATGTATGAGATGAAGATAACATAACCAACTTCAAGATTATAACATACCTGGGAATGCTTTTAGCCGAAGCAGCAGATGCAAGCACAAGCACTCCTGCACAAACAACAGTTATGCTCCAAGCAGCCATCTTCCTTCGTCTTGCCTCGTTTCCTATATCTACGCATGAAAATAGAGCAAGATTAGTATATAAAGATTACATTTGAAAAAAGACGCAACAGCAGAAAAGTATTGCACACAAAATTAATAGGAAAGACAATACTAGCATTGAAGCATACATTGGCTACACCTTTTTGAGTATGACAACTGGTCCCAAGATCTTTAAGATTTTCGCTGCTAATATCCATAATATCATTACTGAATTCTGACGAGACTAAATCAGCCGATTCCGAGGAAGGTGATTGAACGAGGGTGATTTCTGGGGGAATATATCTGAGTATCAAGATTGAAACTGCTACTGCTGTAAATGCCAACAATGTACCCACGCTAACCTGCAGGAAGAAGTAGTAGAAGGAAAAATTACTATAAGTATAAACTATAACAAAATATATATATTTTCATGTTTATCTGGAAATAACCCTGGTAACCAATGTGTAATAACTTAATTTACAATCACCACACAGTTTCACGTTTCAACTTACCATGCCTGCTAATTGATCGACATTCATGGAAAATGATAGGAATGCAATAAAGATTCCTGTTGCAATTGTACTTTTGACTGGAACATGTGTGCGTTTATTTATATCTGAAAAGAAAGATGGTAATAAACCATCCCTAGCCATTGCCATCAGGATCCTTGGCTGTAAAAACAAGAAAGTATGATCATATCAACATAAGATTGGCTATCTATTTATAACCACACACACACACACACACACACACACACACACACACACACACACACACGCACACACACACACGCACAAGTTACATACCTGCGGAAGGATTCCACCAATTAAGGCAGCGCAGAGAGCAGTAACAGCTCCGATTGTTATAATGTATCTGCAATCATGATTGTGGTATAAATAATAGGCAAGATGTAATGCAGTTTTGACGAATCGAACCAGAGGACGTCGAAAAATTTATCATACTTACACTGCCCAATTCATTCCATAACTAGCAAAAGCCGAGGCAATAGGGGTGTCTGGGTCTAATGCAGAACAGGGAACCAAGCCAACGACAACAGCTGACACAAGCATATACAAAACACAGCATGTAAACAATGATACACCTATACCAATTGGTAAGTCTCTTTGGGGATTCACCACCTGCAATAAAACAAAGAAATTATATTAGTAAAGAGACATGACCAATAGAAATAATAAATACACAGACTAGTTAGTAATTACCTCTTCAGCTGTGCTTGTGACTGCATCAAAACCGACATATGAGAAAAACACCGTTGCAGAGCCAGCAACTACCCCGTTAGCTCCAAAAGGGAGATACCTGACAATTCAGAAGGATTTTGTACTTGGTATAGTATGAATCTTAAGGGTAAGATTATATTGTAAATCAGACGGAACACTTTCAAATTATTACTCGCCAGGAATTTGATATCCAACCCACTGAGTCTTGAAACCAACGTATCCACCGGCTACTATGATAAAAAGCAAGGCTAGAACATTTATGGTTGTAATTACACCTTGTGCCAATGAACTCTACAAAAGCAGTATATCAGTGTAACATATGAAAACAACAATAACAATACCCAATCCCGCCAAAGTATGAATTATGAAAACAAATAAGATGAAATTAAGTTAAATAATTATAAAAATACTTAATCCGTTCCAGAAGATTACCTCTTTGATTCCGCATTACACAGTAGTCCAGTTATAATGAAGACTAAAACAGCAGCAGAAGGATCAACTACAATTCCAAGAATGGTGGGACGAGCTAAAAAAACAGGCAGGTTATCTTGACCACCAAAAAACAAGGCCTAAAGATATATTGGTTCAAAATAGAAACGAAATATTTTTTAGGATTGAATCTTATATTGATATTGTATCAGAGACACAATTTATAGATCCGAGACAACAAATTAACCGAACCATATTTGGAGATATGCCACGCGCAACAGCTGCTCCACCAAGTGAATACTCCAATATTAGAGACCAACCAATCAACCAAGCAACACTGAACGCGAATGCAATATAAACGTCCATTAACAAAAGAACCAAATATCGAATTGAAGTAACATGTTTCAAACCTTAATGTTTAGTTGATTGTGATATCATTAAAATTTTAAAATGAAAGATTTCGATATATGAACTTACCCTTCACCAACACATAGATATGAATAGTGATACGCACTACCAGCAGATGGACAACGACAAGCAAGTTCTGCATAACACAATGCAGAAAGCCCAGCAGCTATTCCAGCAATGAGAAATGATATCGTAATAGCAGGCCCTGTTTGCTCTTTAGCAACTGTTCCAACAAGAATATAAACTCCAGCTCCAATTGTTGCTCCAACTCCTAATAAGATTGGTTTCAAGTTAATAAAAAGAAGTATACACATCACCCAAACACCAGGAATACATATACACACTTTCTTATTATGTAAAACTCGGACATGGTTTGAGAAATGTATTCGACTATTAGTCAAACTTCCCAAATTCAAATAAGCCCACAAAATAAGCTAATCCAAACAGTCAAACACCTACTATCCTCGTATATCAAAAACTTTTTATTCATGAAAATGGAAAAATAGAGGTCATTAATCATTACACGCATATGGATGACTTGCTGGGCCATGGCCACCCATGAAGATTGTAACAATGTATAGTATTTGTATTAGCCAATTATAAGTTAGACAAATTCATGTCATTTTAGCCCAACCCAAGGAAAATTTACATTAGCTAATTTGTTTACCACCTATGTTATATAAATGATGACCGGTTGTATTATTGATTTTTTATGGTACATCTCGGCCTACCCATAAGTGAAATCTTGATTACCCACAATGACAATGACATACAAGATCACTATCCTCTTTCAATTATTCCACAAAAAGGTGTAGATTGGGGAACACCACGACCCGGTGCCTTTTGGCACGGCCATTGTCCAGCCACAAGAAATAGTTCGGCAACTCTGTGGCGGCCTAGTGGGGCACCAAGCTGGAGTGTAGCCGCGAGTCAAGACTTCGGACCCTTGAGCTCTTATTCCACAAAGTCTCGGTGTGCCCATAGGTTTTCGGAGGTGGGTACCTATATGAAGCAAATGCCAAGATGGGACTTGAACCAGGTCAATTGACTCAAATACAAGTACTCCAACCATTGGACTAATGGGGTGTTTGGAACCACCACCAAATGGCCTAGTGGTAAGGTCCTTGACTTTCAAACAAGAGGTCAAGGGTTCAAACCTCACTAGGTGTGTGCATTTGGGGGTCGCCACTCGGGGTAACCTTGGAGGAGGTTGTTTCCCTTGGGAGGTCTCGGTTCGAGGCTTGCCAATGGGGTTTTCCTCCTAGGCGAAGCGAAAAAAGAAGTGGGGTTTATTCCTCAAAGGCGAAGGTTCGAGGAAGGCATATTGTCCGCTTGGATGTCACTCCACGACTCGAACCACTAACTACTAACTAGGCGTTCTAAAAAAAACTATGGGGTGTTTGGACTTTGGATTAGTTTATTTGACTATGAAAAAACTCATAAGCTCACTTTTTTTTTTTTTTTTGGCTTATGAGCTTATCATTAGCTGGAAAAAATGACATTAGGAACTTTTGGAACTCAAATAAGCCCCCACTCCCCAGTAACACAAAATAAAAATCAATATACATAGCAGATACAAATAAACAAATAAATTACCAATGGCAATAAGATCAATAACAGACAAGCGCTTAGCCAACTGAATCCCATCAGCTTTATTAGCATCATCAACTTTTTTTCTTCTTACTAAACATCCCACAAACCCACCGCTCACTTTTTCCATAACTAACTTTGTATCATAACTGAATGTTTTTAGGGGATTAGAACCCTAAATAGCGTAATATGTGGAGGCTCAAATACATGTTTTATACAGTAGTATTTTTTATTTTATAAGATGGTACGTGTAGTGGCAGAATATGTCGTGTAGTTTAATTATTTGAAAATGATTGTGTGATACGTATCTCATCCAATCTTATCCTGCATATCTTTATACCGGTTAATGTTATTTTAATATTTTTTTACTTGTGTTGTACTGTAATTTTTTTATTTTATTTTATTATTATTTTTTAATAGTTTTGTGTAGTTATTTATTTTTTTTCTAACTTTACTTGACGATTTATTCTTAATCAGGTTAAGTAGGCGATGTACTCAAAGATAAAATGATCAATTATCATAGGGGAATGTAATAACCAATGCTAATAAATAGTTATAAAATTGGTTAAGATTTCATCTCTTGTGATTTTTAGTTCTGAAATGGTTCTTATAGTTAACACATAATTACATATTTGGATGGGGAACCCACATAAATAGTTATTGTAAACCACAAAAAGACAAATCTTAACTAATGCCCTCAGGGCACTGGTTAGACATTCCCATTAATATATGATCACACAATTGATAGGATTTTTATTTTTATTTTTAGAAATTATCTTAGTTTATTTTATTTCATCAATTAATTTGGATTTATATAGAGTTTGAAGATAAGCGGCAATGGCAAGCTGCATTAGCTTTTTTGGATAGTAAAACTAATTCTCTTAAAAACAACATTTGTCAATCTAGGTGTCATAACATTATTCTGCATAACAAGTTAAACTCTGTTGAGAAAGTTCCACTGCCTCAAGTGCAAGAAAACCAAAAGTATCAACGCGAAAAGAATAAAAACATGTTGATTTTCAATGTACGCTTTCTCGTGCTTTACCACTTTGTACGAGGCGGCTTTCAAAGCAGTCTGTCCAACTGTAAAACCCCGGCTACTCAAACCCACGAGAGGAGAAACCCCGGTTAGATCCATCGCATGTTTCTCCAACTCATCCAAAACCAAAATGTATCTTGGGTCAAGTGTGGATCTTCCATCCAACGGGTTAATCAAAAAGTTTACGTGCTTCTTTCTTGGCGAAATCTCGGACGCCTACATACTTCAAAAGGGCGTCCCTAACCATATTGTGTATATACTTGAAGCCCGGGAGCTCTTTGCAATAAACCGCATGTTCCCAAATGAATCCAAACATACCTTGCGATAAACTGTGCATATCTTAGCAACCGAAAATAAATTTGTTAGTTTATTAATAATCTAAGTTATTGCCTATTTTAATAGAGGAACAAGCTTTGAATTAGTATACTTGGTAACTAAGTTAATTTAGTAAACAAGCTAATGTTTTTTTTTATAAATAGAGTTCATTAGCTATGGGTTTTTGAGAGGAGGTGAGAAATAGAAGAGGTCTTATGAAAGTCTCTCTCTGTCTCTTGTGGTGGTCTCAGTGATTCAATAACGACATAGGCGAATTCCATTATTGTAATAAACTGTTGAGAGTAATGTGAGGATATTCAAAAGTGTCGAGTGAGAGTCCAATTTTGTAATATCCTTCATATAGTGGATGTTAATTGGCATATGGGTCTCGAGGTTTTTACTTTTCTCATAGAGGTATTCCAAATGTGTGTGTATCATTTTCTTTTTTTTATGTTGACTATCGTTGTATGATCAATTATCGTGGGTGTAAGATCTCAAAAAGTGGTATCAAGAGTCGAGATTCGAGAATAAGTAATCATACAAGTTAGACGAAGCCATTACGAGAAGAACAAATACTTTATGTTTCGTTCGTCATATTTTGCGCAACAGTGATAGAAATGTAGAATTGACATTGTGCGTTCGTTGTATGATCAATTATCGTGGGTGTAAGATCTCAAAAAGTGGTATCAAGAGTCGAGATTCGAGAATAAGTAATCATACAAGTTAGACGAAGCCATTACGAGGAGAACAAATACTTTATGTTTCGTTTAGTCATATTTTGCTTCACGATGATAGAAATGTAGAATTGACATTGTCGTTAGTTATGGTTGGATCTTCGTGATTTTTGGGCGGGGATGACAAGACCCATAGATCTACAATCTCAGGGATCGGTCTAGATGTACTTGTTAATACAAATAAATCGTAAAGCGTTTATTTATATTTAGCGATCTCTTTGTGTTTTGTTGATGACAAATATAAAGTTATCATAAGTAAAATTATAAGGATACATGTTATTTTTGGAAAAAATTTATATATATAATCATTTAACATTAATTGTTGTAATGATTCACTTATTGTAATAGTTTATTAGGATAGGTAAAACCTAACCTTGACCCATACCCATGGAGCATATCCATAACCCATGGGCTAACCCGGACCATTGACTAGATCGTTGCATCTTCTAGATACATTGTATCTATTTGGATACCCATGGTCCAAAGTCTATGACCCATGACCCATGACTCATGACCCATAACCCATTTAGGAGGAGCGTCCTATGGATCCTCGGTTTACACGGGCGGATCCCTCATGCAAGGATCGTGGGATCCGTGCAACAGTGGTAAGTTTTTGCCTATAAATAGAGAGTCATTTCTTCATTGTAACTTACCCCCTCTTCTTACAAAATCTCTCATTTATTCTTTCATTATTCTAATCTCAGATCTCTTGATCTATATAGTAGTTCTTCTTTCTTTTGTTGTGATCTCATATAGGTCCTTCTCTAAGGCGAGATCACTAGATACTACAAGTCATCCAAGCAAGGGTCCTTGATTGATTTGTTCCTCCACAAGATTTCTATAGCAAAGATCTTGTATTTCTTATTTCACATAGTTGTTGTGTTATAGTTGTGTTGGTTTGGTCCTCCATGTTAAGTACTCGGTATTTAGCTTTGTGCAGGAAAAAGTGTAAGCGGCATTGTGAAGGCTTTCCGCCAAGTTGAAGGAGTTTGTTGACATAGTGCTTGAACTCTCGAGTAGGTGACTCGGGAGTGGAGTAGGGCAAGGAAGGTGTCCTTGTAGTCGAACCACTATAAATCGGTTGTGTCATTTCTATCATTTACTTTACTTGCTTTTCTTTACTTGCATTACTTATAGATTTATACTTTCTATCCATCCATACGATTTCACATAATATCGAATCTAAAGTTTTTGAGACTAAATTAAAATCGGCAAAACTATTCAACCCCTTCTAGTTTTCCACAATTGGCATCAAGAGCTAAGTTTACAAAAATTTTAAAGTAAATAGTATTTTAAAACTTTTCGATCACAATGGGTTCTGAAAATTATAAAGAAGGGCAATCTATGCAACGACCTCCACTACTTGAAACTAATGGTTTTATTTATTGGAAAAATAGATTTGAAACATATGTGAAGTCAAAAGATATTGATCTTTGGTACATCATTGTTGAAGGCGACTTTGAAGCCACTACAAAAGATGATAAAACCGGAAATTTAGTAAACACACCTGATGATCAACTTTCCGATGATCAAAAGAAAAAGCTTTTCAAAAATAGTGAAGCTAAAATGGTTTTATACAATGCTTTACCCAAAAAGGAATTCGAAAGAATTTTATGCTTAAAACCTCTAAAGAAATTTGGAATTCTTTAGTTGTAACTAATCAAGGAAATCAACAAGTTAAAAATAATAAAATATATTTGTTTGTTCAACAATATGAACAATTTTCAATATCGGATGAGGATACTATAGAAAATTATTTTGCTAACTTTAATACTATAATTACATCATTACAAGCACTTGATGAGTCTTTTTCTAGTCGTAATCATGTTAGGAGATAGCTAAGGGAACTTCCATCCAAGTGGAGATCAAGGTGGCGGCTATCGAAGAATCAAAAGACTTGTCAATCCTCACCCTCGACGAACTCATAGGAAATCTAAAGGTCTATAAGCTTGTCCTCGCTAAAGATTCCGAAGCCTCAAAAGAGAAGAAAGAAAAGCAAAAATCTCTTGCCTTAAAAGCCAAGAAGATCTCAAGCAATGAAGAAAACTCTTCTTAGGATAGTGATGGCGAAGAATATGCTATGGCGGTAAGAGATTTCAAGTTCTTTAATAAGGAAGGGAAGATATGTCAAGCAACCATATGGCGACAAGAAAGGGTTCGGAAAAGCAAAGGCGACAAGAAATCAAGGGATGAGCAGCATGTTTTAAATGTGGGGACCCTAATCACTTCATTAGCGAGTGTCCCAAACGTGATGAATAAAAAGCATTAAGTGAGTGGTTAGTAGGGGAATGGCGAGGAGGAGGGCGAAAGAAATTTGTCTCATGAGGCCCGACTCCAAGCGAGGTATGTTTGAATCTCTCTACTATAGTAGCTCATCATTAGATGATGATTCATTACATCGTGAATATGATAAACTTTGCAAAATTAGTCTAAAAGTAATTAACAAAAATTAGATTTTGAAAAACAAAAGTGAACATTTAGAAAAGGAAGTCATTGAGTTAAAGGGGAAATTAAGCGTTTAGAAAAGGGTAAGATAGCTAGTGGGGAATGTGAGCTTTGTGTTCAACTTCAAACACTAGTTGATAATCTTGATTCCAAGATTGCTAGAATGAGTACTAATACTCTAGATATGATATTAGATAGTGTTAAAATAGGTAACAAGCAAAAAGGTTTAGGTATTGACAACTTGATGCATCAACTAGCAAAAATAAAGAAACACAATTCGTCAAAGCATTAGAAAAACAAGCCATTGTGGTCACGGATCCCATGAAAAGGGAACCGTCTAGTATAAAACCAGAGATCTGTGGGTCTGGCGATGTAAACGATAGGAATAACATAGCTATTTCATCTAGAACCGACTTTGTTATTGTTAATAAGAAGAAACCAACCCGTTCTTGTTAGACAACCACAAAATCAAAGTTTTATGAGAAACAAAGGTCCTTCGTTTTCAAAACCAAACACATTTATAAGGAGACCTAACAATGTTTATCAGAAGTAACCACCGGCAAATGGGATGGAATTCTAATGTACAAAGCTTTTCCATTTCAAAACTTTACACCTTGGAATGCATTCTCACCTTTTCCATATATGCCTAACATGAATGAAATGTATAACACTAATGGACCCATGAACAAATGGGGACCAAACTTTTGAGTTAATTGTTTTCTAAGGTGTGCTTAAAGGTGAGCTAGATGCGAATGAATGGATCAAGGATAGCCAGGTTACGAGGCCATGACGGTAACAAAGACTTGTTTTCCACATATGAATCCTACAATGGAGGAAATATGGTATTTGGTAATAGCAAGAGTAAAATCATCGGTAAAGGTACAATCTCTAACAAATCCTTAACCATTAACGAGGTATGTCATGTAGAAAACCTAAACTTCAATCTTATTGGTATAGGACAAGTATGTGATAGAAAGTGTAGCGTACTTTTTAGTGAAACGGAGTAAAATATTGAAAAACGGTATTACCATAGGAAGAGGCATTAGAAAACATGGAGTCTATGTCATTAAAATTGGTAATGAACCTAAAGACAAACTTTTTCTTACTTCTATGGATGATACTTCGACCCTATGGCATCGAAGATTGGTTCATGCCAATATGCGACTTCTTCAATCGCTATCATCTAAAGAACTAGTAAGAGATCTACCACAATTAAAATACGAACATCACTTTTGTGATGCTTGTAACGTAGGAAAACAAGTCCATGCTAGCCATAAGGCTAAAAATATGGTCTCGACTACTAAGTGTCTAGAACTACTTCACATCGATTTATTTGGTCCATCCGCTATTCAAAGTTATGGAGGTAACTACTATACTTTGGTCATAGTAGATGATTATTCTAGAACACTTTGACTAAGTTTTTAAAGAATAAAAGCTGAAGCGTTCGATTACTTTGAAATATTAAGTAAGAAAACCCAAAGACAATTAGGAGTCCTATAGTGTCTATTAGAACAGATCATGGTAGGGAATTTGATAATGAAGTGCAATTTGGAGCTTTTTGTGACACTAATGGTATTACTCACAATTTCCCGGCTCCTCGCACTCCACAATCAAATGGGGTAGTTGAAAGGAAAAATAGAACCCTACAAGAAATGAGTCGCACCATGGTAAATGAGCAATCTATTCCTCAAAAATTTTGGTGCAATGCCGTTGATACATCAAGCGTACATATAAACAAGTCTTAATTAGAACATTCTTAGGTAAAACTCCTACGAGTTACTTGAGGCAAAGAAGCCTACATTAGAACATTTTAGAGTCTTTGGTAGCAAATGTTTTCTACTTAACACTAAAGATTATCTTACTAAATTTGATCCTAAATCAGCGAAGGTATCTTTTTAGGTTACTCTCTTAATATTAAAGCATATGTTATATTAAATAAAGAAACAATGAAGGTTGAAGAGTCATTAAATCGTAAAAATTGATGAAAGTCCACCTAAACCTTCCCAACCTCTTGTCGATGACGAGAGAATCGAGAGTGAAGCCATAGAAATCAAGGAAAATATAAAGATGAATCATTAAACAAAGAAATAATCAATATTAAATAGTCTAAAAGATCACCCGTAGATAAGGTCATAGGAAAGTTGAATGAAAGAACCTTAAGATCTCAAGTCCAAAACCAAAGTAGTTTATTTTGTTTTGTCTCTACCATAGAACCTAAAATGCACAAAAGCCATAAAAGATGAAAGTTGGGTAATGGCTATGCAAGAAGAGTTAAATCAATTTATTTCTAATGATGTTTGGACGCTTGTCCCTCCACCTAATAACCAAACCATAATAGGAACTAAATGGGTATATAAAAACAAGTTAGATGCAAACGATGTAGTGTCTAGAAACAAAGCTAGACTTGTTGCCCAAGGGTATAATCAACAAGAAGGCATAGACTTTGATAAGACCTATGCCCTCATTGGCTAGATTAAAGTATATAAGAATACTTCTTGCTTATGCTTGTGCTAATGATCTTAAGCTTTTTCAAATGGATGTTAAAAGTGCTTTTCTAAATGGATTTATTAATGAAGAAGTCTATGTGGCTCAACCTCCGGGCTTTATCGATTTTGAAAAACCTAACTACGTGTTCAAACTAAAGAAAGCTCTTTATGGTCTTAAACAAGCCCCAAAAGCTTGGTATGATAGACTCAAAACATTTTTAATCAAAAACAACTACACCATGGGTTAGTTGATAATACTTTTCACCAAGAAAAA
>OU343222.1:348264505-348373670 GCA_910596185.1 Chrysanthemum makinoi
AAATCGTGCTTCTTTAAGCTACGATGTTGCTCTAACTCGAGCTAATACCATCTGATGTACCCGTATCCTCAAGTCTCCAACTTAAAGTGTTTCACCAAAAGTTACTAGCAGTAGTAGACAAAGCTTACGGACTTCATGGTCTTTAGGTGATTGATAAGCATTGAAAAAGTTCTGTTCTGGGACGTTCAGCATTTAGATTTTCATACAAACCTCCTGTAAGTTAACCCAAATCAGATAGAAAAGTGGTTGGTGTGCAAACAGTATCTATGGACAACAAGTTTTTGTGCAGCAATTGCAAGTGTAAGAACTTGGATGAAGTAAAAGAAATAAACAATGGATCGGATCTGCAGTTAGATCCAGTTAAAGAATCACCATTGGTTGATAATAAGTCAAAACAGATTGTCACAAAAGTAAGTTTTTCAAGAGTAAGTTTTGTTGAATTTTGTTTTCTTCTATCTTCTTTATGTATGTTTTAAAATTCTTGCAGCAGGTAGAAAAGTTATTTGCTGGAGTCATAAAAGTGAAAATAGCCCTGGAAAAGTTCTACACCAAACAACACACTGAAATTATGCAACTGAATCGTATGGTACCCTGGTATGTTCCTTTTGGCTGCTTAATGCCAATACTAAAACATTATTCTTACACATTTGAATAAAGCTATATAGAAGGCGTAGTAGTAATAACAATATACTTCAGGCAAATATCATCATGTTTAGCCATTAAACCCATTTCCCTTCTAGCTGTTATTTTTAGTTATCTAACACATTGAGATAAAACACAATCAAATCGACCCATTAACGTAATAAATTGGTCGATGACTCTCAACCAATATACTTTTCTTAGATGCATCTTTTCCCATGTGTTCAAGAGATAGTGAAGGAAAAATATGAGAATCATCCAGAAATTCTAAGGAAGGAAATGGAGTTGAAAAGTGTACATGAAGAATTGGAAAGATATAATTACTTTTTGATATGGGGAGAGAGATGTCCTATTGGAGGAAATTGTAGATTTAAGAAGTCAACGTTAGTCTTATATAGATTGTTTTCCTAAGTTGACTAAAAACAAACTCCTGTTTTGCAAATAACCTATGGAAAGTCGATTGTCGAGAGTACTGAACAGAAGTTAGAATCAGAGAGAATCCGATATGACCGTTCCATTGAATGTAATTACTATATTGTTAATTGCAGCTTTTAAAGTTACTTCAATGCACATATGATTTCGCAACTGTGTTACAGCACTCAATGGACATGTGATTTCTAGATAGTGCGTAGGCTAAGTTCTACTATTATAGATGGGTACATAGTTACGAAAGAGAAAGAGAAGTTCCAATTGGGTGTTTTAGCAGCCACATGATGGGTGAAGGTGGCTATCACCTCCAAGTAGATCTTTAAACAAAACTACAGCTCGAGTGTTTGGTGTTCATTTGACTATTTCTTAGGGGCAATATATTTGGTTAAGAGTAGCTGCTTTGAAGATGTCTAAACCCAAAATGCAGTAGGTCATTATATTTATGACCGAAAGAAGGGACTTTAGCGCATTAAATGCTGTCACAAAGTGTTAGGCATGATGGTCATGTTTGTTTAAATCTTGCTTTAGGTTTTGTTTCATAGTTTTTATCGAGAGATTTTTTTTAGGGTATTGTAAAACTTTATACTGATTCGAGGCAGCGAAGATTATAATAGGGCCTTGCCGTTGATGATTATCAATTTGTTTTTAGTGAAACAAGAGTTATGCTACATGTTTTTATAGTTCATATAACAAAAGATTACTGCTTAAGATGATTCTTGGTTTCGTTTTCTTGCAATTTAGACAGAAAGACAAGTACATGAAAAAATGAGCTCATCTATAAAACCGGAAATACACATGAAATGTGAAAAAGTACATTAACGGGCTTACTAGGGGGGGACCCTTCCGGTCCCTTAATAGCTCCACCCATGCATCTAAGCTTGGTTTTGTTTCTTTGGTTTAGAATTGTGCCACATGAATGTATAGTTGCTTATATTAAAGATCACTGCCTGAATCTTTTAAAGCCTTTATTCTTTGTATTTTGTTTTTTGTGATTTGCAGCCTTTCACATGGATGGTAAGATTGTCAACATTCTATGGTCCTTACTATACAATTGTATAAAGGTTACACTTATTAAGACATCAATAGGTTGTTTGGCTGCTAAATGGACAACTCCTTCTATTAATCTATTTTGAGCTAAACTTATTTAGGTTTTACTTGCTTCAATCTGTACAAATTATGAAGAAATCAATAGGTGGCTTGGTGATTTCTTGCAATTTTTTATTTCTTTTTATTTTCCATAAAACACAAGCCTCCTGTTTTTGCACAAGTTTTGACAGGAGTTGACATCATTTGTAGTGATTCTTTTTTTCTTACACCTGCTTCTTTTCTATTATCTTATTGCAGCCCGTAAACCAACCTGCTGAT
This sequence comes from Chrysanthemum makinoi, assembly GCA_910596185.1. Lineage (NCBI taxonomy): Eukaryota > Viridiplantae > Streptophyta > Magnoliopsida > Asterales > Asteraceae > Chrysanthemum > Chrysanthemum makinoi. The sequence continues at coordinate 348,266,939 of OU343222.1, forward strand.
GCATGCGTCTTATGGAGCGGATCAGATTTGTCAAGCTTGACATAGCGACAACTTCTTGCACATGTGCATTGGAGTCATGAATACCTTTGCTTTTGACAAATGGGTCTCACTTTAATGCTTCTGGTTCACCTACATCGTTTTTGTTGAGATTTTTGTTTTGATTTTTTTTAAAGATTTGATGATTAAGAATGTCTTTTTTTAAATCATTGATCTGAATAGACCAAGAGACACCTTATGGGACCAAAGTTAAGTTTGTGCTTAGTTTTTAGACTACCTAAACTGAACGTTATTTTGGATGTCAAAATGACATTTTTTTTTACTAGGATTGGATTTAAGACTCCTAATCATAATTATGCATCCAATGTAAGCTAAGTCATAAATTTAAGAACGTGTTTATACTGTTGCATGTTTACTGTGTCAAGCATCTTTGGTTCTTTGTATTCCGGTACCAAACTTGGGAATTTCCCATGGAAAGAGGTCTTATTGTGGATGGATTTGAGCTTCTGCCTAAATAGTCCTTTCAAATAATTTGTTGTGAATAAAATTGAGACTTATAGACAATACTGGTTTGTACAGTATGAAATCATGTTTTGTTTGGTGTGGTTTATATTTTCCATGAAGAGAACTTCAGATAAGCCTTTGTGATGCAGAAAATTAAACATCCATTTTTTCGATTAGTAAGATGTGTATTGAGTCCGTGCGTAAATTTAGTACAACTCTTCACAGTACACGTAGCACTTCCAACCCATTTTTATGATAATGGGTGAATTCATGTTGTATTTGGTTGATAACAAGACAAATGGGTCGAATATTAAATGGAGCTAAAGATGGAATGGGTCATGATATATCGAAACATCAATTGAAGCGATATGATTGGCAATGAACATGGTATACGTTATATGTTTCAGATTTTGTTTACGTTATATAGAAACTTGGTATAAGTCAAGCAGCATGGTTGGACATATTTCAGATTTTGATTACGTTATATGTGGATTTCTACTTTTTGACCAACTTAGATACCTAAGGGTAGCAATATTTCTTCTCTTTAAGTAGAATTCTTATCATACACTATATAATATATATCATTGATGTTCCAAGTTTCTAAATAAAAACTTAAGTTGCTAACTTTATACATTCCATTTTGCGTACATACATTTGCAAATTTAGATATATCAGTTGAGCCTTGTGTGCTCTGTATGCATATATTGAGATTTTTCCCTAACAGGTAAACAACTACTCCAATAGTCCAATGACACTCAAATGTATTTTGATTATTTCTAAATCAAAATATTAGAAAAAAATAGCGATGCAGTATTATAACAATAAAAACAAATCATCTACTGCATTGTTCTATCATTTTTTCAGAAAAATGTGTTTTATACTGTTTTGTAAACTAATTATAGTTATGAGAATGGTAAATTTTTTATTTTATCTTTTTTTTGAAAATTTACTATCATTCACAAAAGCATTCCCAAATGAGACAAAAGAGTTAAATAAACTGAATTCACCATTCTATTACAAATGTCGATCTATTTCTAAACCATAAGAAGCTAATGGATTTAATATCTTGAAAGATCTTCCGACTATCGAGATTAGAGTTGTCAAATTAGCCGACTATCGAGATTAGAGTGGTATTAATTCTATGCTATGCTAAATTAGCCGTATTTGAAAATAAAAAAGCAAACAACTTGTTTTACCTTATTCAATGGACAATTAAAATTAAAACTACTCGAGAAGCGAAGTGGTGAAAATTGTCTTTACATAGTTGAAAAGTGCATGTCATTGTTGATCAATGTTTTTCTACTTTTTCAAAGTTGCTTTATTGATTCTTCCCGATGTTCTTAATACCACTTTAATGATTTTTAAAGGAACACTTTATTATTTTTTGTAAAGGATAATTCCAATCTAAAAACCTTTACGTTATAGTAATAAAAAAACATTATATCGATGACCCATAAGTGCAACCGGTTTAACAACTATATAAAATAAAAGAAAATATTAATTTACAATTTAAAATATGAATTATATGCCGTCACTTGTGCCTAAAGATGTTGATTTTTGTTAAACAAAGTTATAGCATACTGAAAATGAAGTTTGTTTGTTCCAAAAGAGTAGCCTTATTTTTGTTAACTAAAAACATTTTATTAGGTGGTCACATGACAACTAATATTAGTTGAGTTAGGATAAGTATTAATACATACCTAAAAATTTATTTTAAATCCATACTTGCCGAATTATTATAACTGGTTAAATGTATCAAATTACACAGCTAGTTCAAATCCCAAATACATTTCCTTTCAGAAACGCGAGTAACCAAACCAAATCACCAATCTACAACAAACAGCACAAATTCAAACTGCTTATAGTAAAACTATCAAACAGCAACATGAACAGCAATACCAAACTAGTCTAAAAACTTGAACTTGATGCATCAAATTGCTTCCTTTTGGCATCATCTGTTAAGGCGAAGTAGTCTCATCGTTCATGACTCACTAGCCTCCAACCAAATGATACACCAACCCAATTCCACCAATAAACTGCCACTCGAAACACCATGAGCAGAAAGTGAACTCTTTTGACTCTGCAACACTGGCATGACATACACTACATGATATCCAACTGTCACTTTTTTAGTATACTTTTTTGACATCTATGAGCACACTTGTGTTATTGCATTGTAAACGATGGTATCAAAGAAACTCCATGAGCTTAAATTTTAGATCTTGGATCCCCAGTTACGCAAATTATAATTGTCTTGCACACTATCAAGTAATTTGATTAGAGAGGATTGACAGTCAGTTTCAACAGTTCAGATCCTATCATGATCTGAACCAGGAATTGACCAGTTATCAACACTCCCTTGCAAATTTTCTGACACGAAAGCTACAAAGAAGATGCAGCAAGATCTTTTGTTCCAATACTTCTTCATGTCCGAAAGCCTGTTAGCCCTGAAATCATGGCCAAACAAATAAAATGAATTAAGCCCCAATTACTCTCAAGTAGGCCAGTTACCGCATTAGACTAGATCTAAGTTCTAGTGATGCTAATTATTACTAGAGATGGACTCACTTAGAGGTGTAGGTCCAGCAATGCGTTAACCATTCGCTTTGGCAGGTGCGTTAGGATGAAAGCTTGTAGAGGAGTTTAGTTGAGTCTTCAACTACTTGTAAAAGTAGCTTCAAAACTTACCCATAAACCAGGTGTCTCGGTCATGATTAAACCAAAACTGAACAATAATAGCCATATCAAAGTCAATTCAAACAAGTTTACTGTACAAAGAAACTATTGATATGCCGTAAATGGAAGTGAAAATAATCAGTAGGTTAGTGCGTACCAGCTCAAAACTCAAGAACACATGCGGTTGCTTGCCAAATTCAACTCTAATTTATAAAACGTTCACCATATTAGTACATCTTTGACTATGCATGCTGCATAAGCTCTGCCTCATTCAAAATAGCACAAACTCACTTTCTCTTTGACTTCGATCAATTCTAGAAATAGAAAACATGTCAGTACATTGAATCATTATTCATTCAAATCCTAGTCCATCATTACTTTTGGATATTGAAAAAATAAACTGTCGTAATTAAATGAAAGAAAAGCTTCTTAGTTACTTATAAAATATACTAGTAAATAGAGAGAACACACCTTCATATTATGTTTGTGATTCATAGTCTATTCTGATGCAGGGGATATGGGAGATTTGGGGCCAGTAGGATCCTCCTCTACTGCATCTTTCTTTCAGATCTGGACATCTCCATATTTCCAAACTCAAAAGTGAATGCAACAACGCTACTGGTAGTTCTTTCAAATTTGGGCATTCACCAATATCCAAATGCAAAAGTGAAGGCAACAACGTTTCTGGTAGATCTTTAATCTTTGGGCACCAGCTAATGTTGAGACGTTGGAGGGAGGTGAGGTGTTGGAGTCCCTCTGAAACTGTTTCCAAATTGTCAAAACTATATATTTCAAGTGAAGTAAGAGATGAAGGAAGATGAAGATTAGACAATTCACTCCAATTAGTCGCTGCTTCTGTTTCACCGATTAAGGTTAGGTCAACTAGTGTGGTTGGAAACTTCTGTGGGCCCCATTCTGAGATGGGCTTCTTCAACTGCCCAATTCTAAGTACACGCAAGTTGGGAGGCCAAAGCCCAGTTGCAACATCCATATCTGGACAATCCGATATATTCAGATCAGTTAACGAGGTCTGCAATTGAAGGTCTGCAAATAATGACTCGGCCGTACTTTGACAATTCCATATCATCAATCTGGTGAGATGAATGAAGTTACCCCCAAAATCAATGATCGATGCCACATTTGGATGATATGATATCGATACATCTTGAAGCATTGGCATGCTTTTGCTGTTAATAAGTAACCTATTCTTCTCTCCTCTTTCTCCCAACTCCTCCTTTAACAATAGTTTATTACAATAGTAAAACTTAACTGACTTGAGCCTCTGCCCTCCTCCCTTTGAAGAAAGACACATGCAATTGAATGACAACTATCGATTTCCAACGTCTCAATGTTGTTTGGACAACTCAAATGCATGAAATTGTCACAACTCAGTACCTCTAACGACCTAAGAGATGTTAGAAGGTTGCTCCCATAATTGTACTCCTCATCTTTCTCCCCTAAACTCACCAAATTTTTACAATGACTTACTTCCAACTTCCTTAAATTCACAAGAACCTTACTACTTGCCTCTGTGTTTGATTCCCACAAATAACTTATTTCATTGCACGATCTGACTTTCAATTCTTCAACTGCCTTAAGATTCGATATAACACCTCTCCACACCTCATTAGTAATCCCTGAAATAGATCCTATTTCATTGCACGATCTGACTTTCAATTCTTCAACTGCCTTAACACCTCCCCACACCTCATTAGTAACACCTCCCCACACCTCATTAGTAAGCCCTGAAATATTCCGTATCTCAACTTGGTGACTGATGGAGCTGCATGCACCAGACTTCTCAACAAACCAGCACCACATTCATGTATTGTCAAATCCCTCAATGAAAGTAGTGGTGCTTTAAAGTGAACTTTAACCAAATTTGGACAACTTGTAATACAAAGCTCTTGAAGGCTTGGAAACACAGAATCTCCTTCAAGTGAGAATTCAACCAAATTAGGACAATCTTCTATGAGACTCTTGAAGGCGTGGAAACACAGAATCTCCAACCCCACTTCTACTATTGATTGACCATACCTCCCACCCCGGCATACCTTGAAACGTTAGTGTTTCAAGTGAAGGAAATGCAACAGCAGTCCCAAGAAACTCTAAACCCACATCTTTCACATCATCCATGTGTTCGATAGATAACTCCTTAAGTGGCGGTAGTTGCCCAGTGGTGGAGAAGTACACTTTTACAACCATGTATAGACACACTAGCCAACCGGTGAAAAGGGATCCCCAACCCATTTTGGAAACTCTAAACCCAGATAGTTCACAATGCCTAGCCTCTTCAAACAATCATTATTTGGCTTCGTCAAGGACATCGTTTCAGCTGTGTCCTTTAGTGAAGCATCGATACACCACTCCATTCCACCTCTAACTTCGGTAAGACTCTTTTGAGATAAGTCTGCTTCTCGTGCTTCCGTTGCGTTTTTTACTCTTTCCAGGCCCTTTATGGAAACTGTGCCACGAAGATTCTCAAAATCTTTAAGTTGGGTTATCGAAAAGTCATTTTCTCCTCCAATAATAATTTTTGAAAGAGTTTGTAGGCTTTTCAACTTAGCAACCCCTAATGGCAAGTCTTTTAACTCTGGAGTATCTCTAATGTCTAAATGCATAAATTCTTTAACTTTAAGAAGCATTAGGTAAATGAGTTAAGCTTGAACACCCAAAAACAATCAAGGTCTCTAAGTTATAGAGATCACAAACATTTTCAGGTAAATGTTTGATATTAGTTCGAGATAAATTAAGATACCGCAAGTGCTTCAAACTACCAATAGACTCTGGTACCTCACATATATCATAACCACTCAAACTTATTACCCTTATCAATCGTAGCTGGGGAAGTAAGTTAATTAGAACCTTATTAGACAAGTAGTTTTGCCACCTTTTGGTCATCCCAACAGACACAAATGTTCTCAAATCTTTAGCACCTTCAAATACCTCAAACTTCTTGTAAGCTACATATTGCTCACAAACAAATGACATATGACGACACTTATCCAAAGCTTGTTTCCTAACATTCTTTCCCAAATTCATAACCTAAAATAGAAATCTCCAGCAACAGAGGTGGCCAAATCATTCATCAGATCATGCATAACAAACAAAGACTCGTAATTAGGTGAGTGTTGAAAAAATGACCGTGATAACAACTCATCAAAGCATTCATTACCCAAGCGTTCTACAGTTGACTTGCTTGGACGTACTTGGTGCAAAAATCCTTCCGCCATCATAGCAGAGAACCAAATCCTGCTTGTCAAATGCATTGTCCTTTGGGAACAAGAGAGCAATATGCAAGAGCTGCTTTAAGTAGGCAGGAAGTTCACGGTAGCTTAGTCTAAGAGCCGGAATGATTTTACCTTCCTCTTTTAAGCTCCATATCTCACTATCCTCTATTTCTTTCCATTCTTCTTCATCTTCTTTTGTCCTCAATAGCCTTCCAAGTGCTATTAAAGCCAAAGGCAAACCATACTTCGACAATGCCTTCACCAGGTGCTTTAAGTCTTGGATGTGAATCAAAGTTATTTTCACCCAATGCATGTTGAGCAAATAAGCACATGGCCTCCTCATGTGAGAGACTTTGCAAATGGTTTAATTTACCACACCCCAATTCTCTAAGCAACTTATCCTTCCTAGTTGTCATGATTATTTTACTTCCGGGAGCACATGCTCTCAAAGGGGCCACTAGTGATTCCCAATCATCACTATTTTCACTCCACACATCATCCAGCACTAATAGAAACAATTTATCTCTAAGTCGATCTCTAAGAGCTACCTGTAGGAGATTTAGATCTTTAAATTCTTGTGTTTCCCCGGTCACAGACTGAAAAATAATGTTGCTCATACTGAAGGTGTCCCACTCATCAGACACACAAACCCAGGCCTTAAGTTCAAAGTGATCATTCACTTTTTCATCTTCATACAGTAATTTAGCTAGAGTGGTTTTACCTACACCACCCATACCAACTATGGGCACGATGCTAAAGTTTTCACTATTACGCGGTTCATCAACTAACAGCTTGTGAACCAATGCATCCTTATCACCTTGTCGGCCAACAATCCTAGATGCATCTACCAACGAGGTCTGGGATTTTCTATTTTTATCTTTTGGCCTATCATCCTTCACTTGTAAATTTCCACTCTTCACCGTTAAACCAAGAGATTCTTTTTCCTTTTCTAGATCTAGTAACTTGTTGGTTATATTATCTATCTTAGGATACAGCCTAGTACTTAGACAGAAGTTTTTGCAACAAGCTGGAATGAGCTTTCTTATCTTGCTGGTGCTGGCTCTGGATTGGTCGGTCAACTCCTTATGCATAGCCTCGGTTGCCAAGTCTTCAAGTATGTCATCTATCTCATAAGCCAGATGCTGGAGATCATTGAGCCATACTTGAACAGCTTCATTAGCTATTTCTTTATTCGAAGCATCATTGAGCAGTGCTTGGATCCTGGACAAAGTCCTCCCTAGTTTCTTCAGCTCAGAATGAATTCCCTTTGCACGAACAACTTGCTTCACGGCTTCATTGGCCAACTTCTGAAAAACGGCTTCAATGAGGGTGGATGCAATGACTTCGGCCATATTTTTTATAGTAATGACAGTAAAGTGGGAGCTCTTAGATCTGAATAAATGGTAGGTATATGTGAACTGAGTGAGGTTGAAGAAAAATTTAGATCTTGACTTAAAGTCTAAAGGATTGAAGATGGTCCACCAACATCTATGCCACTTTAAAATGAATGGTAAGGATGCAATACCTATAAAGTGTGGACCACACAAATAATGTTAGAGCATAAACAACGGTAACGTCATAACGGGCGTTAGTGAGCATTTAACGTAATAGCGTTATCCTTTGGAGGACCGTGGCGTTAATCGAGTTAGGGACTAACTTTAAGTGGGCAGCGGCATTAAGGTTTAAGGTTAAAAAAAAAAAAAATCAAAAATTTACACTTTAACCCCCTCAGGCTATTGACCGTTATTATTTAAAAAATTACAAAAACCCTAACGGATAGTTTTATTAAAAAAATTCAACATTTTTCTGGCTATAAATACCGTAAACACCATTTTTTAATTTCCAATTTCTTCGATCATCGATCTGATCTTCGTTACTTTGAAAAAAAAAAAGCGAAGCGATGATACATTCTTGAATCTTACCGATGGTGGGTGGAATACCCAAACAGTTCGCATCAATCTAACGACAGGTTCATCTTCAACCCCAACATCTCTTCCCAACCCACTAGGCTACCGAGCGAAATGTAACAACAACATCAAACATATCTCGTATTGGCAACAACAAAAAAAAGCATTAAACTCCAACTTTCAAAATCTACAATTCTCACAACACTCAGCATTCCTGAAACACATGATGTTTCAAGACACCCACGTCTCTCCAAAAATCCAAAGGTCGTGTTAAGCGAAAGTAAAAAATCCAACAGGCAGAACCAATGATGATGATGAAGAGGAAGAATTAAGCTCGGGCGTTGGACTCAAAGAAGGAAGAATTACTTGCAAGGTGTTACATAGGCATTACGGAGGATCCGAAAGTTGAGTGCACAACGAAAGATACGTTTTGGTATGGTCAAATGAGTTCAATAGACTCAACTTTCAACGGCGCAACAAGGATATGATGTCAAGCAAGTGGAAAACGTTGAACACCTGTTGCACAAAGTTCAACTCTTTTTACAAACGTGCAACGGGAACAATGAAGCGGGGAAAGTGAGATGGATGTGATGAAACGGGCAAAGCAATGGTATCGTGTGGAAACCAAATCGGCCGTTGCTCTCCGATGGCGCTTGGGAGGTTTTGCGTCATTTTAAGAAATGGGGCGGCTCTGAACCGGTTGATTTAACCTGCGATGCTGAAGCCAAACAAGCGAGGCTTTGTTTGGTAATGATGAACAACCACGCCCCATGGGAAAGAAACGTGCTAACAAGAAAGCAAGATCCGAGAGCACGACAAGACTACTTGGGGAGCCAGACGGAAGGCAGGAACGAATGTTCAACTTATTTCACCGAAACTATGGCAAAGCGAGTATCGATCAACGTGAAACCACCGCATGCGAGGCGTATTGGGTGCCAGCAGGAAAAGATGAAGCAATAACAAGGTTGGAGGAGATGAAGTTTTTGATGGTTGATACTGAAGGGAAAGATCCAAATGTCGTGGCTTGGATCAATGACGAAAAGACCCGAATCATCAAAAATATAACTTGCAACCTCGTCGTATAGATTGTATTCTCGTCATTTCCTTTATGTTGTAACGTTTAATTTTCAGTGTCTTTTTTAATTTCGTTATAGTTTTTTTTTTTTCATATTGTAATATATTTTCAAATTTAATGATATGTTTAGTTTAATAAATGAAATGTTTGTTTTAGTTTAGGGGTTGAAATTGAAAATATGAAATGTTAAAGTTTAACTTGGGATGTTATTGATGTGGGTGTTTTTTGGGGATGTTAAGGTGAAATGTTAAAGCTGATGTGGCGCTGACGTGGACGATGTTAAACTTTAACCCAAGTTATTGATGTAAATGCTCTTAGCAACTATGAGATCACCCAACAGTAAACCTGCAGTTATTGGAATTTTTTAAAATTTTTATTTTTTCAGAACAATTATCTTTACTATATATTTTGTTTATCATAATACCAATGGCTGCTAGGAGTGTATCCTGTTCATTGTGATCTAGTAGGGTATGAACTTGCCTAGCCGCCTTAACGGTAAGTCATAAAAATGGTGTTTGAGTCAAAACCTGGAAGTTTCATTTCCGTACACTTTTTCATGGCTCAAACCTATGAGAATATAACTGCTTTCAATTTACAAAGTACAACAATATATATTCACATAGCTTACAACAAAACCTCAAAGAAAATGAGTATGATGCAAGTGATACAAAGAATGCTATGAAATGATGTCGTGAATTTCAATGTTCATTTTCAAGCGCTAGTGGCATATAGACAGCATCTACTAGTAAGCTATGTTTCCTTCCGTAGAATACATAAACCAATACTCCAATCACCAGCCACACTGAAACGCGTATCCATGTACCAACTCTGCATGTTTGAAAATGTTCCATTTAGGATATCATGGAATTGTAACATGGTTCATAGCATTTCACACAATGAAAAGAGAAACTTAAAAAGACTAAAACCAACGAACTCACCCGAGATTAATAAGAAGGTAGGCATTCACAAGAATACACACGACAGGCAAGAAAGGCACAAATGGACAGAGGAAACCTGAAAGATATGCCATGCAATTAGTACATTAAAAACTTATAAAATAGACTAATAATATTTCATCTCAGTTCTCAGACATGTATTAAAAAAACACTAGATTACAGAGATACCTCCAGTTTCTCCAAACGTGAGCCTTGCATCATCCTGATCTATACAAGTCAACACGGTCAAACCTGACAATAGAGCAACACCTCCTAGCCCACACAATATGAGGCGAGGAACACTGATCTGATAGGATTTAAATTAGTTATGTATGAGATGAAGATAACATAACCAACTTCAAGATTATAACATACCTGGGAATGCTTTTAGCCGAAGCAGCAGATGCAAGCACAAGCACTCCTGCACAAACAACAGTTATGCTCCAAGCAGCCATCTTCCTTCGTCTTGCCTCGTTTCCTATATCTACGCATGAAAATAGAGCAAGATTAGTATATAAAGATTACATTTGAAAAAAGATGCAACAGCAGAAAAGTATTGCACACAAAATTAATACTAGTAGGAAAGACAATACTAGCATTGAAGCATACATTGGCTACACCTTTTTGAGTATGACAACTGGTCCCAAGATCTTTAAGATTTTCGCTGCTAATATCCATAATATCATTACTGAATTCTGACGAGACTAAATCAGCCGATTCCGAGGAAGGTGATTGAATGAGGGTGATTTCTGGGGGAATATATCTGAGTATCAAGATTGAAACTGCTACTGCTGTAAATGCCAACAATGTACCCACGCTAACCTGCAGGACGAAGTAGTAGAAGGAAAAATTACTACTATAAACTATAACAAAATATATATTTTTCCATGTTTATCCGGAAATAACCCTGGTAACCAATGTGTAATAACTTAATTTACAATCACCACACAGTTTCACGTTTCAACTTACCATGCCTGCTAATTGATCGACATTCATGGAAAATGATAGGAATGCAATAAAGATTCCTGTTGCAATTGTACTTTTGACTGGAACATGTGTGCGTTTATTTATATCTGAAAAGAAAGATGGTAATAAACCATCCCTAGCCATTGCCATCAGGATCCTTGGCTGTAAAAACAAGAAAGTATGATCATATCAACATAAGATTGGCTATCTATTTATAACCACACACACGCACACACGTACACACGCACACACACACACGCACAAGTTACATACCTGCGGAAGGATTCCACCAATTAAGGCAGCGCAGAGAGCAGTAACAGCTCCGATTGTTATAATGTATCTGCAATCATGATTGTGGTATAAATAATAGGCAAGATGTAATGCAGTTTTGACGAATCGAACCAGAGGACGTCGAAAAATTTATCATACTTACACTGCCCAATTCATTCCATAACTAGCAAAAGCCGAGGCAATAGGGGTGTCTGGGTCTAATGCAGAACAGGGAACCAAGCCAACGACAACAGCTGACACAAGCATATACAAAACACAGCATGTAAACAATGATACACCTATACCAATTGGTAAGTCTCTTTGGGGATTCACCACCTGCAATAAAACAAAGAAATTATATTAGTAAAGAGACATGACCAATAGAAATAATAAATACACAGACTAGTTTGTAATTACCTCTTCAGCTGTGCTTGTGACTGCATCAAAACCGACATATGAGAAAAACACCGTTGCAGAGCCAGCAACTACCCCGTTAGCTCCAAAAGGGAGATACCTGACAATTCAGAAGGATTTTGTACTTGGTATAGTATGAATCTTAAGGGTAAGATTATATTGTAAATCAGACGGAACACTTTCAAATTATTACTCGCCAGGAATTTGATATCCAACCCACTGAGTCTTGAAACCAACGTATCCACCGGCTACTATGATAAAAAGCAAGGCTAGAACATTTATGGTTGTAATTACACCTTGTGCCAATGAACTCTACAAAAGCAGTATATCAGTGTAACATATGAAAACAACAATAACAATACCCAATCCCGCCAAAGTATGAATTATGAAAACAAATAAGATGAAATTAAGTTAAATAATTATAAAAATACTTAATCCGTTCCAGAAGATTACCTCTTTGATTCCCGTACACAGTAGTCCAGTTATAATGAAGACTAAAACAGCAGCAGAAGGATCAACTACAATTCCAAGAATGGTGGGACGAGCTAAAAAAGCAGGCAGGTTATCTTGACCACCAAAAAACAAGGCCTAAAGATATATTGGTTCAAAATAGAAACGAAATATTTTTTAGGATTGAATCTTATATTGATATTGTATCAGAGACACAATTTATAGATCCGAGACAACAAATTAACCGAACCATATTTGGAGATATGCCACGCGCAACAGCTGCTCCACCAAGTGAATACTCCAATATTAGAGACCAACCAATCAACCAAGCAACACTGAACGCGAATGCAATATAAACGTCCATTAACAAAAGAACCAAATATCGAATTGAAGTAACATGTTTCAAACCTTAATGTTTAGTTGATTGTGATATCATTAAAATTTTAAAATGAAAGATTTCGATATATGAACTTACCCTTCACCAACACATAGATATGAATAGTGATACGCACTACCAGCAGATGGACAACGACAAGCAAGTTCTGCATAACACAATGCAGAAAGCCCAGCAGCTATTCCAGCAATGAGAAATGATATCGTAATAGCAGGCCCTGTTTGCTCTTTAGCAACTGTTCCAACAAGAATATAAACTCCAGCTCCAATTGTTGCTCCAACTCCTAATAAGATTGGTTTCAAGTTAATAAAAAGAAGTATACACATCACCCAAACACCAGGAATACATATACACACTTTCTTATTATGTAAAACTCGGACATGGTTTGAGAAATGTATTCGACTATTAGTCAAACTTCCCAAATTCAAATAAGCCCACAAAATAAGCTAATCCAAACAGTCAAACACCTACTATCCTCGTATATCAAAAACTTTTTATTCATGAAAATGGAAAAATAGAGGTCATTAATCATTACGACATATGGATGACTTGCTGGGCCATGGCCACCCATGAAGATTGTAACAATGTATAGTATTTGTATTAGCCAATTATAAGTTAGACAAATTCATGTCATTTTAGCCCAACCCAAGGAAAATTTACATTAGCTAATTTGTTTACCACCTATGTTATATAAATGATGACCGGTTGTATTATTGATTTTTTATGGTACATCTCGGCCTACCCATAAGTGAAATCTTGATTACCCACAATGACAATGACATACAAGATCACTATCCTCTTTCAATTATTCCACAAAAAGGTGTAAATTGGCGGGAACACCCTAACCCCGAGTGCCTTTTGGCACCGGCCATTGTCCACCCCACAAGAAATAGTTCCGGCAACTCTGCTGGCCTAGTGGGGGGCACCAACTGGAGTGAGCACGAGTCAAGACTCGGACCCTTGAGCTCTTATTCCACAAAGTCTCTCGAGTGTGCCCATAGGTTTTGCGGAGGTGGGTACCTATATGAAGCAAATGCCAAAGATGGGACTTGAACCTGGGTCAATTGACTCAAATACAAGTACTCCAACCATTGGACTAATGGGGTGTTTGGAACCACCACCAAATGGCCTAGTGGTAAGGTCCTTGACTTTCAAACAAGAAGTCAAGGGTTCAAACCTCACTAGGTGTGTACATTTGGGGGTCGCCACAAGGGGTAACCTTAGGGGAGGTTGTTTCCCTCGGAGGTCTCGGTTCGAGGCTTGCCAATGGGGTTTTCCTCCTAGGCGAAGCGGAAAAAAGGAGTGGGGTTTATTCCTCAAAGGCGAAGGTTCGAGGAAGGCATATTGTCCGCTTGGATGTCACTCCACGACTCGAACCACTAACTACTAACTAGGCGTTCTAAAAAAAACTATGGGGTGTTTGGACTTTGGATTAGCTTATTTGACTATGAAAAAGCTCATAAACTCACTTTTTTTTTTTGGCTTAGGTGGAAAAAATGACATTAGGAACTTTTGGAACTCAAATAAGCCTCCACTCCCCAGTAACACAAAAAAAATCAATATATCTAACAGATATAAATAAGCAAATAAATTACCAATGGCAATAAGATCAATAACAGACAAGCGCTTAGCCAACTGAATCCCATCAGCTTTATTAGCATCATCAACTTTCTTTCTTCTTACTAAACATCCCACAAACCCACCGCTCACTTTTTCCATAACTAACTTTGTATCATAACTGAATGTTTTTAGGGGATTAGAACCCTAAATAGCGTAATATGTGGAGGCTCAAATACATGTTTTATACAGTAGTATTTTTTATTTTATAAGATGGTACGTGTAGTGGCAGAATATGTCGTGTAGTTTAATTATTTGAAAATGATTGTGTGATACGTATCTCATCCAATCTTATCCTGCATATCTTTATACCGGTTAATGTTATTTTAATATTTTTTTACTTGTGTTGTACTGTAATTTTTTTATTTTATTTTATTTTATTATTATTTTTTTAATAGTTTTGTGTAGTTATTTATTTTTTTCTAACTTTACTTGACCGATTTATTCTTAATCCGGTTAAGTAGGAGCGTGTACTCAAAGATAAAATGATCAATTAATACAGGGAATGTCTAACCAATGCCCTAATAAATAGTTATAAGGGCATTGGTTAAGATTTGTCTCTTGTGATTTTTAGTTACACAAATGGTTCTTATAGTTAACACATAATTACATATTTGGATGGGGCGCGTAAATAGTTATTATAAACCAAAAAACAAAATCTTATTAATAACGCCTCCGGACTGGTTGGGACATTCCCATTAATATATGATCACACAATTGATAGGATTTTTTTTATTTTTTATTTTTTTTAAGAAATTATCTTAGTTTATTTTATTTCATCAATTAATTTGGATTTATATAGAGTTTGAAGATAAACGAGCAACAAACTGCCCCGCTAGCTTTTTTTGGATAGTAAAACTAATTCTCTTAAAAACAACATTTGTCAATCTAGGTGTCATAACATTATTCTGCATAACACGTTAAACTCTGTTGAGAAAGTTCCACTGCGCAGTGCAAGAAAACCAAAAGTATCAACGCGAAAAGAATAAAAACATGTTGATTTTCAATTCACGCTTTCTCGTGCTTTACCACTTTGTACGAGACGGCTTCAAAGCAGTCTGTCCTACTGTAAAACCCCAGCTACTCAAACCCACGAGAGGAGAAACCCCGGTTAGATCCACATACGCATGTTTCCCTCCAACTCATCCAAAAACCAAAATGTATGCCGGTCTAAGTGTGGATCTTCCATCCAACGGGTTAATCAAAAAGTTTACACGTGCTTCTTTCTTGGCAGAAATCTCGGCACGCCTACATACTTCAAAAAGGACGTCCCTAACCATATTGTGTATATACTTGAAGCCCGGGAGCTCTTTGCAATAAACCGCATGTTCCCAAATGAATCCAAACATACCTTGCGATAAACTGTGCATATCTTAGCAACCGAAAATAAATTTGTTAGTTTATTAATAATCTAAGTTATTGCCTATTTTAATAGAGGAACAAGCTTTGAATTAGTATACTTGGTAACTAAGTTAATTTAGTAAACAAGCTAATGTTTTTTTTTATAAATAGAGTTCATTAGCTATGGGTTTTTGTGAGGAGGTGAGAAATAGAAGAGGTCTTATGAAAGTCTCTCTCTGTCTCTTGTGGTGGTCTTAGTGATTCAATAACGACAGAGGCAAATTCCATTATTGTAATAAACTGTTGAGAGTAATGTGAGGATATTCAAAAGTGTCGAGAGCTGAGAGTCTCCAATTTTGTAATATCCTTCATATAGTGGATGTTAATTGGCATATGGGTCTCGAGGTTTTTACTTTTCTCATAGAGGTATTCCAAATGTGTGTGTATCATTTTCTTTTTTTTATGTTGACTATCGTTGTATGATCAATTATCGTGGGTGTAAGATCTCAAAAAGTGGTATCAAGAGTCGAGATTCGAGAATAAGTAATCATACAAGTTAGACGAAGCCATTACGAGAAGAACAAATACTTTATGTTTCGTTCGTCATATTTTGCGCAACGGTGATAGAAATGTAGAATTGACATTGTGCGTTCGTTGTATGATCAATTATCGTGGGTGTAAGATCTCAAAAAGTGGTATCAAGAGTCGAGATTCGAGAATAAGTAATCATACAAGTTAGACGAAGCCATTACGAGGAGAACAAATACTTTATGTTTCGTTCGTCATATTTTGCGCTACAGTGATAGAAATGTAGAATTGACATTGTGCGTTCGTTAACGGTTGGATCTTCGTGATTTTTGGGCAGGATGACAAGACCCATAGATCTACAATCTCACCGGGGGGATCGGTCTAGATGTACTTGTTAATACAAATAAATCGTAAAAACGTTTATTTATATTTAGCGATCTCTTTGTGTTTTGTTGATGACAAATATAAAGTTATCATAAGTAAAATTATAAGGATACATGTTATTTTTGGAAAAAATTTATATATATAATCATTTAACATTAATTGTTGTAATGATTCACTTATTGTAATAGTTTATTAGGATAGGTAAAAACTATAACCCTTGACCCATACCCATGGAGCATATCCATAACCCATGGAGCTAACCCATGACCCATTGACTAGATGCGTTGCATCTTCTAGATACATTGTATCTATTTGGATACCCATGGTCCAAAGTCTATGACCCATGACCCATGACTCATGACCCATAACCCATTTAGGAGGAGCGTCCTATGGATCCCTCAGTTTACACTGGACGGATCCCTCATGCAAGGGATCTGTGGGATCCGTGCAACAGTGGTAAGTTTTTGCCTATAAATAGAGAGTCATTTCTTCATTGTAACTTACCCCCTCTTCTTACAAAATCTCTCATTTATTCTTTCATTATTCTAATCTCAGATCTCTTGATCTATATAGTAGTTCTTCTTTCTTTTGTTGTGATCTCATATAGGTCCTTCTCTAAGGCGAGATCACTAGATACTACAAGTCATCCAAGCAAAGGGTCCTTGATTGATTTGTTCCTCCACAAGATTTCTATAGCAAAGATCTTGTATTTCTTATTTCACATAGTTGTTGTGTTATAGTTGTGTTGGTTTGGTCCTCCATGTTAAGGACTCAGTATTTAGCTTTGTACCGGAAAAAGTGTAAGCGGCATTGTGAAGGCTTCTCCGCCAAGTTGAAGGAGTTTGTTGACATAGTGCTTGAACTCTCGAGTAGGTGACTCTGGGAGTGGAGTAGGGCAAGGAAGGTGTCCTTGTAGCCGAACCACTATAAATCGGTTGTGTCATTTCTATCATTTACTTTACTTGCTTTTCTTTACTTGCATTACTTATAGATTTATACTTTCTATCCATCCATACGATTTCACATAATATCGAATCTAAAGTTTTTTGAAACTAAATTAAAATCGGCAAAACTATTCACCCCCCCCCCCCCTTCTAGTTTTCCACAATTGGCATCAAGAGCTAAGTTTACAAAAAATTTAAAGTAAATAGTATTTTAAAAACTTTTCGATCACAATGGGTTCTGAAAATTATAAAGAAGGGCAATCTATGCAACGACCTCCACTACTTGAAACTAATGGTTTTATTTATTGGAAAAATAGATTTGAAACATATGTGAAGTCAAAAGATATTGATCTTTGGTACATCATTGTTGAAGGCGACTTTGAAGCCACTACAAAAGATGATAAAACCGGAAATTTAGTAAACACACCTGATGATCAACTTTCCGATGATCAAAAGAAAAAGCTTTTCAAAAATAGTGAAGCTAAAATGGTTTTATACAATGCTTTACCCAAAAAGGAATTCGAAAGAATTTTTATGCTTAAAACCTCTAAAGAAATTTGGAATTCTTTAGTTGTAACTAATCAAGGAAATCAACAAGTTAAAAATAATAAAATATATTTGTTTGTTCAACAATATGAACAATTTTCAATATCGGATGAGGATACTATAGAAAATTATTTTGCTAACTTTAATACTATAATTACATCATTACAAGCACTTGATGAGTCTTTTTCTAGTCGTAATCATGTTAGGAGATAGCTAAGGGAACTTCCATCCAAGTGGAGATCAAAGGTGACGGCTATCGAAGAATCAAAAGACTTGTCAATCCTCACCCTCGACGAACTCATAGGAAATCTAAAGGTCTATAAGCTTGTCCTCGCTAAAGATTCCGAAGCCTCAAAAGAGAAGAAAGAAAAGCAAAAATCTCTTGCCTTAAAAGCCAAGAAGATCTCAAGCAATGAAGAAAACTCTTCTTCGGATAGTGATGACGAAGAATATGCTATGGCGGTAAGAGATTTCAAGAAGTTCTTTATAAGGAAGGGAAGATATGTCAAGCAACCATATGACGACAAGAAAGGGTTCCGGAAAAGCAAAGACGACAAGAAATCAAGGGATGAACGCGCATGTTTTAAATGTGGGGACCCTAATCACTTCATTAGCGAGTGTCCCAAACGTGATGAATAAAAAGCATTCGTGAGTGGTTCGTGGGGAATGAGCGAGGAGGAGGACGAAGAAATTTGTCTCATGGAAACTGACTCAAACGAGGTATGTTTCGAATCTCTCTACTATAGTAGCTCATCATTAGATGATGATTCATTACATCGTGAATATGATAAACTTTGCAAAATTAGTCTAAAAGTAATTAACAAAAATTAGATTTTGAAAAACAAAAGTGAACATTTAGAAAAGGAAGTCATTGAGTTAAAAGGGAAATTAAAACGTTTAGAAAAGGGTAAGATAGCTAGTGGGGAATGTGAGCTTTGTGTTCAACTTCAAACACTAGTTGATAATCTTGATTCCAAGATTGCTAGAATGAGTACTAATACTCTAGATATGATATTAGATAGTGTTAAAATAGGTAACAAGCAAAAAGGTTTAGGTATTCAGCAACTTGATGCATCAACTAGCGAAAATAAAGAAACACAATTCGTCAAAGCATTAGAAAAACAAGCCACTGTGGTCACGGATCCCATGAAAAGGGAACCGTCTAGTATAAAACCAGAGATCTGTGGGTCTGCTGATGTAAACAGTAGGAATAACATAGCTATTTCATCTAGAACCGACTTTGTTATTGTTAATAAGAAGAAACCAACCCACGTTACTGTTAGACAACCACAAAATCAAAGTTTTATGAGAAACAAAGGTCCTTCGTTTTCAAAACCAAACACATTTATAAGGAGACCTAACAATGTTTATCCGAGAAGTAACCACCAGCAAATGGGATGGAATTCTAATGTACAAAACGGCTTTCCATTTCAAAACTTTACACCTTGGAATGCATTCTCACCTTTTCCATATATGCCTAACATGAATGAAATGTATAACACTAATGGACCCATGAACAAATGGGGACCAAACTTTTGAGTTAATTGTTTTCTTAGGTGTGCTTAAAGGTCGACCTAGATCTGAATGAATGGATCAAGGATAGCCGGTGCACGAGGCACATGACCGGTAACAAAGACTTGTTTTCCACATATGAATCCTACAATGGAGGAAATATGGTATTTGGTAATAGCAAGAGTAAAATCATCGGTAAAGGTACAATCTCTAACAAATCCTTAACCATTAACGAGGTATGTCATGTAGAAAACCTAAACTTCAATCTTATTGGTATAGGACAAGTATGTGATAGAAAGTGTAGCGTACTTTTTAGTGAAACCGGAAGTAAAATATTGAAAAATGGTATAACCATAGGAAGAGGCATTAGAAAACATGGAGTCTATGTCATTAAAATCGGTAATGAACCTAAAGACAAACTTTTTCTTACTTCTATGGATGATACTTCGACCCTATGGCATCGAAGATTGGTTCATGCCAATATGCGACTTCTTCAATCGCTATCATCTAAAGAACTAGTAAGAGATCTACCACAATTAAAATACGAACATCACTTTTGTGATGCTTGTAACGTAGGAAAACAAGTCCATGCTAGCCATAAGGCTAAAAATATGGTCTCGACTACTAAGTGTCTAGAACTACTTCACATCGATTTATTTGGTCCATCCGCTATTCAAAGTTATGGAGGTAACTACTATACTTTGGTCATAGAGGATGATTATTCTAGATACACTTGGACTAAGTTTTTAAAGAATAAAACTGAAACGTTCGATTATTTTGAAATATTAAGTAGGAAAATCCAAAGACAATTAGGAAGTCCTATAGTGTCTATTTGAACAGATCATGGTAGGGAATTTGATAATGAAGTGCAATTTGGAGCTTTTTGTGACACTAATGGTATTACTCACAATTTCTCGGCTCCTCGCACTCCACAATCAAATGGGGTAGTTGAAAGGAAAAATAGAACCCTACAAGAAATGAGTCGCACCATGGTAAATGAGCAATCTATTCCTCAAAAATTTTGGTGCAATGCCGTTGATACATCAACGTACATACTTAACCAAGTCTTAATTAGAACATTCTTAGGTAAAACTCCTTACGAGTTACTTCGAGGCAAGGAGCCCTACGTTAGAACATTTTAGAGTCTTTGGTAGCAAATGTTTTCTACTTAACACTAAAGATTATCTTACTAAATTTGATCCTAAATCAACCGAAGGTATCTTTTTAGGTTACTCTCTTAATATTAAAGCATATGTTATATTAAATAAAGAAACAATGAAGGTTGAAGAGTCATTAAATCGTAAAAATTGATGAAAGTCCACCTAAACCTTCCCAACCTCTTGTCGATGACGAGAGAATCGAGAGTGAAGCCATAGAAATCAAGGAAAATATAAAGATGAATCATTAAACAAAGAAATAATCAATATTAAATAGTCTAAAGATCACCCCGTAGATAAGGTCATAGGAAAGTTGAATGAAAGAACCTTAAGATCTCAAGTCCAAAACCAAAGTAGTTTATTTTGTTTTGTCTCAACCATAGAACCTAAAAATGCACAAGAAGCCATAAAAGATGAAAGTTGGGTAATGGCTATGCAAGAAGAGTTAAATCAATTTATTTCTAATGATGTTTGGACGCTTGTCCCTCCACCTAATAACCAAACCATAATAGGAACTAAATGGGTATATAAAAACAAGTTAGATGCAAACGGTGTAGTGTCTAGAAACAAAGCTAGACTTGTTGCCCAAGGGTATAATCAACAAGAAGGCATAGACTTTGATAAGACCTATGCCCTCGTGGCTAGATTAAAGTATATAAGAATACTTCTTGCTTATGCTTGTGCTAATGATCTTAAGCTTTTTCAAATGGATGTTAAAAGTGCTTTTCTAAATGGATTTATTAATGAAGAAGTCTATGTGGCTCAACCTCCGGGCTTTATCGATTTCGAAAAACCTAACTACGTGTTCAAACTAAAGAAAGCTCTTTATGGTCTTAAACAAGCCCCAAAAGCTTGGTATGATAGACTCAAAACATTTTTAATCAAAAACAACTACACCATGGGTTAGTTGATAATACTTTTTTCACCAAGAAAAAGGATTAAAAAATATGTTGACGATATTATATTCAGATCGACTTGTCAAGACATGTGTGATGATTTCTCAAAGATCATGCATGATGAGTTCAAGATGAGTATGTTAGCTTCTTTCTTGGTCTACAAATTAAGTAACTAGAAGATGGTATCTTCTTTAATCAATCTAAATACATAAAAGAAATGCTTAAGAAATTTGGTTTAGAAGAGTCAAAACTATGGAAAACTAGAAGGGGGGGGGGGGGGTGAATAGTTTTACCAATTTAAAACTTCCTTTTAAATATTTAGATCGACTTATGTCAATCTATGTGGTTGTTTATGTTGGACGTTGATAGATAGATATATAAACGTTTAATGAAAGATAAAGAGTAAGAAGCACATCACCACGACACAAGTATTTATAGTGGTTCGGCTACAAGGACACCTTCCTTGCCCTACTCCACTCCCCGAGTCATCTACTCGAGAGTTCGTAAACACTACACCAATCTCCTTATGGCGGAGAAGCCTTCACAACGTCGCTTACACCTTTTTCCGGTACAAAGCTAAATACCGAGTTCTTTCACACCAAGGTAAACCACACCTATCACAACGTCGCCTACCCTTTATACGGTGCTAGGCTAACCACCGAGTTCTTTCACTCCAAGGAGAACTAATCCTATCACAACATCGCCTACCCTTTATTAGGTACTAGGCTAAGCACCTAGTTCCATTACTATGGAGGAACTACTACCCATCACAACACAACACTTAATCTCAAGGAGATCCACTCCTTGTTACAACACCATCAAGGATATCACCATCCTTGGAAATAAACAAATGCTTATATGTATAATGATGCACCTCATCGATTACACGACCTAGGAATTCTTCCCTAACGCCACTTGATTTGATTCCTATGCATCCTTCACTAATGCCTTTGACTTGACACCTTTAGCATTCTTCACCAATGCTTTTGACACTGACGTTAAGCACCTTTCACTAATGATTTTGTCTTGACTCTTTCGGCATCCTTCACTAATGCCTTTAACACAACATCTACGGAGGAATAAAGAACTATCAACAAGAGAACCTCAGTTGTCTTGATGATGACGAAGCATGACAACTCATGGACTTGAGCTTGCTCGACTTCAAGAAGTGGTGATCTCGCCTTTAAGAGGAACCTAGAGAATCACACAATAACAAAACACAAACTACATATAAAGATCCCTTAGGATCAGTGGTTAGAGAGGTACAATACTTGGAGAAAGTATGTGTTGAAGTGGTGAGCCAAAAGGAAGAAATTGCTCACTATTTATAGAGGAGAAATTTCACTGTTCCCCGGATCCCACGGATCCCTCCCACAAGGGATCTGGATAGCGTAAAGCTAGGGATCCGTGGGACACTCCTCTTTACCAATGGGTATTTTTGGTTATGGGTCATGGGTCATGGGTTATGGGTTGATCCATGGGTTTCTTTCTAGATTCAATGTATCTCTAGAATACAATGAACCTAGTTAAGTGGTTTGGACAAAACCATGGGTTATGGGTCAATACCATTTGTTAGTTTTTACCCATTTTAGTTATATACTTGTTTTTACCCATTTTAGTATATACTTGTTTTTACCCATTTTAGTATATACTTGGTTAAGTATGTAAACACTAGTTTTTGTACATATGTATATCTAAATCATAAAATCACTTATACTTGTTTTAGTGTTTTATGTGAAAATGTAAGTGTGTTAGAAAACTATTGGCTCAAACAGTTTACGTATTTTATTTGTTTCGTTAAACTGATTTTACGTTTGTTATCGACAAAACATTAGAAGATCGTAAAATATAAATAAACGTTTTTACGGCTTATTTGTATTAACAAAAACCTATAAGAACTCCTATGTCATCCGATACTAAACTTACAAAAGATGAAGACGGTGAATCCGTTGATAATACCAAATGCCGGGGTATGATTGGTAGTCTACTCTATCTTACGGCTAGTCGGCCGGATATAATGTTTAGTGTTTTTCTATGTTCTAGGTTTCAAGAAGACCCTAAAATCTCACACTTAGAAGCCGTCAAAAGAATATTTAGATGTATTAAGGGTACTACTCAATCAGGATTATGGTATCCTAAGGGAACGGGGGTAGAAACAATTGTATATGCAGATTCTGACCATCCAGGTGATTATGTTGATCGAAAAAATACAAGCGGTGTGCGTAATTTTATGGGATGTTGTTTAACATCTTGTTTCTCAAAGAAGCAAACGACATTGGCCATTTCAACAACCGAAGCTGAATATGTCTCCGCCGGCAAAGCGTGCCAACAAGCACTATGGATGAAACAAGCGTTAGTTGACTACGACATCCATCTAAGTGATATAGCCATTCTATGCGACAAAAAAGGTGCTATTGACTTAAGCAAGAATCCGGTGTTGCACTCCCGCACCAAGCATATAGAGATCCGTCATCACTTCTTAAGAGACAATATTCAAAAGGGGAACATTTCTATTGAGAAGGCAGCATCCGAAGACAATATAGCCGACGTCCTCGCCAAACCATTGAAGCGGGAACAATTCAACTTGCTTCGTCTTGGTCTTGGTCTCATGGAACAATCGTCGTAATTTACTTCTCAACTCTACAAGGTATGTAAAAATTGGCCTTCTTCTTTTCTGAGTCTAGGATCTCTATTTCACACACAACTCACAAACAATACGGGAATTTTCAAAACCCAAGGTAAATTTTATTTACAACATGTAATTTCATATTTATTTTTCTCAACTAAAAGATAAGCATTTCCTTCAAACAAGAAACGTTTTCGAAATGCTTTCTAAAAGATACTTCTTCCCGTATCATTTTCATAAAAGCTATTTCTCACGTCTAGGACAAACCTTTTTCATTATTAATACAAAGTAAAAACCCGTTTTCATTGCATCTCATGTCTTTTGAATGCTAAAGGGAACACATAACTAATATATGTTTTCGTGTACATTTATTTAAGCAACAATGAATTTAGGAGCACTCGGGTTATCTCACATAATAGTATGCTTTTTTCACTTTTAGTCTATTTTTCTTTTTCTTTTTAGGAGTCGAGATAACCGCAACTCCAAATAGTTTGCATATAGGCACACACTAGGCACAAATGTTTCCAAAAGGAAAATTTTGAGCTGCCTGAGTCACCAGTACCACGGATCCCAGCATTAACGTTGGACTTCCCTCAAGGGAAGGATCCGTGGGAACCGTGAGACAGAAGCTGAATTTCTCTTCTATTTTTCTCACTTTGGCTATAAACCTTAATATTTTCATCATTTTACCTCTTTCACTAATGAGCATATTACTTAATGCTTGTGTTCTCATGATCACATGCCTTAAATTCATATTTAATCATTAGATTTTAGTCTATATTTTGGGTTAAGCATTCATTACAATGCACTATTTTCTCTATAAATAAGGTTCCCAAAATGCTTGCATATCCATCACTCTCAACCTCACAAACAATCATCATCATGTCATCCAAAAGATCTCCCAACATTGATGAATCACCTAGTGCAAACAACCCTCTTCAAGAAATCCAAAACTTTATCCTACCACCTTCCGTAGTACCACCACCCAAATCTAGAAAAACCGTACGGATTAGCATCCGGCCTTGTTGTTTAGCCAAACCATTGTCAAATAATTCATCACCAACTACTCATTCACCACAAAATGGTTCCATACTAGCACCTCCCTCATCTCCAACAAGCACACCACCATCATCACCTATCAAGTCTCTACCTAAGACCACTCTATCGGAACTCCTTAAGACTCCAAAAACACTCCAACAAACAACCTAAAAGAACTAGTCTTTCAAACACCACCCACATCTCCAAACACAATTTACAAAGACCTTGTAACTTCACCACCTTTAGCTCCCATTGTATTACAAGAACATCTAGGTTCTTTTCCACCGCCACTTCCAAACATTCTGGACTTTGATCCATATTTTCTAATTTTTCCACCACATCTTCCGCCTCCCACAAATCAAACTAACCCGGAAACCATCCACACACATTACCCACATCATTTACATTGTGAACATTGCCAATCCACTAAGGAACTTGCAATGGAAATTAGGGACGAGATGCGATTCATCCTTAACCACATCCTTGATCGCATCAACATCATCACTCACCAAAACTTCCATCCTTAACATTATGCAAGCATGGAAGGAATGATATTACTATTTTCTCTATTTTTTATTTATTTTGAGTTAGTTTTAAAGAACAAACCTTCTTCTTAGTTTTTACATGTTTGTATGTGGCCTATATACCACTACACTTTGTTATTTTATTACAAGGCGTTGTTTACATACCTTGGCTCTCCATCTTGTTTCTCGTCAATCACAAGATTTTATTGCATGTTACTACTAACGTTTTCTTTGTTGGATTTATATTTTCTCACTTGACGCCCTTTTCTAGGGGGAGCTACCATCAAGGGGGAGTTAGTGATTCGTGGATCATATTATTTCTCCACACTTTATTTCTTCGTTAGGGTCGCTTTTTGTTTCGACAAAAATGGGGAGAAGAAGTAAAACTTATGCTTTCAAAACATACATCTAATCTTAAGTTTTACTCATCATAACATTATGTTTTGTCATCAACAAAAAAGAGGAGATTGTTAATACAAATAAATCGTAAAAAAGTTTATTCATATTTAGCGATCTCTTTGTGTTTTGTTGATAACAAATATAAAGTTATCATAAGTAAAATTATAAGGATACATGTTATTTTTGGAAAGCATTTATATATATATAATCATTTAACATTAATTTTTGTAATGATTCACTTATTGTAATAGTTTATTAGGATGGGTAAAAACTATAACCCATGACCCATACCCATAGAGCATATCCATAACCCATGGATCTAACCCACGACCCATTGACTAGATGCATTGCATCTTCTAGATACATTGTATCTATTTGGATACCCATGGTCCAAAGTCTATGACCCATGACCCATGACCCATAACCCATTTAGGAGGAGCTTCCTATGGATCCCTCAGTTTACACTGGACGGATCCCTCAAGCAAGGGATCCGTGCAACAGTGGCAAGTTTTTGCCTATAAATAGAGAGCCATTTCCTCATTGTAACTTACCCTCTCTTCTTACAAACTCTCTCATTTATTCTTTCATTCTTCTAATCTCAGATCTCTTGATCTATATAGTAGTTCTTCTTTCTTTTGTTGTGATTCTCATATAGGTCATTCTCTAAGGCGAGATCACTAGATACTACAAGTCATCAAAGCAAGGGGTCCTTGATTGATTCTGTTCCTCCACAAGATTTCTGTAGCAAAGATCTTGTATTTCTTATTTCACATAGTTGTTGTGTTATAGTTGTGTTGGTTTGGTCCTCCGTGTTAAGGACTCGGTATTTAGCTTTGTGCTGGAAAAAGTGTAAGCGACGTTGTGAAGGCTTCTCCGCCAAGTTGAAGGAGTTTGTTGACATAGTGCTTGAACTCTTGAGTAGGTGACTCGGGGAATGGAGTAGGGCAAGGAAGGTGTCCTTGTAGCCAAACCACTATAAATCGGTTGGTCATTTATATCCTTTACTTTACTTGCTTTTCTTTACTTGCATTACTTATAGATCTATACTTTCTATCCATCCATACGATTTCACATAATATCGAATCTAATGTTTTTTGAAACTAAATTAAAATTGGCAAAACTATTCAACCCTCCCTTCTAGTTTTTCACAGTACTGGTTGAGAGTTATAGCTTGTCGAATTCGCTGCTAGATTGCTGTGTTGGTAGGTTTTTTTCAAGATAAGTTTTGGTGTTTACAATGACAATGAAGATCGAGATTAAAGACGGGTTAACAATTGTAGCTAAGCCAGGGTATAACCTAGTTGTGATGTGGCTGACGTGTGGTTCAAAGATGATCAAACTTGATGGAGTATGTTGATCGCGATGGTTCCTTATGTCGAAAGTCTTCCTAACAAGGACATGGTTAGGCGACATGTCCCGGTAGAGAGAAAGCGGGGATACAAGATGATAGATCACAATCATTATCGTTAAAGAAGAGATCCACATCATTGGAGAGGTTTTAGAGATTTTGAATCAAGAGAGAATTTGGTGGCAATTGATTCACATTCATAAAATAGAGTTGTTAATTTAGTAATAATCTAAATCAATGAATTATTTTTGTTGCCTATTTTTATATGAGTTAATTATGGGGGACAAGCTTATATGTGGAATTAGTAACCTTGGTGACCAAGTTAGCTTGGTGAACAAGCTAACGTTTTTTTATAAATAGAATTCATTAGCTATGGGTATTGGAGAGGATGTGTGAAAAAGGAGAGGCCCTCCATTTTATGTGGTGGTCTCAGTGATTCGATAAAGACGGAGGTGAATTTCGTTATTGTAATCAACCATTGAGAGTGGTGTGAGGATATTTAAAAGTGTCGAGAGTTGAGCGTCTCCAATTTTGTAATATCTTTGATGTAGTGAATGTTAAGTGGCCTACGGGTCCCGTTGTGTTTACTCTCCTTAGAGAGGTATGTGTGTGTATTATTTTCATTTTCTTTATTGTTTGTTATTGTTGTGTGATCCATTGTCATGGGTGTAAGATCCCAACAACAATACACCAAAAAGATTGAAGTCAAAAGTATGATACATACCACTTAAAAAATAAGTGGTATTTTTAACTTTTCTTAATAACATATAAAGGTATTTTGCTTGTTTTTAAGAGCAAAAATTCAAACATGTAATAACTTGCAATTGATAATTAACACATACTTTGTTTTTGTTTTGTTTATTTGTGTCAAATACTTATGTAAGTGCTTTATAAGTTTTTGCAAGAAAATGGACTTTAGAAAATAGGTTTTTCCGAGAAAAATTCTAGAAAACAAAACGAAACAAATCTCTTAGGTCGACCTAACACGCAAATCGACTCTTTGTACGGTTTTTTCAAATATTTGTTAAATGTCGAAACTTAGTTTTTAAAAATTTCTAGAATTTTTATATGTCCAGATTTCCTGTATAAATTAGTATTTCATAAACCTTAATGTGGAAAACTAGAAGGGGGTTGAATAGTTTTGCCGATTTTAAGTTTAGTTTCAAAAAATTTAGATTCGATCTTATGTGAATTCGTATGGATGGATAGAAAGTATAAAGCATTAAGTAAAGTAAATAATGAAAACAAGTAAAGTAAATGATAGAGAGTAGTCACACAAGTGATTTATAGTGGTTCGGCTACAAAGACACCTTCCTTGCCCTACTCCACTCCCGGAGTTCCCCACTCGAGAGTTCATGCATTATGTCAATGATAAGGATTTAAAAGGTACACTTTTTAGGGGTCATTTAAGCCCTTAATCGACCACTTTTATATCTGTTACTGCTTAATTTCGTTCATTTTCACTTTTTAAGTTTCTTGAAGGCAAAATGCTGGAATGATGCTTATTTGTACGAAAATGAGTGAAAATGTGAAGAAAATAGCTAAAGTCAAGATCAAGACACTCAAGCTGTTGGAAACGCACCCGACGGTGTCACAGTTAAAAGGCGATGTCGTCGCTCTACTTGCGACGGCTCAGGAGTGAAATTGCTATTTTGTACCTGACAGCGTCAGGCTTTAAAGAGTAGGGCGTCACAACTCAGACGACCTAGATCCAGATTCCGACGGTGTCAGAAAATAAAGGCGACGACATCACAACTCCAACATGACGCGGTCACAAAGTTAACTTGGCCAAGACGAAACCCTAATGGCGGTGATCTGACGGCGTCACAATTAAAGAGTGACGCCGTCACAGTTGTAACTCTATATATAGAAAACGAATTTTCAGACTTTTAGAGACGTAGAATTGTGGAGTAAAACCCTAAAACGATTTTTGGTTGTTTTGGGCAGTATCTTAGGGTTTTCATACCCTATTGTACATCAAGATAAGTAGTTTACTTTATTGATTTCATTATGTCTTCGATTGTATGTGTGTATGCTTGCATGTTTACCATGTCTGGCTAATTTACTTGTGTGTTTGCTTAGATCTATGAAACCTAGTTATTGAATATTGATTGGTTGTCTCTTCTCTTAATTGTAATTGGCCTAGGATTGCAATAGGTCATCGTTGTGTTTTTAATGCTTGAGTAATCTTTGTGAACATTAGTTTATAATCGACTAGAGTTATTGTAGGTTAAAAATCCAAAGATAACCTTAGAGTTAGTTTATAAATCCTAGAGATTTTGTAGGCAATAACCTTAAGGTGTCCTCAAAGAGTTAGGGAAAAAAGCATACCCTACGACCTTAGAAGACACAACACGTTAAGAATAAGGACGTGATAATTCAACCATCAATAAAAGATAACTAGGGAGTAATAGTATCTAGTTCGACACATTTTTAATCATCATACGAGCACACATCAATTAGACATAGACTACCCCTTAGCTTAGTTAATTAGAATAGATAATAGTAGAGTAATCGGTAGAAATACCACCCCAAAAATCCAATACTCCGAGATTCGTCCTTTTAATTTTCTAAAAAATATAAAAAAGATAAAAAATAATCTTCCTCAACCCCAACCTTAGCGTAGTAACTTCTCACTAGCATTCCTATTCCCCTAGAGAACGATATCAATCCCCGAGGCTTACCCTAATACTACACTACAACGATTAGGTTCACT
The DNA here is from genome assembly GCA_910596185.1 of Chrysanthemum makinoi. Classification (NCBI taxonomy): domain Eukaryota; kingdom Viridiplantae; phylum Streptophyta; class Magnoliopsida; order Asterales; family Asteraceae; genus Chrysanthemum; species Chrysanthemum makinoi. The sequence continues at coordinate 348,297,333 of OU343222.1, forward strand.
GCCTAGGTGGTTGAAAAACTTGCTCGAAGAAAAGGAAGTTTCCTTTGACCCTGAACGCGGGTTGTACGCGTATCAAGTTTTTGGCGGCGCTGCCGGGGAATAGAATAGCTAGTTAGATTTCCACCTCGTTTAGGTTTCCTTGCTTGATTCCTATCAAGTAAGCTTTTTTTCCATTTTTAGCTTCCTCGTAGTCTATCCCCCCTCTTCGTGACCTTTGTTCGTAATCCTATCACTATTCATCATGGAAGGTGATAATCAACCACCACTCATCAACCCACCACCAAATGACCCACCAAGAGTCCGCACTCTTGGTGAATACTCTAGACCAAGCAACCTAGGCTATAGGAACACCATTGAGCTTCCCGACCAAGCTCAAACTACAACCCTGCTATCTGACACCATCCGGTTGGTGCAAAACGGATGTGCATTCCATGGACTTCGTTCCGAAGATCCTAATCAGCATCTTAAGGATTTCCTTAAAATCGTCGATTCCATCGACCTCGATGCTACTACTCGGGAGACCACGCGCTTGCGTCTCTTTAAATTCTCTCTACGGGACCAAGCTAGTAATTGGCTTGAGCGACTTCCCGCCGGCTCCATCTCAAGTTGGGATGATCTCACCACTTGTTTCCTTGCCCAACTTTTCCCACCGGGGAGAACTACTAAGCTTAGGAATGAATTCTTGATGTTCCAACAACGTCAAGGTGAATCTCTCTACGAAGCATGGACTCGATTCAAGGACTTACTTCATAAAGTCCCTCATCATGGCATTGATCTTTGGCTTCAAGTCCAAATCTTTTATGATCGTGTCAACTTCTCAACTAAGCAATCCATCGACCGAGCGACCAGTGGTAAGCTTAGTAATCTCACCACGGAAGAATCGTGGGGTACAATAGAGGACCTTGCCCTCTATGACAACGAAAGTTGGAATGACCCCCGTGAGTTGCCCAAAACCGTAAAAGCAATCTCCTTGACTCCCATTGACTCACAAACTTCCGATCGTAAGATGCGCGAACTTGAAGATCAAGTCAAATTCCTAATGAGCTCCTATGAAAATCCTAAGTCTTCACGCCAAGTGAATAAAGTCTCTTCCTTGTGTGAGCAATGTAGTGGTCCTCATGACACTCGTACTTGCACAAGACTCCCCGAACAAGCTTCCGTTGACTACGCATCCTCGTGTACCAATGGAACGAGAGGAAGATTCTCTACAACACCCGAACCTAGGACTTTCAATGATACCTGAGAAGCATGGAAAGGCAAACCCGACTTCTATTGGGGACAAACCAAAGAATTCACCTCTAATGATTTCTCATGGCCCCCCTCTCACACTAGCCAACAAAACATAGAAGGGATGTTGCAACACCTAGTTACATCCCAAGAAGCTCAAATAACCAAGCTCTCGGATCGCTTTAATCAAAACAAGCCAAGATGGATAGGAAGATAGATAACCTTTTGAAAGCTATGACCAATAGTGATAGGAAGACGACCGAAAAGGTTAATGCCATCTCGACTCATTCTCCCGAAGCTTCCGGTTTGAAAATTAAGGACCTAAGTAAGTTAGCCAAGCACGTTCAATTCGTTAATACCATCACCTTAGTGAAACCTAATAGGACCAATGACGAAGCGAACCATAAGACGGTACTTGAGGTTGGTGAGACTCCTAAGAATGAATCGACCGATGAAATAGATGAAGTAGGCAATGACTATTTCAATAAGTTTCCTACGGAAGAGGAACTCTCTCGCCACCCACACTTAGTGCGCGACCTCCGTCACATGTATGTTAGGAAAAGCCCTATGATCAAATTTGGGAACCCTTGGAATCTCAACATACCATGTTGCATAGGACATCTATTTGTGGCAAAGGCCTACATTCACCGCAAATCCCCAATAAACATCATGACTAGCACGTACTATAATTAGGTGATGAAAAAGCCTATCCCAACTAGGCAAGATCCCGATAATCCTAGAGTTAGATGTAATTTCCTTGGTAGAGTTAAGGGATTGCCCGTCTATGTAGGTAGTTTCACATATCCTACGGAGTTCATAATTGTGGATGATATTAGTACGACCATAGATCCCATCTTGTCCCACGTTATTCCAGGAAAGCCTTTTATAGAGAACACCGGGATGACTTATGATCCGTCGTTAGGAATAGTGAGAGTTAAAGATGAGACCGATAACATAGCCTACCAAATGCCGTTTAAGATTGAGAAGTTTTCATCACTTTCCAATGATGAAAAGGAACTTAAACTGTCAGTCTACTATAGGAATGAGGAGGATAAGGAGAAAGGAGTAGATTATGTGATGAATAAGATTTTCGGTTTCTATAAGGATTGTTTGAAACTAGGACTGGAATATAGAACCGATTGGGGAGAAGATGACTTCATAGAAAGGTGCATAATAGGGCACTACTATAATATGGAAAACCCCAATAGAGACCATCATGAGGAAGAAGGTGACGGTAATGAAGTCACGTAGGGGCACGACTTCGAGTCTAGCTACAAGACTCATAAATAAAGAAAAGCGCTTCGTGGGAGGCAACCCATGCTTAATTGTTTGCTTGTTTGTGTGTCATATATCTCTTCATTGATTGTTTATTCTCATGTTTGAATTTGTGAAAATGCTTTATTTTGTCTTTAACCTCGTCTTAATTACATATAAAGGTATTTTACCAAAAAGGATAAGTGTAGGGTAGATTACACACGTTTTTAAAAGAACGTTAACATGAGAATTACGATTCTTGAAAAAGATATATATGTGTGTTTGTTAGAGTCAAATGCTTGTATCGAGTCATAATGGATGTTTTGCAGAAATTTTTCCAGATTTTAAAGATATAACTTTTCCAGAAAAACGCAGCAGATCAATTTCTGTCAGGATAACCTGACGGCGTCAGGATTGCAATCTGACGGTGTAAAGAGGAGCATAAATCATTTATCTAATTTTCTCTCATTTTCTGTGCTACTTATAAATTTTTGGAATTTCTCAGGTCTTAATTTTCTAGAAAACCTGTAAACATCCATTCCACAAGCATTATATCCTAGTTAGTAGAGTCATATATAGTTTACAACTGATTTTACGCGAAGGTTTCTTCTGTTTTCTTAAAGTGTGCAGGTTTTATTTATCAAGAAGAAGATACATAAGATTGATGGAGCTTTTCACGCATACATTATTCTTGAAGAAGAATTTAACCACTACTTCACACGGATCCTACTGAGCTAATCAGGGGAGTATTAGTTTCTTTCATTTTTAATTACCTTCCATTATCATAACTTTGATACTTTCGGGGAACATTGGGGACAATGTTCAGTTTAAGTGTAGGGAGGGAGAATAAAACGAGAACTTTGAAACTATGCTTACCCTTGATTATTTTGCTAGTCCAATTTCATTTGTGTAATAAACCATGAGAAATATCGGTTAGGGTAATTTTGGCACCAAATTTAAAAATTTTCATGACATGTAGGAGTGGGCCATTAGACTTAATAAAGCGTCTCATGGATAGGAAGTTACATGACTAGCACAAAACCCTTTACCACTTAAATTCCACCCCAAAAATGTAAGGATCGCCCTTAGATTTGTAGGAATTAAAGCATTCATCTTTAATGCTTCGAGAGTCTACCGGTAGTATAATAGATTCTAGAACTTGTTTTGTGATGCATCCCGAGATCGCTAGTGAGGCTACACTTGTGTAGTTAGGAATAACTAAACGATAAGAGGCATTAGGATAACCCTTGTTTGATACCTGTATTATAATTACTTCTTCCACATCGGTTGAGTAATTCCCCCACACCCTTGCTTTGTACTCATTTTTAGTACACGATACCCCTAGTTAACCCCTCAGAGCCTATCCTTTTCGCGGTTCTCGTGATGTTTTGGTTTTTCGGAATATCAATGAAGAGCATTGTTTACAATCCATCCCCAAACGTACACCCAAATAGCCTTAGCCTACCTTGTATGCACTCACTTTTAGTGCATTATTGTTATCACACTAAACCCTTAGTTCAATTATCTAGTTATTTGCATAAGTTGCTAAGTCGAGTCATATCCTTTGTATACAGTTTTGGGAAGATTGGGACTCATGGGAAAATTTAAAATTTATGAAGTGACGGGAAGGAACATTAAATTCAAATTCCCTTTATTTATGTAATAATGTACTCCAAGTGTTTTGATCTTTTCAATTCGGTTCAAATTAGTGTTAGAGTAATAAAAACTCAAGAGATTCCTATAGCTTGGTGGGTATGAGCTGTAAAGATCGTTGTAAGCTCTTAGACGAGGTCTAATATTATATCTAGGAACACATAATAATAAAGGCGGAATATTCAAACATATAATCAATATTATTATGAACAAGGTTTTTCATAATCATAAACTAACTAACTAACTATAATAAAGATCAAAGACTTGATCTAACACTAACTAACTAAACCCTAAACCCTAGGCGTTTTCCCTACGCCTAGGTTCCCACACACACACACCTTTAGACGTCTACATCTCGTACATACCTAATAAAACTAATGACCCTATGTCTCTTTATATACTAGAGACATCTAGGGTTTACAAGAGGAATCATAATATAATTAGGAAACAATACAATTAGGAAACAAAATATTCTTTTAAGCATATCTTCTAGAATCTTCCAAATCCTCCATCTTTTTGTAGTTTCCCTTCTTGTCACTTTTAGTCCTTCATGTTTCATTCTTCTTGTTTTGTATTATCAAATCTATAATAGACCCAACAATCTTTCCCTATTTGATGATGACAAAACAAACACAGTTCTTGTACGAACTTCCCTAGACAAGTAGCAGAATTGAGATAATCAAATCTCACCATGAATGAAACAATCTTCCCCTTGACTTAAACATGTCACTCAAACATGTCACTCAAACATCTCTTCCCCTTTTTGTTATCAACAAATAGAGAACGTATGCAAATAATGATCTTGACCACCACGAACCAATATCATACTTCCAATCTAAGACTTCCAATGCTTCAAATCGCCCACCATTACGCACCATAAGAAAAATGGATCCAAAACAGTAGAAAACTTCAACTAGCAGTAGTAATAATGATCAACAATAGTAAAAATCAAACACTTCCCCTTGAGTGATGCATGTAGATGGTTAAACATTTAACAATAAGCTTCCCCGAAAACCCATATATTAACCATCTTCTTGATTCTTCAAATCTGTAAGCTCCTTGTAATGATCACTTGTGAAGAAAACCAAATATAACTAATTTGATGAAGAAGTAGAATTTCCCAAACTTGTGTCTTAAATCTGTACTATCCACGGAACTCCATACTTATACCCACAAATATAAGTAGACCGCAATCCCTTGAAAAGAATCCTCAACTAGTATGAGACACTGAGCACTACAATGTAACTCCTTCAAGTGATAGCCAATGTGTGCATAGAGCATCATAAGAAAAATCACACATTGCTAGATTCAACAAGCTAGATGATAAGAACACAAACCAAGCCATTCCACTTGATCTTCAAATAAGTGATAAATAATCCTCTTCGTAATCAATTCTTCAATAAATCAAATACGAGCCTTTTTTAAATCCTTTTAAGAACAAATAACTTCTTGTGTGTGTGAACAATAACCTGTGTGTGTGTCGTCCGACAACTAAAAATCCAAATCTGTCAAAGTATGTGTGTCGACTTCCCCTTAAATTCAAATCTTCTCGTAATAAACCATGAGCAGTACTTTGGGAAGGAGCAGTACTTTCATATAAACTGCAGTACTTTCGTATAAACTGCACTTTGAGAAGGAAACGCAGCAGCAGTACTTTGAATTAACAGTACTTTCATTAAAGCGCAGTACTTTAAAAAAAAATCGACCAGCAGTACTTTCATCTTCGTCGAAGCAGTACCTTAATAAGAACTCGAACAGTACTTTGAAAAATAATACGAGCAGTACTTTGAGGCATAAGTAGTACTTTAAAAACTCCAACAGTACTTTGCGTCCAAGCAGTACTTTCATCAAGTTCAATAGTACTTTTAATAACAAGCAGTACTTTCGAATTCCAATTTGTGTACTCCTCGTTATTATATTGGATCCATCATATACCAACATTAAAATCCAAGCTTGACCAACCATTAATCCCATAAACCAACTGAAATACCATACTCTAGGAGGGACCCAAAAAAAAATATTAAATACGAGCCTCAATAAAAATTCTGGTCACTAACCTCCACGTGAACGTCATGTGCTGTATAAACAAACCTCCAAACTATATAAGCAGCACTAGGTTTCTTTGTTAACAATCAACTTTATCCTTGATCTCACTCCAATAGAATCCCATGATAATCGCAGTGTTAACCATGTATTTTTATAAACCATGACCAGCTCTTTCATGTAAACAAACATGCTTCCAATGCTTCTTCCATCTGCTCAATATTCATTACCATTCGAATATAATAATCCATGTATACCTTGCGTACAAAATTAAAGGGCAGTACACAAAGTGAACGAGCAGTACTTTGCCAGAACCAGCAGTACTTTGATTAAACCCAACGACCAATCCATAGCTTTCAAATATCATAATCAAATTCCAAACCTGCTTCTTCCATTAAAAGTATTTTGTACGTTTAGAGCAAAGTAATAGCTACCTCCATCGTTCTATTGGCCAATCAATAAACATCACAAAGTTTGTGTGGACCACCAGTACCAAGTGTAATAGAGTAGTACTAACTGCATCATGATCAGATGTTTATGAATCGGTGCTGGGGACCAGTAGTACAGAATTGAAACGAGCATGACCTTTACTGGATAACAAAATTAGTACAATACCATCTTCATACCACAACTATAATCAATTCCTCCAGCATACATAAAATAAGATCGACCAACATCATTATCGCAAAGTAGAGAGAATTACTAGGGTTTCATCATGCTTCAAAACAAGTCATGTTCACAGCCAAGCAATCATAGATTCTGTTCTTCCCCTGAACTTCTTATGACAAACAGTAAGCAACAAGTAACAATAATCATCCCAAACCCTAAAAAAAACGATTTTCTGAAAAACCCTTCAGCAGCCAACTTCGACAGTGAATATCTTTTGACTGAAAGCTCAGATTGAAGATCCCTTCGGTGGAACGTTAGATTGATATATAGAGAACATCCACCCAAAATTTCGTTATGATCCGACGATTAACGAAAAAGTTATGATCGTTTCAAAACAATGCTGTTGTAACCTTACGAAAAATCAGCAGCAGACTTCGACTGCTTATATTTTTTGATTGAGAGCTCCAATTGACAATCCCTTCGGTGAGATTAAAGATAGATATACTAAGAAGCTCCAATTCAAATTTTAGCTCGATCCAACGGTTCAATAAAAAGTTATGCCTTCTGGAAAACAGCCCTGCAGAAAGATACGAAAATTCCAGATTCGAATTTTTTTCTTCTTTTCTCTTCGACAAACCTTGTAGATCCTAGATATCACGAGCCCCAGGCTCTGATACCACATGTAAATACTGGAACATGCATTAGAAAACAGTGGAGATTATATACTCAAAGAATGTGAGTTTGTCACTCCACAAGGGGAACACAAGTCAGTAATGGCTTGGGTTCCTCAAAGCCACTAACTTTTTCATCTTATTAGACAGGCAACCAAACGAGAGGAACTTAAAGATCATTTTATTGTTGATAGTGGTTGTTCTGTGAGCATGACAGGAGACAAGGAGTTTCTGTCAGGTGTTTTGGAGTATATTTAGCTACTAAGCTATGTTTGAGGGGAGGACTATAAGGTGTTAGTATAGTCCTGTGTATTGCTTAAAGGGAGGATGCTTGTTTATACTTAGTTTATATGAAGAAATTTGGCAAAGTACTATTTTTCCTGAAAGTACTGCTTGGAAAGTACTGCTTGGGAAAGTACTGCTTATGTGGAAAGTCTTTGTTTGTCGTATTAAAGTCTGTTCCAACGTAATATTGATGGGTAATTGATAGTAACGGTAACTTTGTTATTATAGGCTGTGATTTTTCAAATCCTACCTATAAATAACTACTTTCCGATTTTCCCTCTCATATTATTACTTTACATATTTTCCATACTTATCTTCCAATCACCATCTCTTCATTCTTCGATAAAATCTTTATTGTGTTCACTTATTCAAAAATGGCGAATCGTTTAACTGTTTCAAAACACAATATGGTGGCTAATTTGGACAAGACTGAGGCGAATATGGCTTTTTATGATATTGTTGATTATCTTACTGGGTCGCCTATTAGTTATGCTCTTTTAGTTGAACCGGATGTTATTGAACCATGGATTCAAGAATTTTGGGCTAATGCTAGAAATAACATGGAGGAGAATGAATATTATATTAGATCTATAGTTGCTTGGACGGACTATCAAGATTACAGAAGCCTCTATTCGAGAAGATTTATTATTTGGAGATGAAGATGGGGCTATTCGATTTGACAAGCAACTGATTTGGGATACTTTTAGGAATCTTGGTTATGAAGGATCTTTGACAGAACAAACATTCAAGAAAGCATTATTCTGTCCTCAATGGAAGTTTTTGATTCATGTCTGCTTCATTGCATAAGTTCTAAAAGTACTTCTTGGGAGCAGTTTGGGTCCAATATAGCATCTGCAGTGGTTGGACTAGCCACTGACAGAGTGTTTAATTTTTCAAAGCTTATTTTGGATGGGATGCTATCACATATATCCTCTGGGTCAAAATGGGTGATGTACCCAAGGTTTGTACAGGTTTTCTTAAACAAGCAATTGGCTGATGTTCCAAAACCTGCTGCTTTGTTACCTGTCATTGTGCAACAAGCCAAAATCTTTACATTTATGGCTAGGCGAAGTGCTTTGTTCAGAGGTGGAGATATTCCATTAACTAATACAATGATGGAAGTTGTTCAAGCTGTACGTACTGAAGCTGGAGAGGATGAAGAAAGCGAAGGTCCTGATTCTGTACATGGTACTGCTTCACAAAGTGCTGCCTCACAAGGTACTGCATCTGCAAGTACTGCTTCTATTGAAGGTACTGCATCTGCAAGTACTGCTTCTATTGAAGGTACTGCATCTTTACAGGGTACTGATTCTCCAAGCCCTGAGGTTCAAGCAGAGATTGAAAGCACACCTACTGCATCTCCACAACACTCTGTTCATGTTTCAGAGGAACATTCACATCTTCAAGGTGATGATCATACTATACCTCATGACGGTTTGACTTTGGATAATTATGCTTTGACAAGGGAGCTTGTTAGGTTGAACAAGACTGTTGAGTTTCAAGCTAAAGCGCTTAGGAAATTGAAGCGTAAGTATATCTGGTTGAGGAATTTTATTAAACCATATATTCAAGGTTTCAACTTATGGGTTAAAGAGGAAAACAAACGTCGTAAACAACTTCGAAAGGAATTAAAACGAAAGAAGGTTCCTAAATCATCTTCTGTCAACTTGGGGAGGAATTTAGAAAAGGAAAATTTGAAAGAAGATGTTGCGAAGAAGAAAGAATCTGTAAGTACTGCAGAAAAGATTATTTCAGATTCTGAGGAAGTGCAAGTTCAAAGTACTGATATTCAAAGTACTGAATATCAAGGTACTGAACATCAAGGTACTGAACATCAAAGTAATGTTTTTCATGATACATCTAGGCAAGAAGTGATAACACCAAGGGTATTGAATTTTGAAAAAGATGCTGGTCCTTCTAAAATTGTTATAGAAGAAGAGGAGGAAGCTACATTCAAACCCATTCATTCTGCAAGTGATGATGAATTAATTGCTACAATATTAGATTTGTCACAACCAAGAGGAGGAGTTACTATTAGAGATGTACAAGAAGAAGAACAACCAAGAACATCTCAACCTACAATTGATCCAAAAGATAAAGGGAAAGGTATTATGGTTGAAACAAAGAAAAAGAAACTCACTTTGGCAGAACTTAGAGCAATTGAAGTTGCTAGGAATGAAGCTGCAGCTAGAATAGTTCAAGAAGAGTTAGATGCTCAAGATAGAAAAGAACAAGAAGCTCAAGAAGCTCGAATAAAGAAGCAAGCTCAAAAGGTGCAAGATAAATTAGATCTGCGCTCTGAACCTTTACATTCCCTACACCATTAGATATATGCCAAGAAGACCTAATTTAGCTAAGGATAGGAATGCTATGATGGCTTATTTAAAAGGTCGAGGATATAAGGGTTTGCAGAAGTTAAACTATGTTGATATGAAAAGACTTTATGATGCTGAAACAACAGCTTATAAGAAGAGTGTTGTTGATATTAAAGACTTTAGAGAAGAAGCTCATTGGACTGAATCTGAAAGGAAGAAGAGCGTAAAGAGAAAAAGAAATCTGCGAGTTACAGATGTTCAGGTTTTCAAAAAGAAAAGGTTGAATTAAGATCTGAGACTAGAGATGAATTGAAGAATTATCTCAGAGTGGTAGATTTTGATTATACAACGGAAGATGATAACATGAAGATGAACAGATCAAAGATCAGTGTTTTTAAAGTTGTGAAATCCAAGAATGGAGATTATATGATTTTTCATAAAGAAGATGAAAGCTTCAAAGTTTTCAAAGGCTATGGGATTTACTGCATATTATAGATAGAGTAGACCTATTCTACTTATATCATGTTGTGAAGGCTTACTTTGAAAATAATCCATTGGAAGGGATTGGTTTGATTTTACATTGTGATCTTATAACTTTATGGAAAGCGAAGAAGAGAGCACGATGATATCTAGAAGAATCAAGAAAGCTGGGAAATAGTTCTTTGGAGATTCTTTGAAGAATCTGGAGTTCATGTTTTGGAGCTGGAAAATGGAACAATGATACACATGTTTGCAGAAAGAAGATATCCTCTCACAGTTGAGCTCATGAGAAGAATGCTAGAGCATGGATTGGAAGTGGAAGAGGATAATGAAACTGCTTGCATGGTTATCAACTTGTTTATAAACGGACTACCATTCTGAGAATGATCAATAACTGGTATGAATTTTATTTGAATAAATACTTTTTGATATATCAATACTTTTATTCAAAGTACTCTTGTCGACAGTACTTTCATCAAAGTCTGTTCTTTGAACTAAACCAGTTAAATGAATTTTAGAAAAAACCTTTTGCTAATTAATAAATATTTTGAAATAAAGGTTCAATAAATGTTTTTTGTGATGATAACATCAATAGGTTATCAATCCACCATGGTTACAAAAGGATTGACTAATCCATGAGCAAACGGCTCTGGTAAAGATATATCAAATCCGTTTTTAGTTGACAACTTGCTAATAAGTTGGATGGTATTCAACTCACCATATCAGTAATGTGAAGAGTTGGCTAGCCCACAAGAAAATGGCTTGTGGTAAAGGCTGTGGAAAAACCATTATTGGTAATTAGTTCACCATTAGATATAAGAACTAACTAGTCCGAGAAGGTACGCTTTTGGTAAAGACAAAACAAATCTGTTGATAGCTGGTGGTTTGCTAAAAATCATATGGTTATCAATGTACCATGGTCTTACACACCAAAACATTTGGCTACTCCATAGAAAATGGCTTTGGTAAAGAGATCTAAATCCATTAATTTTTCAATGATTCACTTGGAAGTGATGAGAATAGTATGCAACTTAAACTGAATTAATTTACAAATTGTCATATGTTCGTGTTCTTTGAAAATATGGAGCTTCTTTGGATGCTGCTTTCGTAAAGAGAACAATTCTAAGAGATACTTTGACAAGAACAGATGTTACAGAGATAAAAGCTTAAAGACTAAGAAACAATCCATCTTTAAAAGATGAAGTCATTAAAGATATATTCACAAAGGAACTTGAAGTCAAACAAGTAGAATTCAAGTTAGGGGAGGATTGTTGGGATATGAAAGTGCTGAGGATATCAAAGTACTGAAGATATGAAAGTACTGTAAGCTGCAAAGTACTGGAAGATGTCAAAGACTCAAAGCACGCTAAAAACAAAGTCAAAGTACTGCAATATGAAGTCAAAGTACTGCAAGAACAAAAGAACTGTTATATTCGTTTATGGAAAGAATTGTATTCTATGTTTAGATTACTTGGCATACAAGGTTATCAATTGTAAACCGACTAGGATATCCTTGAGCCTATAAAAGGACTCCTAGATTGGCATTAGAGGTACGATTTCAGAAAAAAGAGTTTTAGAGTTTACGAATTAGTGTTTTAGAGAAAAGTTTGATTATCTTAGAGTTGTATTAGAGTATCTGCATAATAAGCAGATTTAAAGTTTATAATAAAAGGTTATTCTTCTTAGCTTTGTTAAGTAAATTCCGCATACTTGATAAAGATTGCTCAGTGTTTCTTTGTTAATAACTTAGGATTTATCTGAGGTTATTAAACCTTAACAAGCTAGTTAAGTTAGTTTGATTAAAGTATATCGATCCAACAAGACGAGGTCTAATATTATATCTAGGAACACATAATAATAAAGGCGGAATATTCAAACATAGAATCAATATTATTATGAAAAAGGTTTTTCATAATCATAAACTAACTAACTAACTATAATAAAGATCAAAGACTTGATCTAACACTAACTAACTAAACCCTAAACCCTAGGCGTTTTCCCTACGCCTAGGTTCCCACACACACACACCTTTAGACGTCTACATCTCGTACGTACCTAATAAAACTAATGACCCTATGTCTCTTTATATACTAGAGACATCTAGGGTTTACAAGAGGAATCATAATATAATTAGGAAACAATACAATTAGGAAACAAAATATTCTTTTAAGCATATCTTCTAGAATCTTCCAAATCCTCCATCTTTTTGTAGTTTCCCTTCTTGTGACTTTTAGTCCTTCATGTTTCATTCTTCTTGTTTTGTATTATCAAATCTATAATAGACCCAACATGAGCTTTGACTAATCAACATGACAAAGAAGATTAGTGCAATTAAATGAAACAAGTAAATAACTAAAAAATGTTGTTATCAAATCAACATCCAAACATATAGTTTTAAAAGACATGGTGTTTGTTTTTAAGAAAAACCTTCTTTGTAGTTTTCAATTAACTATGGATCGTATCAACTTTTTAAAGAACAATCTACTTCAAGAAACTTGGTAATGAAGCTCTGATGCCAATTGTGGAAAACTAGAAGGGGGGTTGAATAGTTTTGCCAATTAAGACTTCCTTTTAATCTATTTAGATCGACTTATGTCAATCTATTTGGATGTGTGTGTTAGATGTTGATAAACAAGCTGTAGAAAACTAGAAGGGGGGTTGAATAGTTTACCAATTAAAAACTTTGTTTTGAAACTTATTGAAAGATCAATTGATATTGATCTTTGGATATGTTGATGAAATATGCAAGTAATTTGTAAAGAGTAAATACGGAAAGAAATGATCAAACCACAACAAGTTGTTTATAGTGGTTCGGTCTACAAGGACTCTTTTTCCTTGCCCTACTCCACTCCCCGAGTCTCACACTCGAGAGTTTAACTTCACTAGTCAACAAGCTCCTTTAACCGGCGGAGAAAACCTTTACACTTCGCTTACACTATTTTCGACACTAAGCTAATGTCGAGGTTCTTTCCAAGGGTACAACTACTCCCACACACAATGTATTTTGAGGACTAAAATACTAACCACTCACACTCACAAGATTATGATGGTTTAATACAACAATGAAGTATGAATCAACACTAGATCATACAACACTAAACAAACAAGACTTCCAACTTCTCGTTGAAGCTTGAATGCGACTTGATCTTCTTTGCTACAAAAGAGATCACTAATATGATATGAGTTAGAAAGGTTAGAGAAGATATGTGAGAGTATAGTAGAAAGGGATTAGAAACTACTTGGCTTGGCATTGCTATTTATAGCCAAAATGGCGAGGCGTCCGCGGACCGCGGAACCCTTTTAAGGGTTCGCCCATGTACCATTTTAGCCGGTTACGGCGGCCAAGATATCAAATCTTGCCAAAGTCAACTCTATCTAAGTGAGATTGTGCAAGATATGAAGAGTACAAATCCACACAAAATATCTAATGAAATCTTCCAATGATTTCCATGATGCATCACATGATGTCATATGTTTGTATTTCTATTTTGAAATATGCTTAAGTAGTGTTTGGTTTTAAGAACCTAACACATTCTAAAAACTACTATCATACATAATGATTAGAGTCATATCAAGATGTCACTAATCATAAATGTAAATGCTTGAATGATGAATATATTGTTTGAAAAAGCTAGTTTAAATATCTATTAAACTTGACAAGCTTTAAGCTTTTATAAATTAAATTTACTTTTGTCGTTAACAAAACTTAGGTAAAGATCAAAAATATAAATAACATTTAATGACGATATTTGTATTAACAATCTCCCCCTTTTTGTTGAGGACAAAAATATAAATTTTACATAAAAAGATACAAAGTTTGTCAAGAGTTATAAAAATAGTTTTAGAACTTGAAGAGAATGATAATGAAGTGTATGATGTTTGACTTTTTCTAAAAGTCAAAGTATTCACTAGTTGATGCATGATGTTGACTTTTGCAGAAAGTCAAAGTATGTAGTTGACTTTTTTAAGAAAAGTCAAGTATTATCAATGATGTATCTATTTGACTTTTGAGAAAGTCAATATGAGTTGACTTTTGAGAAAAATAAAATATAATCAAGTTCTATATTTTCTCCCCTTTTGTTTCAACAAAAGAAGAAGCGTCTTGAATGTAAATGAGCAGAGCCATTATCTCCCCTTGATCAAAGCTCCCCCAAATTGGGTGCTTAATGGGAAGATACATGGATTGTGAAAATAAAGCTACAAAAAAATGTTAGTAATAATGATCATTCACAAGCATTTCCAAACATTATGTAAAAGTACCAACACTATAATAAAAACACCATTCATTAGTTAAAATTTTCATGAACAAAGATCATAAAAGGAGAACACAATGATGTGTTTTAGTACAATAAAAGAAAAGAAAATAAAATCCTAGGAAAAGAAGAATTAGAATGCTTCTATGACCATCCTAGTTAGATGGTGGATGAGAAAAGCGTTGAGGCGCCAAGATATGATTGAGGATGAACCTCATTTCCTCTTGGAAGTCATGGACCATAACCCGGATCCTTTCCACGGTTTGGGCGTTTGCTCTAAGTTGAGCAACCATGCCTAGGAGGGTAGAATGTTTGGGAGGTTGTGGTGGTGGTGGAATGGTAGATGTGTTGGGGATGTTTGGGGTGGTCATGATGGATGCAAGCAAAGCCTTTTGCATTTGCATAGTCCACAAGTGAATCCACCATGCCTTTGAATTGGTGGAGGTTGTGGAGTTCCGCTGATCTCTCCTCTCAGTGGGATTGGCATCCCATGCATCCCTCAATGTCCTCAAGATGAGGGACATTGATGGGGAAGTGGATGGTCCCATACAAAGGACCATGATGTCTTTGTGAATGGGGTGGAAGAGAAGAGGTTTAGGCCCTAATGGGGCGTCTGGGTCAATATATGACCGAGGTGACTCATGAGCAATCCGCTCAATTGTGCCAAATGATGGCAATGGTGGTGGATGATTTGGCCTAGGAGGCAAGTCATCCAATTCTTCCAAGAAAGGATCTGGTGAAGTTGGTGGAGTGGAGAATAACTCCATAGGCATGAGAGTAGGAGACCTTGGTGGTGAAGGTGGTGAGGGTGTTTTGGATGTTTGGATGGGTGCCGGTGGAGGTGAAGTTGGTGTTTTTGTAGGTGGTGGAGTGGTGATCACAATGTGTGATTGATTTGGTGTAGCCAAGGTAAGACTTGTATCATCTCGGATGGGAGATGAGATTGTGAGTGGAGAAGACTCGAATGAGGAGCTAAGGTTAACGAAGCAACAAGGCCTCACACTAATTCTAGCCGTCTTCTTGCAAGGTCTTGGAGATGATTTTGTCATTTTTGACTTTGGTTTTTCTTTGCTAGATGATAGTAAGAATGAAGAAGGTGTGAGGATGATTGATGCGTGCCAAACAGTCAAGCTAAATCACTCAAGCCTGCCACTTGTGAATGGTAGACCGTAATAAGCTTATTTGCCTAAGCAGAATGCAATGAAGATCACGGGAGTATAGGGTTTCCCCGGTCGTTATGTCAATGGTATCTGATGGATCACCAAACGTATATAGTGATCGAGGGATTTGAACGGAAAAGAAGGATTTGGTTTATTATAACTACAGGAAAAGGACATAAATTACAAGGGCTAAAATGTAAATTAAAGAAATTAAAAAGATAAAAAATATTAAATAAACGCTATCACTATTTTTAAAATGATGAGCGTTTAAAACCTAAAACGTACGTTTAAATAAAATTAAATAGCGTACAAAATAAAAAGTGAGAACTAAGAAATAAAAGACCTAAAAATATGAAAATGACATTTTTACAAACCTAAAGATAAAAGAAAATTTATAGAAAAAGAAAATTATTTTTATAACTAATTATCTAATTAAAAACTATTTTTTTACTATTAATTAATAACCTAAAATACAAGAAAATATGAAATAAGGCTAGAAAAATAAAATTATGAATTGGAAAATTCTAAAATATCAAAATAGAATTTTCAAAACTATTTTATTTTTTCGATTATTTTAATATTTTTTGAATTTTAAACTATTAAAACTAATTAAATTACTAAAAATTACAAAATAAACTATGAAAAATCTGGAAAATTACTTTTTACTTTTTATATTTATCTAATCCTAAGAAAAATGAAAAATTATTTTTTGAACCTTTTCTGAATTTTTTTGTATTAAAAGCTAATTAAAAATGCTTAAAACTAATTTAAATTAAGAAAAATAGCAAATCAACTTAGAAAAATCTGAAAATTTCAGGAAAACTCTAAAATGATATTAGGAAGCTAGGAAAAATAGAAAAACAGGTGCTTATGTGCAAGAATATGAAACTGATGTGCCAAGTGCTTATAATTAAGCACTTGAATAAGCTAAATGAACACCAACAAGCACCATTACAGAAGGTATAAACTGCTAAAAGCTAAAATGCAACAAAACAACAGGCCTACACTCTGAAATACAAGATGTCAGATTTGGCTATTTGAGTGAAATGCTTAAAACAGTTGTGAGGGCCATTTTTAGCGAAAAATAAGCACTAGAATAAGCTGGGCTGAAAACCAACAAATGGAACCTAGACTAGACCGGGTGAGCTAATGGACCAAAGCTGACCATGAGATGAGCTCAAATGAGCTTTAGACAAGCTCTGCAAGTTCTTGTCAAAGCTGGTTATCAGTGCACAGGGCATTGGCGATTTGACAAGCTTCTTTGAAGCTTGTGGGTTTGTAAATTTTGCAAAATCAGTTCTAGCCCATCTCAACTTGTAAACACCAAAGTACCAAATCCTCTTAACCAAAGATAATCAAATGACACATCTTCAGTTTTGCACAAACTACTTTTGGCTTTTGACTTTTATATATGAACTGAAACTTGACTTTTATGAGTTTTGATTACAAATGCTTGGCTGATTTTGATGTTAAATGATGAAACAACACTGATGCAAGCTAACTTAATGACTTTTAAACCTATATGCGGTTTTATAACTAGTGAATCTGAAATTAACATAGGCGGTTAGAGTATAGTTTTGACTTTCACAGTGCTAATGCCCAAGTTTATGACAGATATTGACTTAATGAGGCCAAATAAGGTTAAGGGAACTGATTTTAACGACCAAGCAAAACTCTAGCTCAGTTTGGGACTAATCCAAACACTGTATGTAACTAAAACACAAACCTTAACTCTCAATGTTGACTGTAGTGAATCTACTTGCTAAATCTAACTATGTCTAACCAAAATGCATCTACTTGCAGTAACCAGAGCCAACAATTAACACTAATTCAATTATAACAATATAATACAATTTGAGCAAAAAGTGACATAAGGGTAATAAAAGCTACAGCATCCGGTACTAAGGTTTGCACCAAATGGTTGAATACCACTCAGATGAGCTTAATCCAACACCACCTCGGTCCAAGTCAAAGATTGAATCCTCCCTGCTCAGTTGACTTTTGTTGACCGAATTTGTATTTGATTGAATATCACTGATTTGAGTGAAACAGACTCACCAATAGCTATAAGAAGCTAGTGCGAGTCTGAAGCTAAATAAAGCTTATAGAAGCTTATGAAACTATATTGCACTTATTTTTATTTTTTCAAGAATTTTTCTTATTTTTTACTTTTTGGAATTAAGAACAACAAACAATAATCCTAATGTAATAATCTCTTGAGGAGACTATTTAAGAACTGAAAAGTCGAATAAGCATATACAAGCTTATTCAGATTTGTATAAGGTCCAAATTGAAATTAGAATACCAACTAGTAACAATGAGATTAAAGAGTGATAACAGATTCTATTAAGATAAAACTTTGAATACACCACATCAGAGTTACAAAATGGAAATTAAACTTTTAGAACTAATTTAAGGTCATTGATATTAAAACGACATACATTGTAAAAAATAAACTAAGTACTCTCCTTCTTGTTGCTTCCTCTTGGTCTTTTATGCACCCAAACTCTTTCTCTCACCTCTCTCTTCAAATCCCAGCAACAAAACTGACCCTTGGATGTCTGGAAACAATCTTGGCCATTCATTTCATTTTGGCGGGAAAAAGTGTTTTAGCAGTTGGGTTGAGATTGAGTGTTAGGAGGAGAGCATTTAATGTTATTTTGGATTGTTGTTGAAGGTGGAGTGATAAGGTGGGAAAGGTGAGCTGGGGGGATGGAAAGCCTGGGTTTTGCAGGCTAGTGAAATGATGAAGATGGTGTCCCCGTGAGTTGGAGGGAAAGAAGAGTCAAAGATGTTTGACTGGGGTTTTAATAATAAAAGGGGGGTCAAAACAGGGGGTCCAATTTGGTTATGGCAGGGTCACAATGAAATGGCAGGGTCCAAAGGTGTATTAAAGGTAATTAATAACAAGGACTTGTTATGTAATTTCTGAAAAATCAAGGGCCAAGGCTGCCAATTAATCAAAGTTGTTTCAAGGGACCAAAAGTGACAATCTCACAAAGTACAAGGACCAACTTGCCATTCTCCAATTTCCAGGGCCATTTTTGCCAATTTTCAAACTTGGAGGACCAAACTTGTAATTTTCTCAAACTTTTATATTTTTCACCAAAGGACTAAATTTGACAACTTATGATTTAAAAGGACCTTTGGTGACTTTTTCTTTTGAAATTATGTCTAGGGACTATTTCGACAATTTTAGAAACTTGGGGATGAAACGCAATTATGCAAACTTTGCTCATTTTTCATCTGATTTTGAACATTTTGCATCTGAAACATATAAAATGCAGTTTTGAGATATTTTCAGTATTTTGATGCATATTTGAGCATTTTTAAGCGTTTTGCAGTTCAGATTGACCCAAAAATGATGAGTATTTACACACTCATCAATCCCCCACACTAAACTATTGCTAGTCCCTAGCAATCTTTTGAGAAAAACTTAATGGAGTAGCCAAATGTTTCAGTTCAAGTAAGAACCATGGTACACCGATAACCATGTGATTTTGAGCAAACCACCAGCTTTCAACGGATTTGATTTGTCTTTACCCGAAGCCGTTTGCTCTGGACTAGCCAACTCTTAGATAAATTATCAATATTATCTTTGGTGAGGTGATTACCAATTATGGTTTTTCCACTGCCTTTACCACAAGCCATAAACTTGCGGGCTAGCCAACTCTTCACTTTTAGGATATGGTGAGTTGAATACCATACAATTTTGGGCAAATTGCAAGCCGTCAACGGTTTTGAGATATCTTTACCAAGAGCCGTTTGCTTCTGGATTAGCCAATCCTTTAGTTTATTAGACAAGGCGGACTGATAACCAATTGAGTAAGTGCAAAACACTTACTCAAAAAAAAAAAAATTTTGGCCAAAAACGGGGGAATTGGGTGGATAATATATGATAAAATTCGTGAGAATTCCCCCCCACACTAGAAATGAATATTATCCTCAATATTCAAAATTAGCGGCGGTTATGCCGAAACAAAGAACGAAAAAGGGAAATACTACGGCCATTATTTGAAATTTTTTTTTTTTTTTTTTTGAAAACATGTGGGGCAACCCCCCCCCACACTAGGGTGGTAGAAAATAGAAAGAAGTCAGAAATATGGGTGAAAACCCATATCGTGTGCTATTGTTTTTTATTCCCGAGTCGCTAGCTTGACTCGACCCCGAATTAATTGGCTCATGGGGAAGCAAAGTGGAAGAAACAATCTCCATCGGACTTTCATTCAAGATGTTTGGGCAAACATTTGAAGCACGTGAAAGTTCCACACCGATGAGATATACATAGAACCGGCTCAAGATAATGGTACATGGAAATGCCTGGGTCAAAGATAATGTCTTCATTCCCGTAGGAGTGAAGAACAGGAGCTTCTGAGGATAGGTGAAGAAGAGAAAGAAAGTCATGATAATAATCTTGACTAACTCATCATTATCAGAAGTAGAATTCATAATAGCATGAATCTCATCATTTAAGCTCAATTGGTCTAGACATACCCCTGGTGTGTCTAGATCAAAGTAGAAGTTATCATACTCGGCGGAGATATGATATGAGTGAGTTCATCGAGAACTCCATGAAGGTGAATGAATCATATTGATTGATATGAGTGGGTTCACTGGTGAACTCCTCCAATGTACATGATTCATAATCGGGGAGAGAATTATGAGAATGAAAAGTGGTACTGCCACTAATCTTCTCTACCATATTATCAAAACGAAGGCTTTCATTTTGGATTAGAATCATCGGAAAGAATGTCACTACCCTTAATTGGGATAGGAGATGAAATTGGTTTCTCTTTAAAAGCCTCGATTTTAGAAATGAGAAGACTGACATTCAATAATGTTGCACGAAGTGCTTCATCTTTGATTTCAGTGTCAGTAACTTCATCATTCTCTTCTTCTAAGCTAACAAGCTCAGAAGGTAAATCTTCCACATAAGCGATGTCTCCACAAGATAACGAATCATCATCATCAGAATTAGAGGACATCTCAACATGATGCATTGGAAAGACAAGAGGGGTAGGGGATATCACACAAATGCTCGAGAATTCCCCGTGACTCTCTTGGGATTGGGACAAGGTTCTCAACACTAGACTTTATGAATTCGTCCGATTCCTTTTCAGGAACAGTGTCAAGATGCTCGTCCCCCATGTTCAGAGATTGAGTGGGAATATCGGTGTGATAGCGAGTTGTTTGAGATGGAATCTCAACTGCTGGGATGTCAACTGACTGAGGGAGTTGAGAAATATCATCTTTAAAAGGATAAAAACTCTCCTCTTCATCGTCATATAGAGCTGCCTTGAGAAATTGGGAACGCCTTAGAGCTGCTTGCTCTAGGACTAATAATTCTTCCCTAGATTTGCGGGCCTCTCGCTCTTCTCGCTCTTTGGCTAGCAATTCTCCCATGGTCTTTTCACCACTCACTTGATTCTTAAAGTTACTAATCATATCATCAAGCGTTTTCATTGTGGTTTCAAAATCTTGGGAGATTTCTTGAGATAACGGCTCTGGTGGAGTTTGAACCGTATGGTGCTGTGGAGGTTGGAAATTGTCAAACATGTGAGAGTCATGATTGTTACAAGGAAATGGATTCCCTATTTGACAATCAGAGCTGAAGTGGGAACCTCCAGTACTCACAACATGCAAAAGCTGTTGAGTGCGGACTGGTGAATCATATGGATTTTGGTTATAACCAAAGTTCGAGCATCAACTGGAAAACTGTTCATAGACAAACGTGTTTCCGGATTGACACTCAAATCCTTGGTGAGAACCTCCACAAAATTCCACAGCATAATGTTGGTTATATGAAGATAAGTCGGAACGCCATTGGTGGGTAATTGGAAAAGTTTGAGGAGTCGTTAAATGAGTTCTGATTAGGATCATAATCAAATGAATTCCTCGAACCACAAAACAAACAACTCCCGTTATGAATATCATTACCACATTGTACACATGTACACCAACGACAGGGTTGATGAGTGTCTAAATACTCATCATTTCTTTCACATTTAAGCTACAAAATATCTGAAAACATACAAATATGCTTCAAAATATTGGAATTATCTCCAAATTATGTTTTTAGGTATTAAAATGCAAAAGGGATGAAATCTGATGAAAAACATGCAAAACATACATAATTTACAGTTTCAGTCCCTGAACTTTGATAAATTGGCAAATCTAGTCCCTGGTTAATCAAAACTTGTAAAAATATCATTTTAGGTCCTTGGGATTCACAAGTTGTTCAAAATAATCCTTTGAAGTTTAAAATCACAAAATTACAACTTTGGTCCCTCAAGTTTGAAAAATGTCAAAATTAGTCCCTAAGGTTTTAAAAATTGGAAATTAATCAAAATAAACCTTGTGCTATTCATGTTTGACATAATTGGTCCTCATGAGAAAAGTTTTGAGAAAATACGAGTTTGGTCCTGGGTTATAAAATTGACAGTTTTAGTCCTTAGACATATAAAAATGGAATTTTATGCAAATTTGGTCCTTGTACTAACCATATTTGGCAGGTTTAGTCCTTTTGATAACTTTGGGAAATTTGCAGGATCAGTCCCTTAATTTCAGAATGTTACATAAATGGTCCTTGTATTAAACTAAACCAAACGGATCCTTGTATTAATACTAGCCCAAAATCCAATCCAAACCATTACCCGACCCAACACCACCAGCCCAAACCCGCCCTTTTTAAATAAATAAAACCAAACACCCCGTTTTCTTCTTCATCTTCCACCTCCCCCACTCCACCTGTAACTCAACACCTCATCACCTCCAGCTCACCCCTATCACTCTAACCACTCCCTCACCCCCTCTCACAGCAGAACACCTACAATTAATGCCCTTCACACCCATTTTCACCTCAAAACCACCACTGTTCACTCTTACCCACTGTTTTGAGCAAAACCACCCCAAATTAGTCTAAACTTCACCAAACTTGTTCCCTACACCTCCACATTACAACAAAAAACTTTAATTGTGCTCAAAGCTGCCTCGGTACCACGTGGAGCATTTGGCGCCAAAAATGATTTAAATGGTTGGGATGAGTTAGACTCAATGGATGGCTGTGATTTGATGTGGGATAATATCTGGAAGCAAGTGGGATGCAAATGGGTGATAAATACAGAAGAAAGGAGAAGAAAAGAGGCATCATAATTTGTAATCTAGTTTATGATCAATCGTAGCATAATTAAATAGTTGTCACATTAGTGTAATCTTTAAATTTTGTTTCTAAAGTGTTTGTTAGCTTTGCTAAAGTGTAATAAACAACTTTGTTACTCAGTTTCATTCTATCTTTCAAGTTTTCAGAATTTCAACTTTGTTCCATTTTCAATTCAAGTTTTATTTAATTTCTGTTGATAATTGTTGTTTAGAGGACTTATAATAACACTACTAAGCTCTCAGTAAGCTTTAGCAAGCTTTTAAGTCATCTTAACAATCATTAATCAATAAAGTAGGAAAATACCAAAAATCTAGAAAATAGAAAATAAATAAAAAATAGAAATCTGTGAAGAAGCAAAGGAGCAAGGTTCATCTTGGATTGCCTTGGTTTAGAGCTCTATGGAGAGCATTTAGGATTGGTTCTCGGTTCTTGATTCTCGATTTTGGCCTTAACTCAAGTTGTAAGCTTATCTCTTGATTTTTGGCATTCACTGTACTAGTTCTCATTTTAGTATAATCTTTCTTGTTTTATGCTTATTTGGTGTTGGTTAGTGATAAAATAAAGTAAAATCAGTAGGTTGTTAGTTAAAAATCATAGTTAGTAGTTGTTAAAGTTAGACAGTTAAAATAGCTTAGTAGTGATTAATAGGTTATAGTTGTTAATTGCTGTGTTTTTGTGTTCATTTGATCTCATTACATCATAATCAAGTGATTGGAATCAGTCTCATGTTGTAATTTTTAGATTTGTAACACTAATCATAAAAACAACCTTGTTAAGGTGTGTTTGGATCAATTTTGCTTATCGAGTTCTTGCATGATACTGTCCTTGATTCTTGTTTCGCATGTTTGTTTAGATCACCATAGTTAGTTCGTCATAATACATAGGTCTTATTAGTTTAAAAGTCAAAATAATCTTTAATTTAGTCTATCTGTTAAACTGTTAGTATAATAAGTCTCATATTCCACACACTAGCTTAAAAGTTGATAACCTAGCTTATTTTCACCTTATCTTAGCTTAATATAACTTAAGTAATCAGCAAACCTAGATTCAAGCTCACTTTAGTCAACATATTGGTTTTACATAAAAAGTCAATTTGCAGCTTTCATGATTTTTGGACAAACTTTGGATCTGAATTGTGAACTTGTTAATTGATATTAGAACTTGAGCTTGTAGGATAATTTAGACTTATTGCTGATCTCCTTGTTACTATTTTTCATAAATCTTATCTAGCCAGATTCTGATGCTTAAATTGTGCTTATATTTTGGTGATTCTTCACAAAACTCCCAATGCCGTTGAGGTTTGACACTACTTTCACAAGCTTGCACAAGCTTGGGATTAGTGAGTGTTAGTCCAGGTATATTGGTTGTTTGTGTTGCCCTTGTGGCTAGTTGCTATAATTGAGTACTTATTTGCCCTAACCGCTAAATTGGAGTGCTTATTTCTCTTTAACTTGTGCTATCAAATCTAACACTACACTGGTCATACAGTGTAAACAAGCAATATCACAAGCCCACCATAAGCTCATCAATAAGCTTTGGCTTGTGATCTTTGGCTCATTAAGAAGCTAAGCAACCTATATTATCATTTCAAGCTTTAACTTTCACTCACAAGCTCTTTAACTAGGTGCACACGCTTGAACCTTGTCCATTCACTCGATTATCTGAGTGAACTCGATTTGGACTCCTCACTTCACAAGCTTTTTTCGAGCTTATCAGTGGGTCCCACACCTTAAATCTTGGTTCTTCCAACCCCCCTCCTACCAGGCTTGAACCATTGACCCTTTGTTTGGCCTAGATCATAGTGGACCCCACTTGGTTTTACCTCCCAAAGTTGTCCCATTTTCTGCTCGAATCCAATAAGCTAAGTGCTTATTTGTGTTTCGTGGCTTATTCAAGCTACTCAATTGGTTGAATCTTGCTAAATATAGTCCAAGTAACTTATTGGAACCAGAATCTACCATAGTGGACCCCACATAAGCTTATTTGAGCTTATTTCCTTCTAAAGTCAAACTAAGTCAACTGTTGGGGTAATAAGCACTTTCAGTGCTTATTCTTGGTTTCCAAGTTTATTGTTTTTGTAATATTTTCTTAATTTAAGTATTTTAACAGTTTTATAAAATAAAACCACAAAAGCCAAAAATATTTATAGTAATAGTTTCTATTTAATAAAATATCTATTTAATTTTCTTTTTAGCTTATTTATAAGCACTTCTGTAATTTTTTTATTTTTAATAAATCTCTTTTATATTAAAGTACTTTTATAAATTTTTTTTAGATTTTTCTTTTGTCATCTAATAATATTTAGAATTAATACTAGTTTAAATAGTTAATAATTAATATTAAATAGAATAATAGTATAATAAATATATTTTTAGTTTTTAAATAAGTTTTATAATATTTTAGTTTTTTCTAAGTTTTTATTTTATTTTACTAGCCTTATTTTAGTTTTCTAATTAAATAGTGTATTAATAAATAGTATTAAATAGTAATTAATTAAATAATAAATAATATATAAGTTAAATAAATAATTTTCTTTTTTCTAATAATTTTCTTTTATTCTTAGGATCTCAAAAATATAAATTTCACATTTGTGGGGTTTATATTGATCACTTTTTACTTTTATTTTTGTACGTTTACGTGATTTTATTTTAAACGTAAGTTTTAGGTTTTAAACGTTCATCACTTTGAAAATAGTGATAGCGTTTATTTAATAGATTTTAATTTTTTAATTTTCTTTAATTTGCATTTAAGTCGCTAAGACGTGCAAATACCTACTATAGTTATAATCGATTTGTTTTAATACGTTTACGTTTCTAGGGTTTTGATCATACTTATGGTTGTAATAACTCATTAGAGTTATTCATACTTTTAGTATTGTGACAAATCACTCATAACCCTATTCTTGATCAACCAAGCTATATAACACATTTGTTCAATCACGAGATATCACAACCTCGTTTGGGAATAAACCCGGGAATATAAGCTGTACTTTACCTCGGATTTTTGCATTTGCCTCTTTCTAGTTTGACTTGCCTAGTTGACCTCTCACAAGTGGTTGACTAAAAAAGTAGGCTAGTCCGGGGCGAATCAAGGGTGAACCAAAAAGAGGCTCACCACAACTGACACAAGGAATAAATGATTGCATTTGAGAGTAATGAGAAAAAATCGGTTTATTTAAAGAATCAACAAAACCAACATGGTGATCCGGATGACTATCAAATCTCGAAGAACATTCTGAAAAATCGGAGGGACAATTAATGGTGTGCCTGAGAGCTAGCAATTTCCACCACTTCCGTTATGGTCTCGGTTTGGTTCTTGAGAACGTGAAGATTAGGCAAGTCATTCTTGCTAGTCACCGATGTTTGAACGGGTTCATCGTAATCAATTCTAATTCTCGACCTTTTTCACCGGCTTGAATTTGTTCGATTAGATTACGGCTCTATTTTCAAGAAAGTGTCCTCGTAATCCTCGGTGGGTCCTTGGGGTAGCTCCGACGTTTGAACTGGTTTGTCAAGATTAGAATGTATTTCGAGGTTATGGCGGTGGTGAAATAACTTTGAAAAGAATTTTTGATGGATAATTCGCACGAATTGCAAAATTCGTTTGAACTAGGCCCTCCACATACACGCTCACACACATTTGTGACGATGATGTTGACGGCTGTCGACATAAGAATTAAACATATAGAGGATTAAAGAGATAGAATCAAATGGTTTTGAGGTTAAAGAAGAGTAGAATCAAACGTATTGAGGGGTAAGAAATAGAATCATATAGATAAGAGGAATGAGAAGAGTGTTTTTGTATTTTTGGATAAGAAAATATAAACATATACAAATGGATGGTATGAACAAAGAGTGAATATCCAAATTACTAATCACACTAAACGTAAGATAATCAGCCACAGCTCCCCGCAGCGGCCAAGTAAAATTTGATGCGTGCCAAACAGTCAAGCTAAATCACTCAAGCCGGCCACTTGTGAATGGCAGACCGTAATAAGCTTAAAACTGCCTAAGCACGAATGCAATGAAGATCAGGGGAGTATAGGGTTTTCCAAATTCGTTATGTTCCAATGAGCTATGCAATGGATCACCAAACGATAGTGATGAGGGATTTGAACGGAAAAGAAGGATTTGGTTTATTATAACTACAGGAAAAGGACATAAATTACAAGGGCTAAAATGCAAATTAAAGGAAATTAAAAAGATAAAAATATTAAATAAACGCTATCACTATTTTTAAAATGATGAACGTTTAAAACCTAAAACGTACGTTTAAATAAAAATTACGTAAACGTACAAAATAAAAAGTGAGAACTAAGAAATAAAAGACCTAAAAATATAAAAATGACATTTTTACAAACCTAAAGATAAAATAAAATTTATAGAAAAAGAAAATTATTTTTATAACTAATTATCTAATTAAAAACTATTTTTTTACTATTAATTAATAACCTAAAATACAAGAAAATATGAAATAAGGCTAGAAAAATAAAATTATGAATTGGAAAAGTCTAAAATATCAAAATAGAATTTTCAAAACTATTTTTATATTTTTCTGATTATTTTTGTATTTTTTTTGAATTTTAAACTATTAAAAACTAATTAAATTACTAAAAATTACAAAATAAACTATGAAAAATCTGGAAAATTACTTTTTACTTTTTATATTTATCTAAACCTAAGAAAAATGAAAAATTATTTTTGAACCTTTCTGATTTTTTTGTATTAAAAGCTAATTAAAAATGCTTAAAACTAATTTAAATTAAGAAAAATAGCAAATCAACTTAGAAAAATCTAAAAATTTCAGGAAAACTCTAAAATGATATTAGGAAGCTAGGAAAAATAGAAAAACAGCTGCTTATGTGCAAGAATATGCGATGTGCCAAGTGCTTATAATTAAGCACTTGAATAAGCTAAATGAACACCAACAAGCACCAACATTACGGAAGGTATAAACGCTAAAGAGATAAAATGCAACAAAAAACAACAGGCCTACACTACTGAAATACAAGATGTACAGATTTGGCTATTTGAGTGAAATGCTTGAAAACAGTTGTGAGGGGCCATTTTTGAGCAGAAAAATAAGCACTAGAATAAGCTGGAAACTGAAAACCAACAAATGGAACCTAGACTAGACCTGGGTGAGAGCTAATGGACCAAAGCTGACCATGAGATGAGCTCAAATGAGCTTTAGACAAGCTCTGCAAGTTCTTGTCAAAACGGTTATTCATTACACGGGCATTGAAGGTGATTTGACAAGCTTCTTTGAAGCTTGTGGTACAGCTTTGTAAAATTTTGCAAAAATCAGTTTAAAACACTAGCCCATCTCAACTTGTAAACACCAAAGTACCAAATCCTCTTAACCAAAGATAATCAAATGACATATCTTCAAAGTTTTGCACAAACCTACTTTTTGGCTTTTGACTTTTATAACAGGCTGAAAACTTGACTTTTATGAGTTTTGATTACAAATGCTTGTAGCGATTTTGATGTTAAATGATGAAACAACACTGATGCAAGCTAACTTAATGACTTTTAAACCTATATGCAGTTTTATAACTAGTGAATCCCACAGAAATTAACATAGAAGCAGTTAGAGTATAGTTTTGACTTTCACGAATGCTAATGCCCAAGTTTATGCGGATATTGACTTAATGAGGCCAAATAAGGTTAAGGGAACTGATTTTAACGACCAAGCAAAACTCTAGCTCAGTTTTAAGGACTAATCCAAACACTCCTTATGTAACTAAAACACAAACCTTAACTCTCAATGTGCTTGACTAGGTGGAATCTCTGCTAAATCTAACTATGTCTAACAAAATGCATCTACTTGCATTAACTTGAGCCAACAATTAACACTAATTCAATTATAACAATATAATACGATTTGAGCAAAAAGTGACATAAGGGTAATAAAAACTACAGCAGTCCATTTGCTAAGGTTTGCACCAAATGGTTGAATACCACTCAGGATGAGCTTAATCCAACACCACTTGGTCCAAGTCAAAGATTGATCCTCCCCTCTCCAGTTGACTTTTGTTGACCGAATTTGTATTTGATTGAATATCACTGATTTGAGTGAAACAGACTCACCAATAGCTATAAGAAGCTAGTCTGAGTCTGCAAAAGCTAAAATCAAGCTTATAGAAGCTTATGAAACTATATTGCACTTATTTTTTATTTTTCAATAATTTTTCTTATTTTTTACTTTTTGGAATTAAGAACAACAAACAATAATCCTAATGTAATAATCTCTTGAGGAGACTATTTAAGAACTGAAAAGAGTCTGAATAAGCATATACAAGCTTATTCAGATTTTGTATAAAGGTCCAAATTGAAATTAGAATACCAACTAGTAACAATGAGATTAAAGAGTGATAACTTGATTCTATTAAGATAAAACTTTGAATACACCACATCAGAGTTACAAAATGGAAATTAAACTTTTAGAACTAATTTAAGGTCATTGATATTAAAACGACATACATTGTAAAAAATAAACTAAGTATACTCTCCTTCTTATTTTGCTTCCTCTTGGTCTTTTATACACCCAAACTCTTTCTCTCACCTCTCACTAAAATCCCAGCAACAAAACTGACCCTTGGATGTCTGGAAACAATCTTGGCCATTCATTTCATTTTGGCGGGAAAAAGTGTTTTAGCAGTTGGGTTGAGATTGAGTGTTAGGAGGAGAGCATTTAATGTTATTTTGGATTGTTGTTGAAGGTGGAGTGATAAGGTGGGAAAGGTGAGCTGGGGGGATGGAAAGCCTGGGTTTTGCAGGCTAGTGAAATGATGAAGATGGTGTCCCCGTGAGTTGGAGGGAAAGAAGAGTCAAAGATGTTTGACTGGGGTTTTAATAATAAAAGGGGGGGTCAAAACAGGGGGTCCAATTTGGTTATGGCAGGGTCACAATGAAATGGCAGGGTCCAAAGGTGTATTAAAGGTAATTAATAACAAGGACTTGTTATGTAATTTCTGAAAAATCAAGGGCCAAGGCTGCCAATTAAGCAAAGTTGTTTCAAGGGACCAAAAGTGACAATCTCACAAAGTACAAGGACCAAACTTGCCATTCTCCAATTTCCAAGGGCCATTTTTGCCAATTTTGAAACTTGGAGGACCAAACTTGTAATTTTCTCAAACTTTTTATATTTTTCACCAAAGGACTAAATTTGACAACTTATGATTTAAAAAGGACCTTTGGTGATTTTTCTTTTGAAATTATGTCTCAGGGACTATTTTTGACAATTTTAGAAACTTGGGGGACTGAGAATTATGCAAACTTTGCTCATTTTTCATCGATTTTGAACATTTTAGGCTCCGGAAACATATAAAATGCAATTTTGGAATATTTTCGGTTTTTGATGCATTTTGAGCATTTTTAACATTTTTTGATTTGTTTTAGAAATGATGAGTATGAAGAAGGTGATGAATGATCATGGTAAAACCTCTTAATTTATAGAAGTGAAAAATTATGGAGAAATGTGTTTGATTTGATGTTAAACCATTGAAGAGATGAGGTTCCTAATGATTTGGAAGTGGGTTGAATGCTAGTCATATCACCCAAGTCAATCCATACCAGAGAGATGGAGTGAAGAAGAAAAGATTTGCAATAAATGTGTTCTAATGAGTGGAATTTCCTAACAATCAGATTACCCACGAATTTGAAGGTACCAAAAATTTGGTTCCTTCCTTTATGCAAAGGGCTCCTTGGGTGGATTTTTCAAATTTTTGAATTTTGGTGGGAAATTGATTTCTTATATACCTAAGTGAATTATACTAGTTCTAATAAGAGTATAAACTAGTTAAGATTGATTTATAAGTAATGGATGGTAATTTGGAATCACAAAAGAGTCAAAATTTAGAAAATTACCTGGAGGATCCACGGCACCAAAATCATACACGGACGGAACCCAAAAAGGGTCCTTGTGCAGTTCATCTGTCAGGTATGCAGCGGTACCAATTTACATAACGGGACGGTACCAAATTATGGTGCCGTCCGATCCGTAGTCTTGAGAAAAATGAACGGACATTTTTAGGTGTCGGGACTTTTCGAAACACGAAATTTTTCTCAAAAGGTGTTATACTAAACATTTCTAGTTAGGAAAAGTAAATAACACATGTATAAACACAGTGGAGCATAGATTTTGAGCAAGGCTTATTGATTTTCACAGTATAGTGAAAATGGGTAAAATTTGATAGCATACTTGTGCTATCCCCCTGCATGAGATTGTTAGCATACACCATTGTTTCAAGTTATATTATCATCCTACATAATAAAAATAACTAAATAGTATCAAACATTAACGATAATGCATTGTTCCAAACACTCCTTAAAGTACCCTTATTTGTCCAACTTCTTGTAAATCTTGTTCATCATCCTACCAAGGCACTTGAACATTCCCTTAGTTTGCTTGAATTCCACTGATTCATTTTCAATCTCGGGAAGAGACGCATAATACTCATGAGGTGGGAGACGAGAGCTTGGAAGACCATCCTCGGAGCTATTTGATGATGATGATGATGGAGTTGGAGGTTTTGCTCTCTTGCCTTTTGTCTTAGCAACTCGTTCATCACTCAAAGGTACAA
Source organism: Chrysanthemum makinoi (assembly GCA_910596185.1). Taxonomy (NCBI): domain Eukaryota; kingdom Viridiplantae; phylum Streptophyta; class Magnoliopsida; order Asterales; family Asteraceae; genus Chrysanthemum; species Chrysanthemum makinoi. The sequence continues at coordinate 348,329,029 of OU343222.1, forward strand.
AGATGTGAGGGATGAGTTCATAGTGAAGGTGCATTCCTTTTGGGGTTGGTGGAATTGGTGCAAAGTTTCTATAGAGACGGGTGAGAAGCATCCCGTATGGAAGAGCAACCGATCCTTGAGTTGGAATATCAATCATTCTCCTAGCTATGTAGTAGGCTAAATTAAATGGTTGACGGGTGGACAAGTTGTAGAGCATGTGACAAAGGCAAGCGTTGATGTGATCCCTATTTCCTATGGTGCTAATGACGTTGGCTCTAAGTAACTCCTCCCATTTCTTAAATTCGGGCTTAAGTTCATTTATCTCCATTCCATATGGATCTCGGTTTACCTCTTTTCCCTTTCGGGTAACTTGGGTTGTATCACTTGGGTTAAAAGGTGTTCACGGATGACATCCTTATCGGCCAAACGGGTTTGGTAGGAGAGAAGCGGTCATTGATTGCATCAAGAGCGGTGAGTGACCATTTATCCGAGTAGACACAAGTTCCTCGGTTGGGAATTCCTAGCACTTGAGCAAAGTTGGCTAAGGTGATGGTGTAGTCGTTTTGATTGATTCTAAACCTAAGACAAAATTCATCATCGTCTTCATCACTAAAGCCGGTCACACTAGCATAGAATTCTAACACAAACCTAGGACAAATTGGTTCATCGATGTCAAGAAGACAATCGAATTGAATGGCGGCTAGTTCTTCACGAAGATTGGTATTTTCAAGGAAGGATGAGTGAATGGTTCTACCCTCATGGAAATACCTTGATTCTAGACCCCTAAATATTTCTACTTGTTCCTTGGTAAGTCCTTTGGTTTTGTGGTGTTTGGGAATGTAGTTAAGGGTGTCTTTGTGATCATAGAATCTTGCGGCTACCATGGTTATTCCTAAGGACAAGAATTAATATGTTAAAAATGAGAATAAATTTTAACGTTTTTGGTTCTAGTGTGTGCCTATATGAAAACAATTTGGAGTTGCGGTTATCTCGACTCATTTTATGCACAAAATGGTTTTAGTGGGGTGTTTGGCAAATACCATGAGATAACCCAAATGCTCCTAATTCAATGTGGCTTCATTTGAATATACCGGGAATGCATATTAGTTATGCAATACCTTTAGTATTCAAGAGCATGCAAGTGATGAAAATTTAACGTTTCTATTTGTATTAGCAATGAAAAATTGTTTTCCTACAAGTGAGAAGCTTTTCAAAACTTTTGACATGGGGTGTTTGGTTGTTTGAATAAGGCCTTATATTCATTATCTATCAATTAGTGGGAAGCATGATTTGTTTATGCAATATGATAATGTAGTACCTAATTTCAATGACTAGTTATGCAATTTGCCAATTGAATTCATATTTGGTATAAAAGCATACATAAAACCCCATGTAATGATTTGTGATAGTTTTGTGCATAAGTAAGAATCCTAGACTCGAATTAGAGATGAAATGTAGTTAGGATACTTACAATGATGTTATCTTCGTTGATTAGTGAGTGGGAAGTGACAATAATGAGCTTGGTTTAAGTTTTACACGTTTTGGTAAAGTGGGTTGTGAGGAAGAGGATGATTTGTATATAGCAGTTTTGTTTTATAGACACAGGACCGAGGCGGCACCAAATTTTGGTTCCGTCCGTGTTGTCGTTGGTGGTGTCGTGGCTCTGATAGCGAGTACAAAACAAAATTGTTTTGTTTTGACTATTCTAATGTTTTGGGCTATGTTTATCCTACATGTTTGGTTCCATTAACCCTAAACCAAGTCTAAGAAGATTAAAAGGTTCTCGTTTAAGAGGCTTAGTTAAGATGTCGGCAATGTTGTCTTCGGAGGATACTTTCTCGATTGAAATGTTTCCTTTTTGAACATTGTCGCGAAGAAAGTGATGGCGGATTTCAATATGCTTTGTACGAGCATGTTGAGCGGGATTCTTGCTGAGATCGATGGCTCCTTTGTTGTCGCAAAGTATCACAATGTCGTTGAGATGAATTTCGTAATCTACGAGAGCTTGCTTCATCCAAAGAGTTTGTTGACATGCTTTTCGGTGAGGCGTTCTCGGCCCAAACCCGATGGTTGAGATGGCTAAAGCCGTTTGCTTCTTTGCAAACCATGAGGTGAGACAATGTCCAACAAAAGTGCAAATACCACTTGTACTTTTTCTATCGACATAATCACCGGCATGATCCGCGTCGGCATACACTATGGTTTCTATACCCGTTCCTTTGGGATACCATAATCCTAAACACGTTGTTCCCTTAATGTATCTAAAAATCCTTTTAAGGCTTCTAAGTGTGATGCCTTTGGGTTTTCTTGAAAGCGAGCACATAGACAAACACTAAACATAATGTCGGGTCTACTAGCCGTAAGATAGAGTAGGCTACCAATCATTCCTCTATATTTAGTGTTATCTACGGATTCACCTTCTTCATCCTTGGTGAGTTTAGTGTCCGAGGACATGGGTGTTTTAGTTGGTTTGGAATCTTCAAGACCAAATTTCTTAAGCATGTCTTTTATATATTTAGATTGGTTAAAAAAATGCCATCTTCTAGTTGTTTAATTTGAAGTCCTAGAAAGAAGTTTAACTCACCCATCATACTCATTTCAAACTCGTCATGCATGATTTTAGAGAAATCATCACATAGTTCTTGACAAGTTGATCCGAATATAATGTCATCAACGTATATTTGAACAATGATAATATGTGATTCCTTTTTCTTGGTTAAAAGAGTATTATCTACTAATCCCATAGTGTATTTGTTATCAATAAGAAAAGTCTTAAGTCGGTCGTACCAAGCTTTAGGTGCTTGTTTAAGGCCATATAATGCTTTCTTGAGTTTGAAGACATGATGTGGTTTCTCAAAGTCGGTAAACCGGGAGGTTGAGCAACATACACTTCTTCGTTAATAAACCCATTAAGGAAAGCACTTTTAACATCCATTTGAAATAATTTAAAGTCATAGGCACATGCATAAGCAAGTAATATTCTAATAGATTCAAGTCTAGCTACGGTGCATAAGTTTCATCATAATCAATCCCTTCTTGTTGATTATAACCTTGTGCAACAAGCCTAGCTTTGTTTCTAGATACTACACCATTTTCATCCATTTTATTTCGAAAACCCATTTTGTTCCAATTATAGTTTGATCTTTAGGTTTTGGAACTAATTTCCAAACATCATTTCTAACAAATTGGTTTAATTCTTCTTGCATGGCAATTACCCATGATTCATCTTTTATTGCTTCATTTATGGTTTTCGGTTCAATGGTGGATACAAAACAAAATAATTACTTTGATTTTGGGCTTGTGACCTTAAGGTTCTTTGATTAAGTTGTCCTATGACCTTTCTAAGGGATGACTTTTAGATTCTTTGATGTTGACAATTTCTTTATTTAATGGTTCATCTTCCTTGTTATTATTTATTTGACTTTCTATTATTTGACTTTCAACTAAGTCATCATCTACCAAAGGTGATGTCTTAGAGGGAGGTGGACTTTCGTCAAATGTTATGTTCAACGATTCCTCGACTATCATTGTTTCTTTATTTAGGACAATGTAAGCTTTACTAGTTTGAGAGTAACCAAGAAATACACCTTCATAAGACTTTGGGTCAAACTTGGTGAGATAATCCTTAGTATTAAGAATAAAGCATTTACAACCAAAGACTCTAAAATATCCTAACGTTGGCTTTTTACCTTTATAAAGTTCATATGGTGTTTTTTTTAAGAAAGGACGTATTAAGACTCTATTTAAAATATATGTAGAAGTGTCAACGGCGTTACACCAAAACTTTTGAGGAATGTTTTGTTCATTAAGCATTGTTCTACTCATTTCTTGAATTGTTCTATTTTTACGTTCTACTACTCCATTTGATTGAGGTGTTCGTGGAGGCGAAAAGTTATGTGTTATACCATTTGTATCACAAAAGTTTCCAAATTGAGTTTCGTTGTCAAATTCACGACCATGATCCGTTCGGATCGACACGAATTTGACACCTAGAAGATTTTGAATTTTCTTGCTAAGTATTTCAAATTTATCAAAAGCTTCATTTTTGGTTTTCAAAAACAACGTCCAAGTAAACCTTGAGTAATCATCTACTATGACCAAAGTGTATAAGTTGCCTCCATAGCTTCTTATAGCGGATGGTCCAAACAAGTCCATATGTAATAATTCTAGACACTTAGATGTGGACACCATATTTTTAGATTTGTGACTACTATGGGTTTGTTTACCAATTTTGCAAGCGTCGCAAAAGTGTTGGTCATATTTTAGTTTTGGTAAATTCCTAACTAACTCTTTTGAAGATAGGTTTTGTATAAGTCTCATATTAGCGTGACCTAAGCGTCTATGCCAAAGAGATGAGCTATCATCTAATGTTGTTAGGCAAAGTTTGTCATTATATGTTTTATCTATTTTCATGACGTATATGTTATTTTTCCTAACTCCTTTAGCTATGGTGATACCATCTTTTAGTATTTTACTACCATTTTCATCAAATAGTACTTTATACTTTTTATCACATAGTTGGCTAATACTAAGTAGATTAAATCCTAACCTATCCACATGAGCAACATTTTCAATAGTTAGGGAGTTATGAGCAATCGTACCTTTTGCCAATGATTTTGCTTTTGAGATTGCTACCAAAGGTGACATTACCTCCGTCATACTCTTGGTATGATGAGAAGAGACTTTTGTTGCCCGTCATGTGTCGTGAGCATCCACTATCTTTTATCCATTCATGAGGTTCCAATCCAACTTTCAAGCATACCTAAGAAGCAAATAACTCAAGCATTTGGTCCCCAATATCTCATGGGTCCGTTTGGGTTAAACATACCATTTATTTGATTCATGTATGGAAATGATGGGTAAGAGTTCCATGGCATGTAATCCGGAGTTTGATATGGTCTAGGGAAGTTTTGATTCCAACCATTGTGTTGGTAGTTGGGTTGTGCGTTGTGGTTGCTCTTAGGAAAGGCGTTTGGCAAAGGAGTTTTATATCGTTGTTGAGTAGTTTTTGATCTAAATTCATTTTTAATAACAAGTCCTACTCCGATGTAACGGTGGTTTTAGTTTAACACTATCATTGGTTTTCTTTGTTACTTTAACAAATTCAGATGGTCCGGTGATGCGAACATTACGTTCTGTGAAGTACCCACGGCACCATTTTGCACAACGGACGGAACCCTTATTTTGGTTCCGTCACGTCCGTCTTTATCTGCAGCAATTTTGACAGAATGTTTGTCCTTTTCGGCCGTTTTGTTTTGACTCTTTGGAATTAATACTTCATTAAAACCGAGCCCATTCATGTCTCACGGTGTTTTATGATTTTAACTATTTCATCGGCAAGAGCGATGTTTTTGTTAAACCTTTTAAACTTAGAATTATTTTCGATTAAAACATCTTGTGTGAGCTTTAGTTTTTCTATTTCAAGATTAAGCTCTTGACATGATTTACAATCATCGTCATTTGCTTTTCCTTTTTCAAGTCGTTTTGCTTTTTCTTTTAACTCATATACTTCATTTTCCAAAAATTCCTTTTTGGTTTTTAAAAATTTATTTTTAGTTATGAATTTTAGACTTAGCTCACACAATTGATTATATTGTTTTTGCAAAGTGTCATCATCAATAGAAGAATAAGAAAAGTCGGAAAGTACCTCATTTGACTCATGTGCCATTAGAGCGATCTCTTCCTTGCTTGATTCTTCATCGTCTTCACTATCACTCCAAGCACCACTTACAAAAGCTCGTTGAGTTTTGCTTTTAGGTGGCTTGGGACATTCTCCTATGAGATGACTTGCATCACCACATCTAAAACACTTTCTTTCACCTTTACCCTTTTTGTCATCCCGATCTTTTCGGAATGGCTTCTTTTCTTCTCGAGGTTGTCTTACAAACTTTCCTCTTCTTCTAAAGAACTTCTTAAAATCTCTAACGGCCATGGCATACTCCTCATCTTCACTACCGGAGCAAGATTCGTCGTCATCACTTGATTCCGCCTTTGCTTTTAGAGCAACGGATTTGATCTTCTCTTTTCTTCCTTTGATGATCTCGAATCTTTCTCCATTACCATTTCGTGAACTTTGAGGTTGCCAATTAGCTCGTCTAGTGACATTTTTGAGAGATCTTTTGATTCTTCAATAGCGGTCACTTTAGCTCTCCATTTGGGATGGAGTGCTCTAAGAAATTTCCCGACAAAGTTCTTACTACGAAAAGATTCATCAAGTGCTTTAAGTGATGTAATAATAGTGTTAAAGCGAGCAAAGCCACAATCAATGGTTTCATCTTCAGGATAACAAATTGTTCATATTGTTGAACAAGAAGATCAATTTTGTTATCCTTGACTTGTGAATTACCTTGATGTGTAACAATTAAAGATTCCCAAATATCTTTGGCGGTTTCACACATAAAAATTCTTTCATATTCTTTTCTAGGTAAAGCATTATAAAGCATCATTTTAGCTTCATTATTTTTAGCAACTAATTTCTTTTGTTCATCAACGGAAATATCCTTTGTTGTAGAACTAAAATCCCTTTAACAATAATAAACCAAAGATCTATATCTTTTGATTTTACATATGTTTCAAAACGGTTTTTCCAATAGATAAATCCATTGGTTTCAAAGAGTGGTGGTCTTTGCATAGATTGCCCTTCTTTAAAGTTTTCAGAATCCATGGATCGTTTCAAGTTTATAAAATACAAGTTATTTTAGAAATTCTTGAGCAACGAGGCTCTGGTACCAATTGTAGAAAACTAGAAGGGGGTTGAATAGTTTACCAATTAAAAACTTTGTTTTGAAACTTATTGAAAGATCAATTGATATTGATCTTAGATATGTTAATGAAATATGCAAGCAATATGTAAAGAGTAAATAAAAAAAGAAATGATCAAACCACAACAAGTTGTTTATAGTGGTTCGGTCTACAAGGACTCTTTTCCTTCCCTACTCCACTCCCCGAGTCTCACACTCGAGAGTTTAACTTCACTAGTCAACAAGCTCCTTTCACCGCGGAGAAAACCTTTACACTTAAACACACTATTTCCGACACTAAGCTAGATGTCGAGTTCTTTCCAAGGGTACAACTACTCCCACACACAATGTATTTTGAGGACTAAAATACTAACCACTCACACTCACAAGATTATGATGGTTTAATACAACAATGAAGTATGAATCAACACTAGATCATACAACACTAAACAAACAAGACTTCCAACTTCTCGTTTGAAGCTTGAATGTGACTTGATCTTCTTTGCTACAAAGAGATCACTAATATGATATGAAACTGAGTTAGAAAGGTTAGAGAGAAGATATGTATGAGAGTATTGTAGAAAGGGATGAGAAACTACTTGGCTTGGCATTGCTATTTATAGCCAAAATGGACAAGAGCTGCCACGGACCGCGGAACCCTTAAAGGGTTCGCCCGTGTACCATTTGGTACCGCCGGTCCTGACGACCAAGATATCAAATCTTGCCAAAGTCAACTCTATCTAAGTGAGATTGTGCAAGATATGAAGAGTACAAATCCACACAAAATATTTAATGAAATCTTCCAATGATTTCCATGATGCAACACATGATGTCATATGTATTGTTTTAATTTTAGAAATAGTGGGTGAATAGTTTTGGTTTAAAAACTTTAGATCTTTAGTATCAAATCGCTTATGAAGCTTGTTATAATATGAAAGTACCAATTATTGTTTGTGACTAATATAAAGTATGGTAAACCAAGTTGTCACACAATCATGAACATCAAACCACATCACAAACAATAGTATAGTGCAAGTATAAAAGTAAAGAGATAAAGAAAGGAAAGTGCAAACCGAACGAGGATTTATAGTGGTTCGGTCACGGATCTCCTTTCCCGCCCTACTCCTCCTCGAGGTACCCAACTTCGAGAGTTACTTCACTAAATCAACAAGCTCCCTTCTCGGCAAGGAGAAAACCTTACAATTAAACACACTTTTTCGGTACAAAGCTAAATATCGGGTTCTAGTTCGAGGTAGAACCAACCTAACGTCACCTATACAATATTTCCGACACTAAGCTAGATGTCGAGTTCTTTTACAAGGTACAACCACTCCCAATATGTTTTATGGCCCAACATAATAAACCTTGTGTTTTATGGCATAAACACATAAACCATCTAATCTAGTTTGGTGAAAGTGTTGTGATGATGCAATGATGTTCTACACTAATGATCCATGACACAAATGTCTAATGGATATGAATAACTACTTCTAAATGAACTTCCATTGATAGGAAGCCTTCATGATGAAGATCACAAGTTCCCTAAACTTGTTGTGATAGATCTTCAGCTTGTGGTGAGTAGGGATGGCTAGATCTCCAATCTTTCCTTGGTTGATCAAAGAATATGCTTACAACAAAGATGAATGTTAGAAGCATTATGATCATGATCATTAGGGTGTTTAATGTATGTTACTACATTGTTAATGATTGATCTAAATGTATGCAAGAAGGTGGAGAAGATGTGTTTTCAAGTGATGAAGAAATGAGAAAACAATGGGCTTCTATTTATAGGCAAAATGGGAAGCGGGCGTCCACGGACCACGGTACCAATTAAAGGGTTCCGCCCTTTATGCATTTTGGTGCCGTGGGTGCCTGACAAGAAATCTAAAAAATCTTTCTTCAAATCTTTTCAATATTTTACCATATCTTACCAAGATCACATTTGATATATTGAGTGTCAATCTAACCAATATATTCAAGAGATCTTCCAAGGATTTCAAAGATGATGCATGCCATGATGTAACATGTATTTCCATTTTTAGATTAAAATGTTTATCAAAGTAAACTTGTAAAATGTATTATGTAACTAGTTAATAAAATGTCTAGTTACCTTTTGAAATACTTGTGAATGCAAAATGTAAAATGAGGTTCTAAATAGAATGGTTAACCTATTAAAATACTTAGTGACTCTAAGCGTATTTTAAACATTCTAAATGATTTGTTAATGGGTTTGATCATAATGCCAAATAACAAACATATACGTTGTGTTGTAACATCACGAGGACTTGAGACATCGAGAGGTGTTGAATGTATGTTGAGACAAAGTGTGATTACAAGTAACTTGTACATTTTACGTTATGTATTACAAGTTACATGTTTGTCTTCAATCAAAACAAGCGGCGTATAGATTAAATATCATAATATTTGCACTAACAATCTCCCCCTTTGTGATGATGACAAAGATATGTAGCGTAATAGAAAGTAAAATATAAAAGGTTACTTGTATCCTTACTACCTTTACATTACCTTCTCCGTTTACACTCTTCTCCCCCTTTGTCCGAAACAAAAGGTGTCCTTGGAGTTTAACTTTATTTCTCCCCAAAAGGCGAGCTTGCATCATCCTAGTGAAGTTAAATCGTCCACTTCAATCCGTCCCTTGTTTGGTAGCGGATCCATGGATCAAATAAAGAGGCTTAACCTACATCAAGGTTAGTTTTATGCAACAAAAATTATGAGAAATATATGGAAAAGAAAAATGCATAGCAATGTTAGCCTATTTTCTCCACTTTTTATCGAAGCACAAATGCTTGTTTGAAAAGTGAGAATGATGCTAAATGCGTGCATGCTCCCCTTTGACGGTTGCTCCCCTTGTTTGGGTCGGGGTATGATTAAAAACCTACAAAACAAATATTAGTGCAAAACTATATTAGTCATTGGACGAGTAAGTGTTATACAACAAAGTGTGTATAAGATGCATTGATAAATTCTTGGCGGAAGCTCCCTTGCTCTAGGGCGTCAAGATGAACCTTCAAAATAAATATTAGTATAATAGAAGCTTTGTCTTTAGACAAATATGTCATATACAACCAAGTGTATAGGCGATGCAATATGAGTGCTTAAAGGATATTCCTCCTTGTTCTAGGGTGTCAAAAAGCACCTAAAATAAGAAAAATAATTGATGCAAACTTCATCCTTAGATGAGTAAGTTATATACAATCGAGTGTATATGATGATGAACCTACAATGAAAAACATTAGTGCAATATATTTCATCTTTTCACAAAGAAAAATAAGATGTATATATGTGATAAATGATATAATCAAAGATCTCATGAAGTGTAGTCTCCTAATTACAATCATAAGAAAAGTGATAATATAATATGATAAAAGCCTACAAAATAATTCCTAGAAAGAAGATATGAAGTCTTCCACGGGTGTGCCACTAGTGGTGCTAGTGTTGGTGTCGGTTTACTAGTAGGATTCATGTGGTGATGATAGATGACTTGAGATTTACAAAGTAAGTTTTCGCTAATCCATGGTGGTGATGATTAGTGAAAGTGGTGATGGAAGGTGGTGGTGATTAGGTAGGAAGCTATTAAGGAGTTAGAAACTCGTATGTATAGCAAATATAAAAATATGGACTCATGCAATCCTTTCGTCATGTCAAGTGACCAAAGCTAAGAGGGAAAAAAATGAATGGACATTGCATTTCAATGATGCATAAGGGTTATGATTTGAATGATTTATTGATGCTAACAACCTATTGTTTTGAGCAAGTTCTCATATGCTTCAACCCAAGAATAATCAATAATGCGTTCTATCTAAGAATATATAAAAGTGATAACATGAAGATAAATTCGTTCATTGATTGACACGGATTATAAAAATGACCTATTCTAGGTGACAATGGGGAAGGTAGTATTAGCATGGTTTTGACCGACATGGATGATTATCACTTTGAAAAAAAGTGAAGACAATATGGAAAATACTAATAATGAGTACCTATATGAGGATGAGAATGACATCATATGAGTGAGAGTTGGATGGACCAACGTGTTGGAGATGGTTGTTTTGATTAATATATCGTTTGCATTGACAAGGACATGCATGATAAGCGAGAAAAGGATAAGATCCTATGATGGTGTTCTAGATAGTGAAGTTGTAAGGTGCTAGTTTAAGGAAAATCCTATATGTGGAGATGAAGACGTTTTGTAAAACACATGATGTGTTTTTCACTTGATGAGGTATTGGTGCGAAAAAGGTTGAACTAGTTGTGGTTTCATGAACCGGTTTTAGCTAAGTGGTGTTTACCTATGTGTTGGTATTTTAGAGTCTAAGAGACATAAATTTTGACAAAAGACAATTATGTGAATGGATTTCTCTCCCCTTAATTGGTGGACATCCAACATAATGTGTAATGTATCAAATAAGGAATGACAACAAAGTGTTTAGGAGGTTATTCGGGTTAACGAAAGAGATGAGCTTAGTGATGTTTTTTATGGATGATGGTTAGCATACAATGAACTTCATCCTTAAAGTCATGTACCTCTTCTCGATTAATACGAGATGATCGTATGATGAGGCATGTGGTTTCCTAATAGGAAGTGAAGAGGATTAGAGTATTGTTATAACTAAATAATGATGGATGTGATTTTTGGAAAGCGGAAGCAAAAATGAGATTTGGAAAGAGGTTGGTTGAAAGACAAAAATGCAAAGCCAACCCTCTAGAACTTAATTCTATATGCTTTTAAACTATATGCAAGTGTAGGGGTCCCATAAAGCATAGTACTAATCTACGTAGCAATAAAGGGGATTATGCAAAATGAGCATACAAAAGTTAAAACCAATTGAGATAACAAATAATTTGTTATCAACCACAAAACAAATTTGTTAGTGACAAAAGATGTTAACATGATAGAAATCAAATGATAACATATTATATAAGCAAGAACAACACATTGCACTTAAGTAGACAAGAAATCACCATACAAGATAGCATCAAGACAATCATATTATGCAAGAATACAACTTTATTCAAGACATTTCATTTTGAGATTGTTTTGTCGTTAGACTTAGACGTATAAGCATACTTGGCTTATAAATTAACACAACAATCTATGTGATTAATTTGTAAGATAAAAAGGCTTCTAAAAGTTTGTCATACCAAAAGCACTTTGACATATTATATGTGCACACGTAGCAAACAAATTATGTGACAAGAAGCAAAAGAAACAAGATGAAAGATTCATGCAAGCCATGTTTAAGACATAACAATTTGGAGCATGTATCATTTAGATCGTACTACACATAGATATAATGAATGCCAACTAATAGCTTTCAAACACAAATATATCATATCAAAATTATCACATATCAAAATGACATATTATGAGTTCATAAGCAACATGTTAATCATGCTAAGGATAATTCAAAAGTAAGTATCATGCAAATAAAGTTTAGGTTTTAAACGTTTAGTAGCATGAAACAAGGATACAAGCATTATAAAAACCGTACTAAGGTTTACACATTTGACTAGTTATCAAACACTAAGATAATGTCAAATCAACTTATCGTATCAAACAAGAACATGTAATCAACACATGTAAGTGCAATGCAAGTGGTTTTACTAAGGTTTATACATTTGACTAGTTATCAAACACTAAGATAATGTCAAATCAACTTATCGTATCAAACAAGAACATGTAATCAACACATGTAAGTGCAATGCAAGTGGTTTTAAAAAGTCATATATACTACTTGTTTGATTAGTATTCCTAAAAGCTGAGGCAAACTATCAATGTTTTAACACTTACTTTAGGCAAGTATAGGAATCTGATTTTCAAGTTGGAGAATGAATATGAGACTATTACTAGCGGTGCTCAATTAAGGCTAAACACGACCATTTTTACGGGTGATTCCACATACCCAACTTCTCTCCAGGAAGCAATTCAACCGTTAGGTCAAATTGAGTTTCTAGTGCAATAGGTTTGTTAGGAATTAGAAATTCCAGGTATTAAAGAGTCGGTCACCTCAAGTATATGTAATCGTTAGAAAGCTCGTAGTCGTAGTCATTTTAAGTTAAGTAGTATTTAGTAAAAAGTAACACCGTGGAGGATGAGACGGTCTTTACCCTTTATGCACGATCCACGACCCGATGTGTGGCGTTTTATGTAAGACTATAAATACTCTCTACCTCCCAAGGTAGAGAGTTGGAGCTCATAATAATATCTTTCACTTTCTCTCACTAAGTTCCCTAAACCTCTAACTTTCTCTCTCTAGAATTCCATCTATATGCTACCTTGTGTTAATGTTATGATGTGTATGTGAAAAGTTATATCTTACAATTGGTATCAAGAGCCATGGTTAGATCATATCTTGCACATCTTTGGATTTATAGTGATTTTTAGGTGGTTTTTGAGTTTGAAAAAGTTTAGTGGTTTTGCATCATTTGGTTGATTTCTTGTGTTAAAGTTTGAATTTTGTTGGTACTTTTATGTTTAGAATCATCAAAAGTGTTTAGGTTTTCATTTGGTAAGCTTGAATCATCTTGGTTGGGTTGTTTTGGATTGAAAAGTGAGGTTTATATGGTTTTCAAGCTAGCGACTTAGTTCACGGAATATTTTCTTGGTAGCGACTTGCTTCACATTTTTGTAGCGACTTACATTGTTGGAGCTAGCGAGTTAGATCTAGCGAGTTAAAGTACAAGTAGTGGATTCTCCACTACGGTAGCGACTTTAATGGTAGCGACTTGGTGATGCGAGTTGCTCTTTAGCGACTTGTGTCTCTAGCGACTTGTGTAGCAATTGCTTTGCCAAAAATTTGGTTAGCGACTTGGTTTGTAGCGAGTTACTACTTAGCGACTTGCTTTTCTGTTAGCGACTTGGGACTCTAGCGACTTAGGGGTGTAGCGAATTAAGGGTTAGCGACTTAGTGCATTAATTTCTAGCGACTTAGTGCATTATCTTCTAGCGATTTAGTATTTTATCTTCTAGAGTCTTGAGTGATTGTTTAAGGTTTTCTCTTGATTAGTAAAATCCGTGAAAGAATCTATTTCCGGTTTAATCATAGAGTTATAAAATCCGTATAATCTGTTAACATGTCTAGCGTTCCCCATCATCTCCTTGTTGCGAGGATGTTCAAGCGGTGGCTCGGATACTCGATCCACCCATGCTTGGCAGGCGACTTCGACTCTTGGGCTCAAGCGAATTAGACTGTATTGCCTTGGAAAGGAAAATGGTGTCAACATTCTCAAATCCATTGATGAAGGACCATATCGAGTTGAGGCGACTAGAGACATACTTGATACTAATGCGAGATGGTACTCTGTTTCACGGAATGGATGACCTAAGATGTATGATGAGCTTGATGATAAGGATAAAAGAGATTTGATCGGATATCGGGGCTTCAAACATTGTTCTTCAAGGTCTTCCTAAAGACATCTACAAGCTGATCAATCATAACACGGATGCTAAGGCGGTTTGGGACAATGTTAAGATGCTTCTCTCGGGTTACGAATTAACTATGGAAGGCAGAGAATCCCAACTCTATGGCCAATTTGAGCATTTCAAGATGAAACCGGATGAGAGTGTCTATGAGTACTATGTGAGATTTCATAAGTTAGTTAATGACATGAGGAACATCAGAATGACTATGCCTAACATTGAGTTGAACTCAAAATTTGTGAACAACATGAATCCCAAATGGCACAAGTTTGTTACCTTTGTGAAGCTCACTAAAGGATTGAAGAATACAAACTATGAGCAACTCTATGCCTTCCTCCTTGAGAATGAGAGACATGCTATGTTTGAAAAATTAATTCTCAATCAGTTCAAAACCAACGAGGGAGAGACAAGCTCGTCTAATGACTCTCGACTTTCTACTCAAACATCGGAATCACAACCAAAGCATCACAAGTCATACCCTTGGGTAATGGTAATCACAAACTCATTCTTGATCCTATGTACAAACAAGGCGATCTTTGATGCTCACGCGTGGGTAGCTTCATTAATCAACTAGCTCTTCTCATCGGTCAAAACATGAATACTCTCCCACAAACCAACAACAACCTCGGCGCATCAAACCCACACAATCAAGCCACTATTAAAGATGGAAGGATCGTGGTGCAACCGGTCCGGAAAGACAGTATGATCGAGGGGCGAGGTGGAGTGGGAGAGGTTATGTTGGAAACCAGAATCGAGGAAGGAATGGTAACCAAGGTCAAGCTAAGCTCATCAAATGTTATAAGTGTGGTGGAGAGGGACACATTGCAAGGAACTGTACATCTCCAAAGCGCCCTGAGAATCTTGATTACTTGAGATAAGATGCTGGCTCAAGCTCAGGACAATGGTGCTACTTTGAATGAAGAGGAATTGTTGTTTCTTGTTGAGGGCAATGCCAAGACTTATGATGCAGATGTGGATGAGCGGCCTATTAGGGAGATAGGTCACAATCATCAGAATGCCTTTCAAGTCAGTGATTGTGATGCATACGACTCTGATGTGGATGATGGACCTACGGCACACACAATTTTATGGCTAGCATTTCTCCAATGGTTTCTCCCAAGGTCTCTTCTTCATCACTAGTTGGGCCATCCCATGACAAGCTCATCTCAGAGGTATTAAAACTATCGATGATCTTGATGTGCACCAAATGCATGACAAAGTACAATCAACTGAAACTATTGAATCAAATATTGAAAATATGGGTAATATCAATATTGTCCCATATGATCAATATGTGAAACAAAGTGAAAGTGAAGTTGTACCAAGTGATGCATCTTCTGCGGTCAACAATGACTATGTTTTTGATGAATACACTTTGCATGTGCCCGATGATTCCATTATTTACGAACTAAATGCCTATAAAGTACGTGTTGCTATTTATGAACAACGTGCTAAATTTGAGTTGACCACTTTCGTGGCGGGAAATGGATAACCAAGTAAGTACAGTAATTAGAAAAGTAAGTTTAGAGAAGAAGTATTGAAACAAGAATTAAATTCCTTGCAAGAAAAACTTTCTAAAACATCTAAACAAAAACAAGAACTTCAAGAAAATGTGAAAATGCTTAAGCAAGAATTTAATGCAAAGGAATCAAAACTCTTGAGAGATTTTTCTAATCCGAAAACTTTGAAAAACAAACTTGAGAACAAGTTGTACATACAAGGAAACACCATTCGATTTGCTCACATGGTCACTAAACATAGAGTCTTAAGCGATAAGCATAGCATTCCCCTTGTTGAGGAACCTAATCCAGAGGTAATTAAAAGGCTAGAAATGCTCATAAGGTGCTTTATGATGGTAATGAAATTCTTAAGCCTAGGCAGAAACCTAGTTGCGTTGAGTGCACCGAGGAAGATAAGAAATCAGATGAAGTCACTAGGGAAAGGATGAACAAAAACTAGATGACCCGAAATGCAAAGAGAAAAAGATTATTATCACTCCCCATGACTACAAGAAGGAAAACTGGATTTCCTTGAACATGTTTAAGCCTCAAACATTTCTGACTCCCGAACAAAGTTTTACGGAAAAGGATTTAGATAAGCAAAATTTGAAAATATTGTTGAAACAAACCCCTTTATGGAAAATGCCTAGAAGCGTGAGTATCCTCCTAATACACCAATGCATCTAGTTCCTAGAAAAATTGCCACTAAAAGCAAGACCTTAATTAGTCAATATGTTATATTTCAACTATTTGTTGATTTTGAGAAAACTTGCAAGAAAAAGGATCACACCCATGGTATATGAAGGAGAAAGGGGTTTTGAGCAAATGAAAGAATGTTATTTAACCGAGGTCATGCCTTTCTTTAAACTTCTAAAAGATCACTTTGAGAGTCTTAAAAGGGCAAATGATATTAAGGGAATGGAAAAGGAATTTGATGCAATGGTAGTTGAAGTTAGTGATTATGGGCGTGCACTAAAATATAATGAGATTGAGAGGAAGAACTTGCATACATTAAATGAGACTCTTATTACTGAATGTGTTCCTCAAGATATTTTTTCCTTTGCTTCAAATTGCTCTATTAATGCTTCCAAATTTCATGAATTATCTGTTGCCCCGAAAGTCTCCCATGATCGTGTCATTGAGCTTGAAAAAACTAATTCTAAACTAAGCGAGAAAATTGAACTGGATGATCACGACAATTTGGTTAAACATTTTTCTAAACTAGAAGTTGAGCATTTTAATTTACAACTAAAATATCAACATCTTAAAGAAAATGTCAAAACTTCTAATATCAAGACATCTTGGATGCTCGAGTTTGATCGGTTTTCAAATTAACAAGCGTGATGACGATTCAAGCTCGGTTACAACACGATCGAGAAAGTTGAAAGCCCAAATCTCTCAATTAAAGGGTCAAGCGAACAATATGACAGGCTCCCAAATGCCTCCTCCTTTAGATTCTCCGAATTCTCAAACTTTTCATCTTCAAAACTTAGTTGATGCCTTACAAAAGGAAAGCGAGAGTTTTCTAGAAGAAAATGAAAAAGTTAAGCGACATTTTAAAGAGTTATATGATTCAATAAAAGTCACCCGTGACCAAAACAACGAAAAATAACGTCTTTACAAAAGGAAATTGAGAATCTGAGAAGTCAGGGAAATGGGAAGCTGCCACTTGTTTTCAATAAGAATGTTGTCTCAAAGTCACCCTTAGGCGCAAATACCTTTGTGGAGTTAAATATATTCCTCCTCATCTTAGGAATAATGAACATGCTTTTCATGAATCTTGTGCTCACCTTAAGGATAGTCTAGAATGTCTCCGTGAGATTGTCGAAGAGGATTTCATTAACAAACCTCTTGATAGAGAAAATAGGTTTGCTTGCCTCGGGCCAAGCGATCTCAAGAGTTGCTAGAATGTGTAATTGCCACATGTCCAAAATCCTTAACCTTAGGTGCAAAGGCAAAGGCGTGATGCCTTGTTCTATGCCTAGTGCCAAGGAAATCCGTTCTATGCGGTCTTAAAAGGAAACACTAATGTGCCTTCAAGTAGTTGATTCGGATATGTTAGTGCTAAGAAAGTGAACTTTAGTGTGCACTGCAAAAGCTCAAATCACAGTCTTAAAGTATACACTAATGTGCCTTCTAGTACTTCCGATCCTTGCACATCAAGTTCAGGAATGCAAAAATTAGATCAACCAACTAATGCTCCCATTCCCTCTACGAGAGTAATCGGTGACTTTAAAGCGGCGGTCAAAGTCTCAAGACAATACAAGGAATGATAGGACCTTGCAAGCTAAGAATGTGCATTGGAAGAGAGTAGAAGACCAATCTAGGAACTTTAGGCTTGAGTTGAATAAAACGAATCGTGTTGATTCTAGGATTAGCCTTAGGCGTCTTGTAATTAATTAGAATTGATACTATTTGCAAACCTTGTAATCTTTGTGCTTGAATTACATTGCTAATCATGAATGTGGTGTGAATGCTTTGTCTAATCTTTGTCAAATGCCGATTAAAATTGCTAATGCTAATATTCATGCTAAGAAGGCTAAAAGGCAAAAGCGAAAAGTTAGAAAACAATGGAAACCCACAGGAAGAACTTTTATAAAGATAGGTTATTATTGGATACCTTTTGGCCTTAAGAATAATCGGACAATGCCCACTAGAAAATGGATGCCTCTTGGTAGAACTATTCCATTTAAGAAGTGAACATACTTTGAATAGGTCAAATCTTGACACTAGTACATTGCATCTATTCCCAATGATTCCATTGCTTCTACTTCGATATGGATGTTTCTATTTTACGATGTGGGTGTTCCAAACACTGTTACTAACCAAGTGAAACCCATTCTTGCATGGGGATCCCAATTATCGATTATCCATTTTTATGCGTGTTCAAGCTGCGGTCGTTCAAATCGATTACGTGGTACACGGACTCGGTTGTTCCAAGCATATGGCCGGAGGCCGGTCGCGGCTCATGAACCGTGAGCAAGTTCATCGGGGCTGATAGATTTGGTAATGATCATTTTGGTGCTATTATGGGTTATGGAGATTATGTTGTTGGTGATAGTGTCATCTCGAGAGTCTACTATGTTGAAGGGTTGGGTCATAATATGTTCTCTGTTGGTCAATTACGTGACTCGATCTAGAAGTTGCCTTGAGAAAACATACACTTTGTTAGAGATCTTAATGGTAAGGCTGTTAAAGGAACTTCGTGGGTCAAACCTTTACACCATCTCTATCGATGACATGATGAGGGCTTCTCCAATATGCTTGTTATCAAAGGCTTCAAAAACAAAGTCATGGTTATGGCATCGTCGTCTCAATCACTTGAACTTCGGCACCATCAATGATCTTTCCAGGAAGGACTTAGTTGTAGGTTTACCTAGACTAAAGTATGAAAAGGATCATCTTTGTTCGGCATGTCAATTGGGAAAAAGCAAGAAATATGCCCATAAACCCAAACCTACTAACTCATCGTGAAGTTCTTCATATGATTCATATGGATTTATGTGGACCAATGAGAGTACATAATATCTTTGGGAAGAAATATGTGTTAGTTGTGGTTGATGATTACTCTAGATTCACATGGGTCAAGTTCTTAAGGACAAAGGATGAAACTCCCGATATCATCATCAAACTCATCAAGCAGCACTTGCGAGTTCGACTTAACAAAGCGAAATCGATTGTATCGAGCAGACAATGGGCGAGTTTGTCAACAAACAACTTAATGAATTCTATGAAAGCGTTGGAATGATCATCAAAAAGTGTTTCACGAACTCCTCAGCGAGCGGTGTAGTTGAAGGCCAATCGGACTCTGGTTGAAGACGCTAGAACAATGTTGATTTACTCAAAGGTTCCAATGTTTCTCTGAGGTGAAGCTTATAGCCCTTTGCATGCTATACACAAAATCGTTCCCTAATCCACCCTTTGTACATGGAAAAACTCCATATGAACTTGTCCACAACAGAAAACCTAATCTCTCTTTTCTTCGTGTGTTTGGTGCATTGTGCTATCCAACTAATGAGGGTCAAGACTTAGGTAAACTTAGGGCTAAAGCTGACATTGGAGTATTTGTAGGATGCACAAACAAAAGGGATACGAATCTACAACAAAAGAACCCGAAATATCATGGAAACCATTCACGTTACGTTTGATGGTGACGGTCAAATGGCTCTGGACACTCGGCTTCGGGACCCGCACTTCAAAACAGAGTCCCATTGGTTCATCTCTTGTTCCAAACTCTACTCAAGAAACTCCATATGTACCTCCATCCGAAGATGATGTAAAGAAATTGTTTGATCCTATGTTTGATGAACTGTATGATTCAAAAACTAATGAGGTGATGATTCACCAGAAAGGATGCTCATATTCGTGAATGAAGTCAATCCTTAGGTCTCAATATCTTTAAGTCAAAAGCACTGCTGCTGATCCTTGATCTCATCAACAAATCATCATTCTTCAAATGTACATCATGGAAATGTTTCTGGCATCAATGATGAAGTTAATCCCTTTGCTACTCTTGAGGATGCTCCATTTGAAAACATATTTGCTACTCCTGAATCATCATCGGAACCATCTTCTTCGAGGAGACATCGACTCGCTACCTCGGTTCCTCAACAACTGCCACATGAACACCTTAGAAATGGACTCACGATCATCCATTAGACAACATCATTGGAAATCCCTCTCGTCTGTATCAACAGGAAACAACTTGCAACCGATGCCTTATGGTGTTTCTTCAACTCCGTACTTTCTAAGATCGAACCCAAAGATGTTAAAACGCCATGAATGAAGGCAGTGGTTCAATGCCATGCAAGATGAAATTCATGAGTTTGATCGACTTGATGTATGGGAGTTAGTACACACTCGAGGCCGTGCTATGATTATAGCTCTCAAATGGATCTTCAAAGTAAAACTTGATGAGCATGGTGATGTGTTGAAGAACAAGGCTCGTTTAGTTGCTAAAGGATATCGTCAAGAGGAGGGTATAGACTTTGAAGAATCTTTTGCTCTTGTCGCTCGAATCGAGGCAATCGAATCTTTCGGCTAACTTGTTGCTAGTAAGAACATGGTAGTGTATCGGATGGATGTGAAGGCGGCATTTGAGCGGAGATCTTAAAGAAGTCGAGTCTCACGTCGGTAACTGAAGGATTTGTGAATCAAGAGCATCCTACTCACGTTTATCGTCTGAAGAAGGCTCTTTACGGTTTAAAGCAAGCTCCAAGGGCACGGTATGATACGTTGTCAAAGTTTCTTCTATCAACCGGATTGATAAAGGCGATTGATCCTACATTGTTCACCAGGAAGTCGGGCAAACATTTAACTCATGTTCAAATTTATGTTGATGATATTATTTTTGCCTCGGCTGACCCAATGGAATGTGATCGTTTTCTAATGAAATGAGTTCAAAATTTCAAATGTCAATGATGGGACAAATGTCATTTTCTTGGGATTACAAATTTCACAAAGTCCCGGAGGCATTTTCATAAATCAATCTAAATATGCATCAGAGATTTTAAAGAAATTTGGATTTGATTCAAGTGACCTGTTGACACTCCCATGATTGATCGAACCAAACTAGATGAGGACCACTCTGGGATCATGATTGACCAAAGCGAAATATCGTAGTATGATTGGATCCCGATGTACCTCACGACTAGTAGACCGGACATCTTGTTATTTGTTTGCATGTGTGCTAGATACCAGGCTAAGCCTACTAAAAAAAAAAAAGCACCTTGAAGCGGTTAAACGGGTCTTCGGTATCTCCAAGGAACCATCAATATGGGACTTTGGTACCCGAAGGACACTGGTATGTCACTAACGGCCTATCATGGATCGCGATCATGCGAGTTGTCAAGATACACGTCGAAGTACATCGGAGGTGCTTTCGGTTTTTGGGTGATAAGCTTGTAGTGGTCTTCAAAGAAGCAAATGAGTACTTCTATTTCCTCTGAGGCTGAATACATAGCCATGTCATCTTGTTGTGCTCAAATCTTATGGATGAGATCTCAATTATCTTACTATGGCTTTGAATTCAACAAAATCCTCATCTTTGTGATAATAAAAGTGCTATTGCTCTCTCATGCAACAACGTTCAACACTCAAGAGCAAAGCATATCGACATTCGACATCATTTCATCGGGGAACAAGTGGAAAAAGGTGTGGTGGAACTATATTTTGTGAGGTGCGAATATCGGTTAGCGGACATCTTCACCAAAGCTCTTCAAGAAGAGCGTTTTGAGTTTATTCTTCACGTCTTGGTTTGAAAAGCCTTCAACCGAGAACTCTCAAGCGTCTTCGGGAGGAAGACGAGGAGTAAAGGTCTATCTTCATCTATCTCTTGTAAATATTTATTCGAAAAACAAAATAGAAAAATATAAAACTTTCAAAATCCATAAAAATTTGAAAAATTAGAAAAATCTTCAAAAATATTGTCATTTTGTCATGTTTTCTCGATTCGATAATATCTACGGTCTTTGTGTGTCATTCAAAGAATGACGGGACTTTAGATATTGTTGTTTATTAAAAAAAAAAAAAAATCAAAAATCAAAAATCAAAAATATTTTTGGGAGAAAGAGAAAATGGTTTATTGTCATTTTCGGGCAATAACCGGTTTTAAAAGAAAGAACCGAGCCATGTTTTACCATGTTTTCAAATTCCATGCTCTGATTCTATAACATTTATCTGTTGAAAACTAAATGCTTTGAAAAATAACTCGGTCTCTATTTTTGATAATCATCAGGACTTATCTGTCAAAATATCTATCTCTCAATCAACAACCTATGTCATTGATTGAGGGAGAATGATTTCAATTAAATTAAAAGTTATTTGGCATTAAATTGTTTTCAAAAGATGTACATGCATGTTTAACCAATGGAGTTTAAAATCTCAACATCAGATCCTTATCGGTTAAACGCTTTCATAATCAAGTCACAATTCTCCTTAAAAGCTTTCAAAATCAATTTAAATCTACAGAGATCACAAATCTCAAATGTTTTGATAATTGTGATCGGGGAAGAAGTTGTGATTTAAATAGGATTTAAGCGATAATTGATAAATGGTTTCTTAAGTGATTAGCATGTTTGCCTCCCCGTAAGTGACAAGCGATTTCAAATTTTCCATGCACACATTGAGGGGGAGCATCTATATTAAACCACAATGATTTGAAACGTGATCACTTATCTCAATGCGGGGTTCCCTCTAGTATGTGCAAAACTCTTTTCAAATCTCGAGGCACATATTGAGGGGAGCAAAATCATGAAAACCTCATCCTTCCCCAAAATGCTTTATCTACTTGATTCGATTAGGGAAGTGATGTTGATATCTTTAGAAAATGGTAATCAAAGAAGTTAATTCTTTCTCTTGCCTCCGTGTGCAAAACATTTTCAAATACTTGATGCACATGTTGAGGGGAGTTCTCGTTCTAAAAATATCAAAAACAATTCTGGTACAAAATGCTTTGATAATATATCACAAGTATCTGAATTGACTTTCAAATGGTTTTCAATTGGATCCAATGGCAGATAAACAATACCAAATAGACCGACCAACCTTACTTTATGTACGGTGATATAAGGATGATAAGGTTAGGTTTTTATTCCCATGATCCGCCGAAGCAGGAGGAGGATCTACCGAGGACAATCCACTAGTTAGTGTAGAAGTCCTTAGGCATGATGATAAAAGGAGAAAAATGAGATATGTGAAGAGTGCGGACTAAAGTGAGCTATGGGAATAAACCCAACAAGGTTCTAGTTATGAAGTCTCGGTAAGTATTGAAGGGGTTGAAGAATTAAAAAATTGAATGAGAATAGGGTGAAAACAAATAGCCCTCATTTATTCAACCTTAGAGGCAGCCGGGTTCAATTCATATACTACTGATGGTAACATCGGTATTGAAGACAAGACGTCATGGACCCAGTGAAGCACTGCACTTCAACTTTCCAAACCACTCAAGTTCCTCTTAAAAGGACTTGTTTCATTCTCACGGGGAACCGACATTATCTATCAACTTTCTCTTAGAGATTGTTGATATTGAAGAAGGAGACCCTCTCCCTAGTCTCCGATATAGGATCCAAATATGCACAAATTGAGTCTAGAGCCACGAGATCATCAATAAATCTCATTAGGACACTTTCAATGAAGACTCTCCATTTCACACAATGTGGAAAGAGAGATTATATCTTGAGTCCTCGCATTATCCTTGTGGTATTGCCAAAACATCGAAGTGATAATGTAAACATACTCACAATGAAGATGGAAAGCCTTACGGAGCCAACATCTAACAAGCTCTGGTAAGGTGGCATGAGAGATCTATTATCTGAGATCAACCATGTGACAAGCGAGACGAAACAATGGGGCGATTCATTCTTTTGAATCAATCTGGTTCAGTTATGGATTGGCCGGATACCTTTGAAAAACTGGTCTTTGTGCTTTAAAACTCTTTTCATTAAGCATGTCGACCGTGTACTAATTTTTCAAATCAAAAGGTGTTTTATGATTGATAATTGATTTTCATTAAAACCTTCGTTATATTGCAAAAACAATTTCTATTGAGCAATACACGATTGTTTTTCTAATCTCTTTTCATCAATCGATTGGGACGAAAATTATTGGTTCACTCACTCCGTGTTGTCTTCTTTGAGGCGTTCGGTTTGAGAAACGACTAGAGCGGTATGCGAAACCCTGTCAAGGAAATTCTTGGAATTATACGATCACTGGCGGTACTTATCTTGATCAGCGAGGAACCGTGGGCGTGTACCTCAATTCATCGAAAGTGATCAAAGACACTTTAGATGCGCTTTATGCTAACTGTATTATGCGAGGTACACCCGGCGTTTGCGGTGTCGGAATGAAGCGGTCAATCCATAGCCACGTGCTCACCTAACACATTCATCTCAAAAGAAATCATGATTAGTGCATCAATGACTCTGATAATTTTACTCCATGCTTACGCTTTCTGGCTAGCGCCAATATCATGAATCAACAAATGCTTCGCTACTCGATGAGAATATATCATGATCGAGAATGTGAGCATGTCGGTCCGAATGTCACAACATCACATAATACCAACACCACAATGGATGTATATGAGATTTTCTACTAGCTGATGATCTCAAAAGCGGCTCAAAATTATTATCCGTGGATCGATAATAGACCTCCACTTGAAGTAACCAAACATGCAATGTGAAGAATCAATGACTATGAGCTTAGGAACAAGGACTACATCAAGAATGCAAGAACAATTGTTAATGTCATATCTGTTTGTATTCAATGTAATTTTAGTGCATGATTGAGGTGACCTCCCTTAGGGGAGATTGTTAGGAATTAGAAATTCCAGGTATTAAAGAGTCGGTCACCTCAAGTATATGTAATCGTTAGAAAGCTCGTAGTCGTAGTCATTTTAAGTTAAGTAGTATTTAGTAAAAAGTAACACCGTGGAGGGGCCAGACGGGTCTTTACCCTTGTATGCACGATCCACGGCCGATGTGTGGCGTTTTATGTAAGACTATAAATACTCTCTACCTCCCAAGGTAGAGAGTTGGAGCTTATAATAATATCTTTCACTTTCTCTCACTAAGTTCCCTAAACCTCTAACTTTCTCTCTCTAGAATTCCATCTATATGCTACCTTGTGTTAATGTTATGATGTGTATGTGAAAAGTTATATCTTACAAGGTTCTCCAGTAGTCATTCTCATGTTAGAAAGATGGGAACTCCTACTTTTGCATATTAAAGTGCATAAAAGATGATAGTTTACCAATACTTAGCTTAATGTGACTTAACTAATATGCAATATAACTAAAGTGATGAAGACGTCATGTTATACACATGAATTTTAACAATGGTGTGTTTGTTAAACAATGTGTTTTAATCTTGTGTTAAGAATCTAAGGTTTGTTCAAATTACAAAGCTAATTGTATGATCTAATGGATGACATCTTTTATGTTGAAGTGTATACTTTAAAAGTGATTTGATTATCTAAGACTAGGGAATGGAATATGTTAAATTAAGAATGTTCTCAAGAAAGTTCTTTGGAACTTTATTTGACAAGAATCTAAATAAGATTACTAACTTCAATAGATCATGTGTATGTTCTAGAGATGTGTAGTTTCAACCTTGGATGTGCACAAGGTTTGAGCAAGGTTAGGTTATGATGTATGCTTGAAAGGAAATGAATACAAATAGTATCTTTCAACAAATGAGATTATAGCATGGGATAAAGTTATCATGTTTATGAAAATAAGTATGACAAGATGACTTGGATATGCTAGCTCATAGAACTTTTGGATGTTCGTTTCAAGATCATTTAACCAATGAGGTGTAATGAAATCTCTTGTAACATAACCATATATGTCGTAAGGAGAGAATGATGCATAGGATATACAATATCCTTTTAATAAGATGAATACTTAAAGCATGATTTCTTAGGCATAATGTTTTTCAAAATATCATGTTTTCCTAAATGAAGATATGAAGCCAAAGTGTTTGAATTGGATAGTACTATCTAAATAAACTTGGTCTCAAGATTATATTCACTAGATGATGACAAGAGAATTCACTTTCGAGTTTCTTATGTATACTCCTCAAGAGTCATTGTTGCTTGGGGTGTATGATGTTGCCTTTGAGATTGCATTTTAACATATGTTGTTAAAATGTTGATTTGAGGTTTAACGAAATTTATGCAGGAGTTTAATGACAAAGTATTACTAATACTTTGATAATTTGTGAAGGTAGTACTACTTATACCTAGTGGAAATTGACAACAATTACCAAGAGCACCATGCTTATTTGATAGTTGAGGTTCTAGCCATAATGAATTATCTAAGTCCTTATATGTGGGAATGGATGTTTGAGTTTGTTCAAGCGTGCATTTGATTGATTACAAGTGTTGGACACAAGGGCTTTTTGAGCAATACACTTAACAAATTCAAATGATGGTAAGGATGGTGGATTGGTTGATCTAGGTGGTAGGTTTTCTAGTGTGTCTAAAAAGGATGTGGTGATGTAGGGGTTTGTTGTGCTATGTGAATACTTAGGTTGATTGTCCATCGATGTTGAACATAAAAAATGGGATACTAATTCTTATGGTTCATTGGTTGCTACAACTAGTGGGTGAAGTGCTTGAAGTTTTGGTCTTGTCTTTGAAGCTTGGGGGCTGAGGTATAGGTGCACCTTGAAAGGGCACGTTTGGTTTAAAGGATGCTCTTGGAAGTTCATGAGCAACATGCTTAATGGTGCCAAAAGATGGAAGAGGGATAGTAGGTGTCAAAGAGGATAAGTGGCACGATGGGTTGTTTGTTTTGGATAAGTGTTTCAACATGTGTTGTTAAAATACTTGGGTGTTGATTTTTGGATATGACTTTTAATGACTACAATCGTAAGTCGCATATACTTGAATATTTTGGATGAAATACTTAAGTTGTCAATCCTAATTTGTTGAGATTATAAAGCTTAGATTGAACTCAAGGATAACAAGACTTGATAGTATGTCTTTAACATATATGTGAGTTATGACTCTATGTAAATACTTATCGTCTTGAAGGATGACACATTATTTTCATGTTTAACCAAGTGAGGC
The DNA here is from genome assembly GCA_910596185.1 of Chrysanthemum makinoi. Classification (NCBI taxonomy): domain Eukaryota; kingdom Viridiplantae; phylum Streptophyta; class Magnoliopsida; order Asterales; family Asteraceae; genus Chrysanthemum; species Chrysanthemum makinoi. The sequence goes on from OU343222.1 coordinate 348,356,259, forward strand.
AATACATGTAGATACAAAACAATATCTATAGTCATATGATAGATTTGTGTATGATATCTTTGCAAGTAATGAGTCTAGATTTGTTAGTCTTGGTAAGTCATCTAAGTCATCCATAAGCGGGTGAGGAGATGTTGGTGGTGTTGCACAAAGTACAAGTTTTGGAGACTTTGGTAGTGAAGGTGTTTTGGATGATGGTGGGTGATTTTGGTGGTGGAGTTGGAGTACTTAAGTTTAGAAAGTTCACATCTTGAATGGGTGATGAGATATTGAGAGGTAATGAGTCTGAGGATGAAGAGTTCAAGTTAATAAAGCAACAAGATCGAATGCTAATCCTAGTGGTTTTCTTAAGTGAATTATTTGAGGTTGAGGATTTAGTCATTTTGACTTTTCTTTGAGAAATGCTAAGCAAGGAAAAGTAGCTTGTGAAGGTGTGAAAATGACCATTCTGAATGTGTCGATTTATGGAACTAAGGATTCATGCACTTGATGTTAATTCATACAAAGATAGTAGTTTCTAATGAGATGGAAGTGTCTAAGATCATGTCAAACATCCTAAGTTAATTCATTGAGGATGTGTTGAGTGAGGTATGAAAGATATGCATTAACAACTATCCTAGAAACAAAATTTGGTAAATTAGATTTAGTAAAATTAAACAACTTACATGTAGAATCCACGGCACCAATTTTTTACAGCGGAACCCTTAATTTGGTGCCTTTGGTCACCCCTTTGTCTACGAGCGGCAGCGTACCAAAATGCATAACGAGACGGTACCAAATTTTTGGTGCGTCTAATCCGTGAACACCGAGAAAACTTCACAGACCCATTTTTTAGGTGTGGGGAGTTTTCGAACACGAATTTTGCTTAAAATATGTGACATTAATCATTTCTAGTTAGGAAAAGTCAATAACACATATATAAACATAGTGGAGCATAGACTTTGACCAAGGGCTAGCGATTTTCACATATATAGTGAAAATGGGTAAGTTTGATAACAGTGTGTTATCCCCACATGAACAGTTAGCATACATCAATGTTTTAAGTTAGTTTATCATCCTATGAAGTGAAAACATATAAATTACATCATACAACATTGTTTTTGTCCTTGTACCAAACACTCTCTTAAAACCTTCATTTTCAAAGTACTTGACTAATTTACTTAGTACTTATTGCTAAGTGAGTTATGACATTTCATAAGTTATGCGAGATGTTAGTATAACCTATGCAAATGAAGTGATCTAATTCTACCAGCGATGGTAAAACAATTTTCCAACTTAGTGCACAAAATCTATCAAATAACCTATTGTGCATAAACAAGAAATCGTCAAACAAGCGAATAAATAACATGGCAAGATTGACACTTATATTATGCAAACAAACAAGTGTAAACAACAATTTGAAAAGTAAGCAAGCAACATATATGCAAACAACATAAACAAGTGGTCATTTAGCATAGCATAACAAGAAAGACACTTTTAGTCATTTTGCGTTTAAATATGGCGATGTATACCAAGCTTGATTAGTTTCCTTTAAACATATTACCAAATTATTTAGTTTCAAAGGAAGTTGTATCAAAGTTCTAAGAATACCAACTTAAATTGCTTGATTCAAAATTTTGAGTTTTATGTTAAAGCGAAACTCAATATTTTAGACATACTGTAGTATTTGGTATATTTCACTTATTTAAATTAGACTCAGGCTATGAGAGTATTTTTAAATGAAAGTAGACTCAATTCCCTTTAAAATGATAGGTGGCTCGACTCGTGCGGACTTACGGTTAATTAGTTATGATTTTTTGAAGTTGCCCAGCGCATCTTGTACACACACGGATTCCACGGAACCAAATAAAGGGATCCGCCCTTTATAAGCTTTGGTGTCGTGGTCCTCTGAGGGACAGTTCACCAAAACTAGTATTTGACATAGAGAAAGCGTGTGTGACTTACTAGATTTCATAGTAAACATATAATACACATATTTAACAACATATCTACTTGTGTAACTTATCTTAAACATTTACGGAGGTGATTTTTCAACTAAATTTATAGTTATCTCAAACACTCCTTTAAAATCATATTTCTTAGTAAATTTTCTATAAGCACACAATACAATACTTACTAGTTCTTTCAACAAACTTTTTATTTTATTTTTCAAGAAAACCTTCAAGCTTGTATACAAAGTTACATTTAACAACAAAATTTCTAAGTATAACAAGCAAAGCATTTTTCATATTATTTTTAGCTTCAATGGTAATTTGATACATGGATCGTACTCTATTTTAAAAACCATTTGTTTTGAGAATAAGAGCTACATGTCTCGATACCAATTGTGGGAAGCGTGGGGGTGAATACGTTAGTTTAAAACTTTAGATCTTTAGTATCAAATAAACATGAAGCTTGTTATAATATGAAAGTACCAATTATTGTTTGTGACTAATATAAAGTATGGTAAACCAAGTTGTCACACAATCATGAACATCAAACCACATCACAAACAATAGTATAGTGCAAGTATAAAAGTAAAGAGATAAAGAAAGGAAAGTGCAAACCGAATACGAGGATTTATAGTGGTTCGGTCACGGATCTCCTTTCATACTACTCCACTCTCGGTACCCAACTTCGAGAGTTACTTCACTAAATCAACAAGCTCCCTTCTCGGCGGAGAAAACCTTACAATCATAAACACACTTTTTCGGTACAAAGCTAAATACCGGGTTCTAGTTCGAGGTAGAACCAACCTAGCGTCGCCTATACAATATTTCCGACACTAAGCTAGATGTCGAGTTCTTTTAAAGGGTACAACCACTCCCAATATGTTTTATGGCCCAACATAATAAACCTTGTGTTTTATGGCACAAACACATAAACCATCTAATCTAGTTTATTGAAAGTGTTGTAATGATGCAATGATGTTCTACACTAATGATCCATGACACAAATGTCTAATGGATATGAATAACTACTTCTAAATGAACTTCCATTGATAGGAAGCCTTCATGATGAAGATCACAAGTTCCCTAAACTTGTTGTGATAGATCTTCAGCTTATGGTGAGTGGGGATGGCTAGATCTCCAATCTTTCCTTGGTTGATCAAAGAATATGCTTACAACAAAGATGAATGTTAGAAGCATTATGATCATGATCATTAGGGTGTTTAATGTATGTTACTACATTGTTAATGATTGATCTAAATGTATGCAAGAAGGTGAAGAAGATGTGTTTTCAAGTGATGAAATGAAAACAATGGGCTTCTATTTATAGGCAAAATGGGGCAGGCGTCCACGGACCCGCGGTACCAATTAAAGGGTTCCGCCCTTTATGCATTTTGGTGCGTGGGTGCGACAAGAAATCTAAAAATCTTTCTTCAAATCTTTTCAATATTTTACCATATCTTACCAAGATCACATTTGATATATTGAGTGTCAATCTAACCAATATATTCAAGAGATCTTTCAAGGATTTCAAAGATGATGCATGCCATGATGTAACATGTATTTCCATTTTTAGATTAAAATGTTTATCAAAGTAAACTTGTAAAATGTATTATGTAACTAGTTAATAAAATGTCTAGTTACCTTTTGAAATACTTGTGAATGCAAAATGTAAAATGAGGTTCTAAATAGAATGGTTAACCTATTAAAATACTTAGTGACTCTAAACGTATTTTAAACATTCTATATGATTTGTTAATGGGTTTGATCATAATGCCACATAACAAACATGTACGAACCTGTGTTGTAACATACGAGGACTTGAGACATCGAGAGGTGTTGAATGTATGTTGAGACAAAGTGTGATTACAAGTAACTTGCACATTTTACGTTATGTATTACAAGTTACATGTTTGTCATCAATCAAAACAAACGAGACTGTATAGATTAAATATCGTAATATTTGCACTAACATGTTGTATTTCTATTTTTAGAAATATGCAGGTACTTAAGTAGTGTTTGGTTTTAAGAACCTAACACATTCTAAAAACTACTATCATCCATAATGATTAGAGTCATATCAAGATGTCACTAATCATAAATGTAAATGCTTGAATGATGAATATATTGTTTGAAAAAGCTAGTTTAAATATCTATTAAACTTGACAAGCTTTAAGCTTTTATAAATTAAATTTACTTTTGTCGTTAACAAAACTTAGGTAAAGATCAAAAATATAAATAACGTTTAATGACGATATTTGTATTAACACAAGCATATAAAGGTAAGTAATGAAAAGATAAGAGTAAGAAGCACAAAACCACAACGCGAGTATTTATAGTGGTTCGGCTACAAGGACACCTTCCTTGCCCTACTCCACTCCAAGAGTCACCTACTCGAGTTAAGTAATCACTACACCAATCTCCTTATGGGAGAAGCCTTCTAGCGATGCCTTCCTTTTCGGTGCTAGGCTAACCAGGGTTCTTTCCTCCAAGGTGAACACACCACACCTAGCATAGCCTACACTTTATAAGGTACTAGGCTAAGTACCTATGTAGGACCTTACTAATATCAACCTTATCACTTTACCAAGCAAACCCAACATACGTAACCCAAGTTACGCGTATAAAACGTGAAACACAAACAACCCAAACACAAACAAAGCTTAGAAATAAGATGAGAAAGATTAAGAGATGGTGACTTGAAGATATAAAAATCCGTGTATGTGATGATAAGATATGCAAACAATAAGTTGTATATTCCTTGAGAGAGAAAATACACACACACACACACTTTCAAGCACACCCCTCAAATGACCATTTGAGGGGTATTTATAGTCTAAGGGACTTGATGCCCTAAAGGCTTTGCTTGGGCTTTTTTGGACTTGGATTGGGCTTTGGATTTGACAGCTTAAGCTTATAAACGGTTAGCAAGTCTCAACTATTAGCCATTTAGCTTAGCCCAATCCATGAGCCCGATGACTATTCTATCACTATATCTAACACACGTTACAAAGTTCCTAAATGTGAATGACCATCACTTCTAATAAAAACTATTAAGGCTAACAATCTCCCCCTAAGGGGTGGTCATTCAAATGATGCTCCACTTGATAAGATCTTTATTTTCCTTGAGCTTGAACTTTGCGTGTAGATATAGAATAGTCTTGAATCTTTGTTCCTTCATGCTTTGTGATCAGATAATGTGGTTGTCTGCCATTGTCAACTTCATTTGTTAGGTATCTCCACGTATTTCTCCACCATGCTCACACTTCTATTTGACTTTTGGTTACCAATGATGTAGTTCTCGAGTCTTTAAACTTTGTGTAGCCTTTGATTGTGATGAGAACTTTCATGTGTCGTTAGTATGAGCATGTGGCAGTGCGCACGATCCATCGCTCGGAGCTTCCATAAGAAGAAAACATAAAAGCAGTTAGTAATAAGCGGATCTGGCACTTACAAGTTTGAATTTCGAGGGTGTTAACGGCATAGTGTGAAAACACATCTCTAATTCTCACAAAGGCCGTTCTGACTGGAGTCCACAAGTGAGATAGCGATATACAGTACATCACTGATTCGGATGAGTCGGTGAGGTACACGAAGCATCACCTCACATGTACGTTTGAGACACACTAAAGCGTAATCCATGGAGAATTACGAAGTGACATCTTTGTCGGTACTTGATGTTGACCTGGCGAGAATTTCCATTCAATCGAGGATTAACGCGTTGTAACTTCTCATAAATGTTACGGCAGATTGCTAAGATGCGTGGGACTCTAATATATCACTTGTGCCCTCAATGATGAACAACAAGCGATGTCATGACATGTGTTCCTATGAGATCTTTTGATGAATCTCGTGGCTCTAGACTTAATAAGTGCATTTTGGTTTTCTGGCGGAGACTAGGAGAGGGTCTCCTTCTTCAATATCAGCAATCTCTAAAAGAAAGCCGATAGATTATGTAGGGTTCCCAGTGAGAATGAAACAAATCCCTTTTGAGAGGAATTATGCTAGGGTTTAGTGCGGTCGTCCCTTTGGGTCCATGGCGTCTTTGTCTTCAATACCGGTGTCATCTAGTGACAACCGGTAGCATATGTATTGAACCGGTTTACGCCTAAGGTTGAATATGGAGGGCTATTTCTTTTCACCCTTTTTCATTACATTTCTTTTTAATTCTTCAACCCCTTCTTTCTCCTTTCTCACATTACTCCTTTTTCAATCATACCTAAGGACTTCTAATACTAAACTATTGGTGATGTCCTTGGGTAGATCCCTCCAGCTCTGGCGGATCATAGGGCAATTTCCTATCCTTAGTCACCTTATAACTCCATGGTGTCCCATGTTGCCATAAAACCATTTTCCTTGAAAATCTCACAGAGTGTTTATGATAGAAAACATGTTTGAGACACTCCGCGAGTTTTACATTTTCAGAAACACTCCCCTTTCACATGTGCTTATAAGTTTTGGACAATCGCATAGAGGGTAGAGTTAGCACTTTTGAATTGATCGACTTTAAATGAACAAGACCTATTGAGACAACGTTTACATGTCGATGAGAACTAGCTTGAAATTATTACCCGTCTGAGTCAAGTCCATAGAAAGTTTCTCGAGATGGTACATGATTGCTTTCGTCAATTCATTGGTTCAAGATGCGGTCGAGCTCATTATGAGATTCAAACCACGATCATTAAAACTTTTTGATCACATTTTAATCGTCTCTCCCCTCAAAAATAGCATATTAAGTGATATTTTTGATATCAACGGATTAAACAACATTTTAGAATCTTTTGGGGAGACAAGCGGATTTGATTTAAGCATGAATATGGAACATTTTAATTTTATACTCCCCTTTTAATAAAGCATAATCAATTAAAAGGGTTTTAGGGAGTTATCTTGAGCACAAAGTATTTTGAAAGATTTTGAAAATCTTTTGAACAATCTTGAAAAGGTGCTCAAGATGATGATGATTTCTCACCATTTTAAATGCGATTGCAGCGTACACTTGATTTTTCTATAAAAGCACGAGTTTTGATTTGAAAAATAATCAAAAGTCATTATTTTGGTCCGGGTTTAAATCTTGAAGTATCGAAAGCCATTATTTGAAAATTTTGAGAAGCGACATGTTTTAGAAAACAAATTAAATAACTCTCGCTCAAGCATCACGTACATACCCGTATCATTGTTGAATGACATTTCTAGAAGCGTCTGAGAATATCGATTATCTGAGAGACATGTAGGTGAGAAGAATATTTTGGATTTTTGATTTTATATTGTTTTTGTATTTTTGAAAGTTTTATATTTTTATATTTTGCTTTTGTTGGTTTTCAAATTTTGTATTTGGTTTTTCAAAAATATTTCTGTGGCTTTTTGGAAAATCATTTTCAAGAAGATTAGAAGGCGTTCTAACTCCTCGGGGTTGGGCTTAGCATTCAATTCGTCGAACTAAATAGTCAAACCTTTCTTTTGGAAGGGCTTTAGTTAATAGATTGGCGAGTTGGTAATCTGTCTTCACGAAGAATAATTCAACAGTACCATTTTCGGCGTACTCTTTGATGAAGTGGTAGCGGACACGGATATGCTTAGTCTTTGAGTGATGAGCGAGGATTGCATGATATGGCTATGGCACTTTTCGAGTCACAATACATAGGTATTTTATCGAGAAAGTAAAGCCATATCGTGAGTTGTGTTCTCATCCAAGAACTTGAGCACAACAGTGAGATAGAGACACATACTAAACCGGTGGTTGAAAGTCAGATGCAATCTTGTTTCTTTGAAGACCGACTTACTAACTTTTCACCCAAAAATTGTGCTCCTCGGATGTACTTTTCTTTGTAACTTGATCACTGCGTGGTGCATCGAAAAGGCTATTAGATCAAATCAGGATTCCTTGGATACCAAAGTCCCATGTGAATGGATGTCTTCGTGCAGAAAGATCCGTTTAACCTCTTTGAGGTGCGGTTCGGTAGGCTTTGCACGAAACGTGCTAATAAGCAAAGCGACAAAATGAATATCACAGTGCGACTAGCGGTAAGATACATGAGAGAACCAATCATGCTCCGATATTTCTTTGGATCAATAGGTTTCCCAAACAAATCGGCTCCAATTTTTGGTGAAGTTACCATTGGTGTTCGGACAGAGTCACAATTATCCATACCATGATTTTTCAAAATCTCGGTTGTGTATTTAGCTTGATTTATAAAAATTCCACGAGGGGATTGATGTATTTGTAAACCAAGAAAGAATTTTAGTTCCCCATCATGGACATTTCAAATTTACTTTTCATGAGATTTTCAAAATGTTTTGAAAGATTCGGATTAGTGGACCCAAAGATGATGTAGATCACATAAATCGAACAATCAAAATGTCGTTTTGCATTTTTGTGTAAACAAGGTAGGATCAACTGTTCCTTTGGTGAATTTGTTTAGGATAAGGAAGAGGGCGATTCGTCATACCTGCGCTCTCGAGCTTGTTTCAATCCATAGATTGCCTTTTTGAGTTTGTAGGCGTAGTGCGGATGATTCATGTCTATGAAGCCTTACGGTGACTCACGTACACTTCTTCTTTGAGTTCCATTCAAGAGCAGCGGTCTTAATGTCCATCGATACCGTGATGTTTTTGTGGCGGCATAGGCTAAGAATATCTGGCGCTTCTAGTCTAGCTAGGCGTGAATGACTCTTCAAAGTCTATCCCTTCCTCTTATGCGTATCCTTTGGCCACAAGACGAGCTTTGTTGCGAATTACAGTCATCTCTTCATCCCGTTTGTTCTTCCATAACCATTTGAGATCAATGGCGCGAATGTCAATTGGTCTTGGAACCATTTCCCAAGAGTCATGTAGACGGTATTGGAGAAGTTCCTCTGCATAAACTTCTATCCATGCGGGTTACGCCATTGCCTCTGAATGTTTTTGGTTCAATATTGCTAATTGAGCAAAGGTAAATGCACAAGTCGCAATCGGTGGCAAGTTGGCGTCTCGTCTGAATTGGCCTTGAAGGTTCACCAATAACTTGTTCAATCGGGTGGTCTTTTGTCCACTTCTGAGTAGAAGGATACCGTTGGTTATACGTATGCGAGTTAGATGGTTCTCGAAAGCATGAAGAAGATTCGGTGATTCGAAGTAGCGAGCGGGTTTTCAAATAAGTCGTCATCTAACGTTGCATCGTTATGGTTTTGATTTTGCTCATCAACTACTTGGTAGAGCGGGTGCAATAGCTGTAGTAGATGTAGATGATGTAGATGGAATTGGTGCATTGGTTTCGACTGTTGTAGATGCATCTTACATTGGTGGTGGAGGATGATGTTGGCGGGTCTGTGGAATGATGGTTTGATGCATTTGTCGAAGTTCCACCATAGTATTCATCGAACATTAACTTGAAGAAATTCTCCCATTCTTGTTCTTTAGGATTTTCAATGAAGTTGATTGAGCTCTTTGAGTCTGAGTCTGATGTGTCGAGAATTACATGGGTTTAGTCGCGGGTTCTAGAAGCGAGTCTCTCGAAGCCATATGTGAAAGTTCGTCAAACTTCACATTCATCGTCTCCATGATCCTCCTAGTTCTCTGTTATACACCACTGAATGCCCTCGAGTTATCACGAATATCAATGAAGATTCCAATATCACCTTTTGCTTTCAGTTTTCCAAGATCTTCTCGTCATTAGGTAGGATAGCACAAAGCGCCAAACGTGAAAGTAAGAGATATATGGTTTTCATTGTTCACTATCTCATATGGGGTTTTATTGAATCTTGGATGGATAAGGGATGGGTTACGAGTGAAACAAGCGGTGCAATGACATCGACCCATAGAAATAAGCGGTGCACTAGAATAGATTAGCATTGTCGCGGCGGCTTCCATAAGAGTTCGATTTCTTCTTTCAACTACCCCATTCAGGTGGAGTTCTAACAGCGATGTCGATGTGTAATTCCAACATCTTCAAAATAAGATCTTAACTCGATTAGTAGTGAATTTGCGTTGTCATTCTTACAACCCTACTGGAGTTTGAAGAAGTACTTGAATTCGTTTGAAAGGTGATGATGATGCTTGGTGCTTAGCCGTCTTTTGATCTCGAGGAACTTAACCCATGTATATCTCGAATAATCATCGACGATAACAAGAATATACTTTTCCCATTAATGCTTTCAACTCTCATTGGGCCACATAAGTCCATGTGCAACTTATGCAACTTTGCTTCGAACTAGATGCGGTTTTGGGTTTATATGATGCTCTTTTGCTTTTTCCTTGTTAGCATGATGGACATAAGTGATCCTTGGTGTATTTGAACTTTGGAAGTCCATTGACGATGTTGTCTTTGGCAAGATTGTTGATGGTGTCAAAATTGAGATGGGATAACCGTCGCATTGCCACAACCGGGGTGTGTTCGGATGCTCGTGTCATAAGACATATTGGTGATGAAGAGGCCATTTGATTGATGTCGATAGCATACAAATTTGTATCACGATTCTAGTTAAGAGATCGGTGCCATCCAAGTTTCTAACGAAGCAAGAATTTTTCCTAAAAGCAACCTCTAAATCGCATCACATAAGCTGGCGTGAAAACAAATTGTGTCCCAACCCTTCGACATAAGTAAACCCAGAGTGATCAAATAATTTCCAAAAGGTAGATCTCCATAACCCATGATAGCTGCTACATGATCATTTCGAAACGTCGGTTCCATGAATTTCGAGGCGAAATTGATCCAACTTGATTCGGTCATGTGCTTGGAGCAACCCGTCGGACGATCCAAAGACAAATTTCGATAACACGCGATATGAGAAAAGAATATTGTGGAAACCGTTTTGATTTTGGTTCCTTTGGGTTAGAGGTAAAATCGATCACACTCGAGAGAGGTTTTCTAGAGGGAGTCCGGTTTATCACTCATTGTTCCATTCAAGTGTGAAAGTTCTACGTGGGTTTCCAAATATCATCCCTAAAGTATACCGTTGGTTCTGTCGGTAGTGTAAAGCCTAAGTTTTGCAACTAGTCTTCCTACTCGTTTAGCGTAATTACTTTTTGGACGTTCTTCTTACGAGGCTTATCATTCACATTCTTAGAAACACAATCATCTTGAACATTTAAAGATTTCTTGCAAGTTAAACACAGAGATTCAACACATTCATTAGACTTAGCAAGTTTCATAGGTTCGGTACATTCGGATGAAATGTCTTTCTTATTCAAAAGCGTAAATTCCTAGGGTGTTCTTCTACTTTCTTCTCTTTATTCAAGCTACTACTCCTAGAGGCAGTCGAGACTCTATTGTTCCTTGAATTTCTCTTAGGCTTTAGTTCTTTGCTCCTAGAGGTGCTTTCTAGTTCTGTAGAAGGTGAGGCACACGCATTAGGATTCACATTTTTATGAAGGGAGGTGGTTTCAGTTATCCTAGTCTCTTTAGATGTGGAAGCTGAGGCGCATTAGTGGTACTCATCTTAAAAGGCCGAGTGCTAAAACTTTAGGTTTCTCAATAATGCGCTTTTCCTTTATCAACATTTTGTTTAGGTAGGCGGTGGAGTGGCTGGTTTTGATGAAACATTTTCTCATTGACTTTTGGAGGAGGCAAAAGCAGACATTTTGGTTTTGAAACCGGTTTGGGAACATTTGCTTTCTCCATGATCAATGGTTTTGTAATCCAGATTTCCACTTGCCTTTCCTTTTTGACTTTCGGTGAGCCCTCAAAAGATCATTTTTAGCTTTCATGTCATTGTAGGCACGCTCATACGACAATTTGTCATACTTGCATTCCTCAGGTTTTCGATCAAGTTGTTTAAAATATGAGACATTTTCTTTTTCAAGTTTCATAAGAGCTTTTTCGTATTTTGAAACAATTTGAGAGGTCTCATCACAGAGTCTTTCATGATCTTCAGAATATGTTTGCAAAATGATGGACATAATATCGATAGTCAGAACATCTTGAAGAGAATCATTTAGATTTTCCAAAACTTTGATGTGTTCAACACTTTCATTAGCTTGCTTTACAAGGGATTTATGGTCCTTGACAAAGTCACTTGTTTCTTTCAAAAGTGCTTGTTCAAAATGAATTACCCTTGAGTTGATGTTATTCAGCTGAGTGGAAATTTGAGTTTCAAAAACTTTTTACATTCATCATCAAAACTATTAAACCGGATGTTTGTTGTAATATTGGTTTTAGTTTTAACGGTCTCTTGAAGATCTGCAATTCTAGTTTTCACATTTTCCAAAATACTTCTTGCATCACTTGTGTTAAAAGGATTGTTTGAAGACATTTGTTCAATGTTCGAAAGAGATTTGGAGACAACAACTGGTTTTGAAACTGATTTTGAAGCAGGTGTTGACACTTTGTTTGAAACACTTGGTTTGGTGGAAAACGTTGATTGAGAAACAAGCGAAATACCATTAATTTTGTTCCATTTGTTATAATCAATTGGTTTGATTTCGGATGTTTTGGTTCATTTTTGATCTACTCTCCTGAGATAGTTCCAACGTTTCAAGAGAATCATGCATAATTATAGGTTCATGCAAGGTTTTCCATTGTTCAACACATTCCGTTCTTTCTGAGCTTTCTTGAGAAAACAAGGAGGTTTGTTACCAAGAGCCATTTTTGTGAGTATGAAAATCGGTTTACTTGATTAGAAAGCATCTTGATTGTCTTAGCGGAATGACCCGTTGTAAGTAAATTATCAATTTTTTGATCGTTTTCAGTTTTATCGAGAATCTCATCAAGAAGAGAATCTTCTCGTTTTGCAAAATCGGTTATCAACTTCTTCTTCTCTTTTTCAAGATCAGAATATGTTGCTTTTTGTTTTGAAAGTTGGTCATTTAGTTGAAAATTTCCTTGTTTAAAGATTTGATTTTCAAATTCAGATTCACATCAAGTGTGTCATACTTTAGTTGCAAATCTTTTCTCTTAAAAGCAGAATCTCGATAACCAATTTCTAATTCGGACATTTTGTTTGTATGAAATTCATAGGCTTTGGCGTGCTCTTTGTAACTCTCAAGCTCATCGGTCAATTTAGCATTAGCGGCCTTAACCAGCCGATTGACCGTTTTAACTTTCTCAACTTCAATGCCACATTGATTGATTAATGATTCAAAATAAGCACGTGTTTCCTCATCAGTCTTAGTATTTTGTGCCACCGGCCTCCACTGGATCCACATCACGGAGTCTGAGTTAGTATTGCTACAACTTCGGATTGTCCATGTATGTATCATAAGTAGGTCGATGTCCTGAGAATCTTGTTAGTCATGAGTAAACACATCAAATATGACATTGTTATAGCATGGATCAATGATTGGTACCTCAGATACAGCATTGGCGTCATAGGCGAGGTGAAGTTTGACTTCGGTGTCATACTTAGCTTCTGAAGATTTGCCATGAAGATGCAATTCGCATTGAGTTCCTCGAGGTCTTCCAATTCATCCACAATAGCGAAAAAATCATTTTCCTCAGCACTCAACTATAACCCGCTTCTTGCTTTGTGCTAACAAGCGACTTTTGAAGAAAATCAACGATCTTCTTGTCGGTTTAGTGGGGCGGTTTCTTGCCATGTGACCCACTCTTGCGGTTATAACACTTAATCGATTACCACGATTCACATTTCCATAATTCCCAATGACATTTGCACACATACCCATTCGATTACCCGGCTGCTCTATTCCCAACATTAATCCATTCGATTTACACGATTGAACCGCTGATTACCCATCACGAAATCGGTAGCATATCCTGTGATTCCCAATAACTCTAACCATTTGACCTTGATTACCCATATTCACACCGAACATGTACAATTTGCTTTATTGCGAGTGTTTGATGATATCCTTTGGTTGTTGTTAGTAGGTGTGGAATAACGACCTTTGATTACTGACCCAGAGAAATTATTTGGGACATAGGGTCTTCTTGATCGATTCTAGATCGGTGATTCCTTGTTCTGGTATTGTGGATCTAGATAGAATTGTTTGTTGTGGTTGTGGAATGTATTCTTTTGCAAGTTGTTGTTGTTGGAAGATGATGAAGCTTGTTGTTGTGTATTCACTGAAGGTTGAGTCTTTGCAATGAGTGCCAATGGATCATGATTCTTTGCCAATCTTTCATTTCTGACTTCATTCGCTTGACTTGGTTTTGTTTGAAAATCGTTTAGTTGATCAAAGTTCACCCGATGTAAGTCTTTTGTTTGGTTGACAATAGTGACATATCGTCCCCATTCTTACGGAAGATTGTTGGGAACTTGATGTTTTGAGCGATAGTTACGGGTGTCAACTTGTTTACGATTAGCTCATTCATCAAAGTGCAAAACCTTCCATAGTAGGATTCAATGGATTCTCACGGTGTAGATGTGAACTTTTCCCATTCAGTTAGCAACTTGTTCTCCATGTCTTGTTGACCAATTTATGTTCCATGACAAAGCCATCTAACACGTTCCCACATGCTCGAGCAGTTTCTAACTGTCTCTGCAACAAAGATGTCTATTGGTAAACCCGGTTGGATAATATGAATTGCCATGTCATCGCCGACTTGTTTACGATCCTCTGCGGTGTATTGGATTCGTATTGAAAGCGAAGATGGTGTGGTGGGAGGTGTTGCATCGGATTTCGGGTACATTAACTTGTCGAGGCTTGAAGGGTCCATCTGAATGGATTTAATCATGAGTTTGCCATTAGGTTTGGTCTTGATGTAGCGAGCATTCGACTTGTCCATTGAAGATAACCACCTTTTGCCAACATAAGAGGTCGGTTTTCGGCACGCATTTTGCATGAATGTCTTGTTGAGTAGCCATTGATGAAGGTATGATCTGATAAAGTTGATGTAGGATCGATTCAGCGATAAAGGAGTTGTGGTTGATGAAGATTAAGCCCGGTTGAGGTGTTTAAGTCGTACTTTCGTAACCTTGGTTCAAAAAATTTTTGCCCAAAATTTGAATTTCACTATAAAAATCAATTCTAAGGTCGTATGAAAAATTTGAGTTATGACAATTTTGGCGCCAAATTTGACGAAAATTTTGAATTTAGGCCCAAAATTTGAATTTTGACCAAAATTTTCCTGATTAAACAAAAATTTGAATCTCGTAAAAATTGAGCGTTTAGTCTCCTCAAAATTTAAATTTTACTCAAGTTTTCCATATTGAAAACTTCGAGATTAGGCGAGGCTTAAGTAGGATCAGTGCTTATCGCGTAGGATCTTATGCGTAGGAAGCTTATCGTGAAACCTTATCGTATAGAGAAACCTTGCGTAGGAACCTTATCGTAGGAACCTTATGCGTAGGAACCTTAAAGTAGGAACCTTATGTAGGAACCTTATGGTAGGAACCTTAAGTAGGAACCTTATGCGTGAGCCTGGCGTGGCCTTAAGCGTTAGGAACTTAAGCGTAACCTTAAGCTTATCGTGAAAAAAAGTTACGTAAACCTTACGGCGTAATTTTGAAGTTATCGCGTAGAGTTACTCGTGGCTTTAGCTTATCGTAAACTATGGTTAAGAACCAAAATCCTTTACTGCTGTCGCGTAAGGAGATATCCACAAGTCGAGTGTTCCACACTTATCAAGTGAGGAACGAGTAACGATTATAGCACGAAGATTCTTCACCCAAAAGTTACGAGTAGAAAACTAGGGTTTTGACTTTTTGACTTCTACTCGTAAGAAATTTCCAACGATTCAAATGATTTCTTTTGCACAGAAAGCCTTAAAAATACTCGAATAACCCAAAATATTGACCTTTTCACCCAAAGTGCTTAGAAAAATTACGGTAGAAATGACCAATAACCAAATATGAGCTTAAAAATGAAGAAAAACACGTAAAGCTTCGAACTTTTTGCAAAAAGCTGAAACTTTAGCACCAAATAAACCTTAAACCACAAGAATCTTGAATTTTAAAGTGCAAAATCAAAGCTTTAAGCTTGACAAAAGCATTATAACGAGAGCCTTTTGAGCACGTAACCCTTCAAAACAAACACAAACACTCCTAAACCATTGTTAAGCGATTGATACCAATTGTAGGACCTTACTAATATCAACCTTATCACTTTACCAAGCAAAATCACACCACGTAACCCAAGTTACGCGTATAAAATGTGAAACACAAACAACCCAAACACAAACAAAGCTTAGAAATAAGATGAGAAAGATTAAGAGATGGTGACTTGAAGATATAAAATCCGTGTATGTGATGATAAGATATGCAAACAATAAGTTGTATATTCCTTGAGGGAGAAAATACACACACTTACACACACTTTCAAGCACACCCCTCAAATGACCATTTGAGGGGTATTTATAATCCAAGGGACTTGATGCCCTAAAGGCTTTGCTTGGGCTTTTAGGGATTTGGATTGGGCTGGATTTGACAAGCTTAAACTTATAGGTTAAGTCAACTATTAGCCATTTAGCTTAGCGATCCACGAGCCCGATGACTATTCTATCACTATATCTAACACACGTTACAAAGTTCCTAAATGTGAATGACCATCACTTCTAATAAAAACTATTAAGGCTAACAACCTAGTTCTTTCACTCCAAGGTGAACTACACCTTTACAACGTCGCATACCCTTTATTAGGTACTAGGCTAAGCACCTAGTTCCATTGCAATGGAGGAACTACTTCCACACTGCACCAACGACTAATCCCAAAGGAGATCTACTCCTTTACAACATCATCAAGGATATCAATATCCTTGGATCTAATACTAGTCTATCTTGTACATCGAAACACACCATATCGAATGTACATCTAAGGCACCTTTCACTAATGCCTTTAACTAGATCTATAAGACACCTTTCACTAATGTCTTGTGTCTTGACTTCCAAGCACCTTTCACTAATGCTTCTAGTCTTGACTTCTAAGCACCTACCACAAGTGCTTATGATATAGACGATAGATACCTTTCACTTATATCTTAGATCTTGACACTTGAGACATCTTTCACTAATGTCTTCAACACTACACTTCTTTGAAGAAAAAAGAGAATCATCAACAAGAAGACTATGATGATGAGGAAGCATGGCAACTCATGGACTTGAGGCTTGCTCGGACTTCAAAGGTGGTGATCTTGCCTTTAAGAGGAACCTAGAAGATCACACAAAACAAAACTACAAACATAGATCTCTTGGATGGGGTTAGTGAGTTTTAACTTCAGGGAAAAGTGTGTTAGAAAGGGATGAGAAATAATGAAGAAATGGCTCACTATTTATAGAAGAAAAACTCTCTGTTCCCGGATCCCGGGATCCCTTCCACAAAGGGATCCGTATAAGCGGTTAAGCTAGGGATCCGTAGGGCTCCACTTTACCCATGGGTATTTTGGTTATGGGTCATGGGTCATGGGTTGAACCATGGATCTTTAGCTAGATACAATGTATCTTTGGAGTTGCAATGCACTTGGTCACTTGGGTATGGGTTGATCCATGGGTTATGGATATTATCCATGTATGATATAAGCATGATGTCATGCAATGCGTTATTGGTCAAGCTCCATGGGTTATGGGCTTTGGGTTATGCCCAACTACATTCAATGTATTTGCCCAATGGGTTGTGATAC